>LPNX011178135.1:0-39037 GCA_001517045.1 Pseudotsuga menziesii | reverse complement strand
CTTGAACTGTTTCCACTTAAGTCTTCTTTCACTGATCTTCTTCACTTGCTTGAAGTGTTCCCACCAAATGGATGCTCTTCCATTCATATTGAATATGGCAACCCTTGCCTTCATGTTTCCTGAATAGTCATGCACTTGAAAGTACTTTTTAATACCAAGAAGCCAAGCTTCAGCCTCTTGTCCAGTCTTTACCTCACCATCAAAGGTAGGAGGTTTAGCTTTCTTAAATTCATCTCGAGTGCGATCCCTATGGTGTCTCTTTCTTTTTCTTTTATGGGAAGAGAAGCTTGAATCCCCACTGGATTCTTCGGAGTCGGATGATCCACTAGGAGTCCTTCTTCTTCTCCTAGTACTGCTCTTACTGCCTTCTGGTCTTGTTGTACCTTGTCCAGAGTCTATCTTCTTATGCAAGTCTGTCAAACTCTGCAACATCGCAGCATTCAGCTGATGCTGCTCTTCTTGGGCTTTGATCAAGCTTCTCATGGTAGCTGCAACATCTGACGGGGTCTCTTGGAATCTCCTTCCATTTGACTCTATGTCATCATTTCTATTTCAGGCATTTTCTCCCATGGCATCTTCTGCTCTCTCGAAGGAATCCCGAGCATCATACCCATCATGGGTTCTCATACTGAACCGCAACTTACTTACCAACTGCACTACCTGGAATACTGCCCTTGAGGGTAACTATGATTCTGCAAACGTGTTAATGACAACACAATTGTTAGATGCATAACATTGATATACATCATAATCATTTACCTTTTCCGGAAATAATCATAAAATTACAAATGTCCAAGCACACAAAATTTCCTTCATCAAAGAACGTCTATCTGAGGGGGACGACGGGGGTCAAGGGGGCTTGCCCCCTTGTGGCTTCCGCCACTGCAGGGCGGGTCGAGGGCAGCGCCCTGGTTTTTTTTTTTTTTGTAAATTGTTGATTTTCACGCAATCTGGCGCATTAGATCGCTGCCAATTTTCTCATTTTATCCCCTGAAAATTTCCCTGAAGAACAGCTGAAAAATCCTTCTAAAAACAGTTGAAATCGGCCCCCAAAACTATCCTTCCTTCCGCAGTGTCGGCTCCGGTTCCATTCTTTCTTCCGCAATGTCGGCTCTTTTACCATTCTCTCCTCCGCCGAATCGGCTGTCGGCTGTATCTCTGATCAGGTGGTCTATTCATCTGCGCAGCCGCAACGACGGATCCCCCGGAAGTTCCAACCTTCCGCAACGTCGGATGCTCCCTCTCTTTCTTCTTCCGATTGGCGCACTTTCTCTTGCGGTGTCGACAGTCTTCTTAATCGGAAGCCAGATCGATTTGTCGTCTGCAACGGCGAATGCCCACTTCGCCAACTCTTCCGATCGGCGCTTAGAATCACATCGGACGTCGGCAGACTCTCGAAACGTCGGACGTCGGACCACTCTCCCTTCCGATCGTTCCGACACTTAGCCAAAAAAAATTTAATCTTTCTTTTACTGTGTCGGCTGTCGGCGGACTTTCCAATCGGAAGCCGAAGCGATTCTCCATCCGCAACGGCGGGCGAGGGACTTCACCGATCTGTCTACAACGGCGGATGGAAAGATTGTGAAACCTTCCGCAATGGCGGAATTTCACTTCCTCTGATGGCCCGACCGTCCCATACTTAGCCGATTTTCAACTTTTCTGTGGCGTCGGCGGTCGGGTGACTCTTGGGTCGGAAGCATGATTGCTTCGACGTCCGCAACGACGGATGGGGAGGTTGTGGAACCTTCCGCAATGGCGGATAGGGACTTCATGAAACCTTCCGCAACAGCAGACAGGAACTTCGTGAGACCTCCCGCAACGGCGGACAGGGAACTTCTCCCATTCTCCCGACTGTTCACACTCAAGCAAAAATTCCCAATTTCAAAATTTCAAATTTTCACAGTCTTCCACTGGTTCGGCTGGGCATCATGAAATCCACCTCTGTCAGTGGTTCTTCTTGGCCCATAGAGGCCCACTGCTGCAACTCAGAAGCTCTGATACCATTAACTGTCACGTCCCCATGCCTCCGACCGGCAAGGAGGACGCGATCCATGGCATTAACCAAGCATACTAACAGCCTCATGAACATTTACAGGAAGTAAAATGGCAAAACATAATGCTGAAGTAGAATGCATTGAAGCAAAAACATGCACATATACAATTGTTCATCATACACAGCTGAATTAATTCATCTTGCACAGCGGAAACCTCATGCATTCAAACAAGCATTTTTGCAACATGTTCATTTCCATTTAATTAACGGTAATTATACAATTGCAGAGGTAAAATACACAAGATTACTTATCTTATGAAAGCTTCACTCCGCAACCAGCTACGTCGCTGCAACGTTCCACCCAACCATAGGCCAGCGTGCTCCTCAATATCTCAGCAACGCTGCCACCCCCGAGCTGGGCATGATTCTCCAAGGAATAAGGGAACTAGCAGGCTTACACGTAGCCACGGTACACAAAAACACACAGCCAAGCCAACCAAGTTGGGTTTATCAGGCCATTAAGGAGTTGATGAAGGCAAATTGCTAAGCTGGTGAGCTCATTACAGAGCCAAGAATACCCACACCAGAACTAGCCTGACCTCTAAGACACCCATCCACACCCAACACAAGGAACCAGTCCCTTCTCTGCTACACAGTCCCTCAGGCCCTGCATTCCCTTCCAGTGCTATTCAGGGGTGATGGAGAAGAAGGCCAGCCCTTTAGCTCTATCTGAGTGGTTTCTAGCACCAGGTTTATCAAGCAACCAAGCCAACAGCCTTACTCCTCACACAGTCCAAATGCCAACAATTGCACTCAGGAAATCAATTCAGCTCTCACAGCTTAAACAGGGAAAAACGAATAACACAGCCCCATACGTAACAGCAAAAACGACTCACAACATGGGGGAAAACACACAGTCCTGAAGCTTATCAGGGAAACCAACTCACAGCAGGGGAAAAACGCCCCAAATAGCCTGTGCGTGAGGCCAATAGTTGCTAAGACAGTAAAAAACGTGAATGGCTCTTCACAGCCATGGTAAAAACACATGAAATCACAAAAATGTGAATGGAAAAATGCACCGGAAACTCCCAAAACGTGAGGAAGACAACCCAGGCCCTGGCATTACAAAAACAACCTCCCATCCATGGGAAAAATGAAGCTAACAGCCAAAATCGTGGAAAGAAAAACACAGGAAAAACTCCCGCTGCTCCCAAAATGTGAGGAAACTGAAAAACGTGAATGCATAGCAAAAATGGCATACGTTTTTGGGCATTTTCCTTGCCAAGGAAGTCAGAACACGTTTTTCAAAAATGGTTCTCTGCCCAATTCGAATTTTGGTTGCCCATACTCTTCCCATCCATGCAATAACTAACTCAACCACATTCTGGCAGAAATAAATGATTGGAGAAAAAGACAAGAAAGGTAGTTGACAGCTTGATGGGTTTTCTCATAGACATTTGGCTTTTCCCCATTGGCCCATAGGCTAAATATTTCACCCCCCTTATCCTTAGAAAATCATGCGCCATTCGATTTAGTTGCCACGACCGTAGCTGGTTGTGTCCATTAATTAATTATGATGCATATTTACATGACGGCCAACATATTATATGCCGCATGCCGTGATAGATCTTCGGTGACAATTAAATCCAAAACATAGCATTACCGATCAATGGTGGGGCCTTGGCCTTTAGCTCCACACCATGATCATTACAATATATACATCATATACATCTAATGTAACGGGGTCAAAACCGGGGCATTACACTAGGACTGTTAGGATTAATTAATAATCCTCCCTTGACCACCATAGTCTAATTGTATTTTCCTATCTTAGGAGTTTGATGCCACTTCACTAGTGCCATGGGAAGCTCATGTGGGGCCCACCTACCACCTAATGCACCAATTTGCATGAGTTTGGAGCTCCATAGAGAAATCCATATTATTTAGGAACCCAGACTCAATGTCACCAACAATCACTAGCAGTTAACCCAAGTCTATGTTTAGTCATGCTCGGATCAACCACAGTTAGTTCACCTTCAATTATCCTAGCACCACTTTTGCATGATTTGAGGAAGTTGAGTGCCTTTTCTCACCTAACTCAATCAATTAAAGGAATGTGAATCAATTTAGTCATTCAAAGTTTCATTAGTGAGTCTCACATGGTTTTTTTCCATGGTTATATTTTTTTGGATTCGGTCCAAGTTAGGGAATTCAAATCAAACCTAATTCATTCGAATTATCCTTATTGTATCATCATTGTAGTACAAATAGGTTAATGATAATTCATGCAATGTTATGCTAATAAAATTTTGTCTCCTAGTTGATCAATTTTCATCATGAATGTTTGGTCAGTGTACATTGAATAACTTCTCTCTCCTACAACCTTCTTTCACAGTGAATTTATTTAGGTCTTAGGATCCTAATATTTGCTAAATTAAACATGGTATCAGAGATGTTTAGGCCAAATTCGAACCTCATAAATTTCCATTGACGCACCAGAAGCAATTGGATTCCACATAATTCTTGGTATTCTTGTCTTGATCCCTCTAGATTTTGTCCAGAGAAGTCTATCTAGGTGTGATGCACCCAGATAAAGTGCACATGTCGAAGTGGAGAGTGGTTGTCTTTGAATTGAAGTGCTTTTGTAGGTAAATTGAATATTTATGAATAATTACTTAATCCTTGAAGCTGCAAGATGGATAATTTAGTAGCCTTGACTCCAAGGATCCTCACACCCTTTAACTATATTGATTGGAGGGATGATATGCATATAGTGTTGTGCAAAAAGGGTCTATATAGGGTCATAATGGAAAGAGAGATTGAACCCTAGAATCCTCTTAAGAAGTAAAAGAAAATGAATGAGTTGGATGAAGCATTTGGATTCATATGCATACCAATATCGAGGGACTTATTCCTCCATCTTTATGGAATGAAAACTCCGAGGAAATATGGGAGAAGCTTGAATCCCTATTTGGAAACAAGGATGAGATGAAAGGCCATATTCTAGAGAATGAGCTGATTCCACTACATCCCAACAAATTTTAAACTATCCATCGATTTATCTAAAAATTCAAATCCCTTGTCATGCAGCTCAAGCAGTGTGTGATTGCTAAAAAGGATGTGCAATTGGTGTTCTCAATTTTGAGCAAAATTGTCCTAGAATTCTCATTGTTTGTATCCACTTTTCACTCCGGGAGACTAAAAAATCCTAATTGGTGAATGCCATCCCTTAATGTATTCAAATAATATTTGATTCAGGAATAACAAAAGATGATATAGATGGTATCTCTAAAGGCCTCCAAGAATCAGGCTCTCTTAGATGGGGATACTAAGAATGCACAAGAAAAGGGGAAGCGAGAAGGAAAAGAGAAGAAGAACTATGTAATATCCCTAGTTTGAACCCATTGCATTAAAATTATACATGATGTAAATATCACTATTAAATCATGGTGAGGAGCTCAAGGCCAAGGCCCCGCCATCGATTTAGTGTTTTATGTATCGACAATTAAAATCGATGCCGGTGGTTCTCATGCTAGCTAGACACAATATAAATTGAGACATGATGTAAATATGAAATTTAATAAAATACCCACAACTAGCTATGCAATGCAACAAGAGATGGGGGCATGATTTCAAAAGGAAAAGGGAGAGAAATTATTCAAATCCTTGAGCCAATAGGGTTAAGCCAAATGCCAAGAGTGAACCCATAAACTCACAACTACCGATTTTGACTTATGTGGTCAATCATTTAATTCTTCCAAGAGTTGGTTGACGGAGTTAATGCCTTGGAAATGGAGAGGTATGGCAGCCAATTTTCGTGTATGGAAAGCAACGACTTTTTGGAAATCGTATTTTGCTTGGGGAAAGAAAACACCCAGAAATGTGTGCCGAAATTCATTCCTCATGGAGGAGTTTTCACTTCCTCATGTAGCTGGAGCTAGGCATAGGCATTCTCTTTGCGTTTTTATGCATTTCCTTCATTCCTCCATGGATGGAAATTTATTTTTGGTTTGCCACGGCTTTTGAGACTAATGGAAACCTTGTCCTGAGCATCCCACAGCCTAGACGTTTTTATTCATACCCAACACTTGTGTTTTGTTGTTATTCTCATCCTTGTTTTGGTCCAAATCTATAAGAATTAGGAGTGGAACAGGACCTAAATTGTCTTGATAAACATAGTGAAGAGAGGAACCTCACAAAATATCAAAGGGGTTTGGTAACTCTTCTATGCACACCCTGGAGAACACTGGAAGGGAAGGTATGGCCTGAGGGGCTATGTAGAAGTGAAGTGAATAGTTCCTTTTGTTGTGTGTGTAGGTATTGTGGAGACCAAGCCATATAGATCTTGTAGAGGTGTCCATAGCTCTGTGATTTAGCTCACTAGCTTAGCAATTCTTCCTTTCCACTTCCTTAGTAGCCTGATAAACCCAACTATGGATTGGCTTGGCTGATCTTTTGTGTGTAATTGGATATGTGTGAGTCACTACCTTAGTAGCCTAATAAACCCAACTGTGAATTGGATTGGTTGAACCTTTTTGTGTATTGGTTATGTGTGGATCACTTCCTTAGCATCCTTATAAAGCCAATTATGGATTGGCTTGGTTGAACCTTGGTGTGTATGTGGCTATGTGTGAGCCTGTTGTTCCCTATATCTTTGTAGAAATCATGCTCAGCTTGGGGGTGGAAGTTGTGTTGAGAGATTGATGAACACAACTGGCCTATGGTTGGGTGGAATGTTGCAGCGACATAGGTAGTTTCTCGGGGAAACTCATTTTGAAGATAAGTATCATCTTGTATTAATTCTGCAATGTAATTTTTTTAATAATTATAATGAATGCATTGAATTTTTTTTAGAGGTTCAAGTAGAGATTTACTTCCGTTGTATTTTCATGCATTACACATCTGCATATGTCTTTTACTTCGAATGCATTTTGCTTATGTTCATGATCTTTCTGGATTCCTCCCTATGGAAGGTGGAAGGTGGGAGACAAAAAGGAAAATATAAATTAATATGGGATTTTTCGCACCCCGAAGTCTGCCCTACGGAAGGTGGAAGGAAGAAGACGAAAAGGAAAATATAAATTAATATGATTTTTTTTGCACCCAGGAGTTTTCCCTACATAAGGCAGAAGACTTAAAGGAAAATATAAAGTGATATGAGTTTTTTCGCACCCCTGAGTCCACCCTACGGAATGCAGAAGGCAGAAGAAGGAGAGTGAGAAATAAAATATAAGGTAAAAGGGAGTTTTCCACACCTCGGAGTCTACCCTACGAAATGTGGGAGGCAGAAGGCAGAAGGAAGAAAGTGAAAAGGGAAGTATTAAGTAATTTGGTTTTTCTACAACCTGGAGTCCGCCTATGGAAGGAAGAAGGTAGAAGGCGGAAAGGTCCTGTTAATCGCGTAAAGGACCTGTTAATTGTGGAATGACTGTTACAGTAACAATTAAACTTAAGTATGAGTGATATAGGAGGATACATGACCCATAAATTGTATGAAAGACTTTTTTTTTTGAGATGCTTTTAGTCAAGTTGTATGGGTATGTTACAAATTGGTATCAGAGCTACAGGTTTCAACCCTGTCGGCTTTTAGGAACATCTAGTCTCGCCGCATTATGGAAAAACTTTGTTCTAACCATAAAAGTTTTGTTTGGAATGTTTAAAATAGAGCCATAGGTTACAACACCGGGCCTAAATGGGATAAGTTGAATAGTTTGCAGAGATAAAATTGCAAAGGAACAGTCGGCAAGTAATTTATAAATTTCTGAGAATATCACGCAACTAACAATTGTGTTTATGAACGAATTTTGCAGAATCATAGTCACATCAAAGGAAACATTCCACATAGTGTATTTTGGAAAATTTGGTCTTGGTTGGGACAAGAAGATCAACATCATGAATGATGCACAGGATCCCTATGATCCCAAGACAGATTCCATGGGAGAGAACATACAGGTTGAGAATGCTGAAACAAAATCCAATGGGATAAGAAATCAAAAGAATCCCCTATATATTGTATCCACCATGAGGAGGCTAAGCATGGAGTTGCAAAGTTGCAGAGAAGATACTGAAAGGATGATTAAATATCAAGAATAAAAAAATCAGTTGAATGCATCCATGCTATAGAGTTTAACAGGCATCCAAAGGCAGATAAAATCTTGGCATCGGACAACAAATCCAGAAGGGAGTAGGAGTAGTTCAAGGAGAAATTCCCGCAAGAGGTCCAATAGCTCAAGAAAATTTTCTAGAGATAGAAAATATACTCCATAAATGTCTTCTAGTGGATCATTTGACTCTAAATAATCCATTGGGGGTTAAAGCTCTTCATCTCATAGTAGAAAGAGGAAGAGGCACTACAAGAACAATTTCTATGGGGAATTTAAGAAGGAAAAGCCTCCTACATTTGATGGCGAGGTAAAATATGGTCAAGAAGTTGAAGCTTGGCTTCTTGGTATGAGAAAGTATTTCCAATTCCAAGACTACTATGGAAATATGAAGGAGAGGGTATCCATTTTCAACTAAGTGGAAGAACATCTATATGGTGGGAGCACCATAGGAAAGTGAAGAAGATCAATGAAAGAAAGATTGTGTGGAAGCAGTTCAAGAAATATTTCAAGCATAAGTACCTCTTTGATAGGTACAATGGTGATAAGATTAAAGAGTTTCATGAGCCAAAATGGGGACAATTGACCATGGAATAATATGCAAACAAATTCTTAGAATTGCTGAGGTATTTCAGGTATATTCAAGATGATAAGGTGAAAATTTAGTGTTTTCTAAGTGGGCTACCTCAGTCACATAAAGATAAGATTGAATTTCATGAACCTAGAACTATAGAAGAGGCAATAAGTAATACCAAGTATTGCTATGATCAAAACACAAGCAAACCCGATTTCCATAAGGCATGGAAGGACAAGAAGAATGAGAAGTTTGACCAAAAAAAGAAAGGTTTCAAACCCTCTCACCTCTGAAATTAGCAAAGGAATCCATTGCAAGCTATGACTAAGCCATCCAAAATGATGGGAGCCAAGCCAAGAGATCCAAAGGATCCAAGAGAACCACTTCAATGTTGGGGATGTGGAGGAGACCATATGCTTAGGAACTGTCTGGATTAGAATGGGAATGTAATTCAAGTTCACAACATCCAAGGAGATGAAACTATGGGTCAAGTAACGAGGAGCATCCCTAGAATCTATGCAGAACTAGAGGACTTCCAGGAAGATCATCAATCAACTATGGTTGAAGTTGAAGGTAAGATTGCTAAGCAATCTGTATTTATCTTGATTGACCTTGTATCTAATCATAGTTATATCAGCCCTAAAATTGTTGAGATTTGTGGCTTTAAGAAATTAAAGCATAACAAATCATGGTTAGTTAAACTAGCCACTAGAACCAAGAGAAAAGTTAGTGAAATTGTAGAGAAATTTCCATTAGATATGGATGGGATATTCATGTATGCAAACCTGAATATGCTGCCAGTTGGTTACTATGATATTCTCATTAGAATGGACTCGTTAGAAGCACGCAAGGTTAAACTTGATTGCTACAACAAGACATTTGAATGCATGGATGAAGAAGGAAACCCGAGGGTTGTAAGAGGCATTCCAAAGTTGATTTCTGTTAGGCAAGTTTCAATAATCCAGTTGAAGAAGTTCTGTAGGAAAGGTTGTCGATTGTATGCATCCCGTGTTTTGGAAGCAAAGGAAAATGAAAATCCTAAGTTGAACGACTATCATGTATTTCAAGAATTCATGGATGTTTTTCCTAATGAGATTATGGGAATTCCTCCAAAGAGAGACACTAATTTTTCAATTGAACTTGTGCCAGAAGCTGCACTAGTGTCCAAGACACCCTACATGATGAGCAGACTAGAATTGCTAGAGCTGAAAATGCAGTTACAAGAGTTGTTGGAAAAGCAATATATCATATCGAGCATGTCCCCATGGGGAGAACTAGTTCTATTTGTGAAAAAGAAATATGGGACAACCAGGTTATGTATTGAATACAGGAAGTTGAACAAAGTTACTGTGAACAATAAATACCCATTACCTCGAATTGATGACATTTTTTATCAAATGAGAGGAGCAAAGGTATTTTCAAAAATTGACTTGAGGTCTGGGTACCATTAGGTAAGAATAAAAGAGGAATATATTCATAATACAACCTTTAGAACAATGTCTAGCCACTATGCATTTGTGTTCGTACCATTTGGTCTCATAAATGCACCAGCTACATTCATGTGTCTCATGAATAGTGTTTTTAGCAAGTATTTGGACAAGTTTGTTCTTGTCTTCCTAGATGACATTCTTATTTATTCTAAGAATGAAGAACATTTGAGAATGGAATTTCAATTGCTAAGGGAGCATAAGTTTTAAGCAAAGTTGAGAAAATGTGACTTTTATAAAAATAAAATTCATTATTTGGGTCACATTATCTCAAATGAAGGAATATCTGTGGACCCTGAGAAGATTGAGGCCATTATGAATTGGCCAACTCCAAGAAATGTGACAGATGTGAGATCCTTTATGGGACTTTCCGGGTACTACAGGAGGTTCATTGAAGTATTATCCAAGGTTGCACATTCAATCACTTCCTTGTAAAAGAAGGGGATAAAGTTTGAATGGACACCAAGATGTGAGGAAAGCTTCCAACTGTTGAAGCATCTTCTTATGATTGCACCAATTTTTAAAATTGCAGATACAGAAAAAGATTTTGTTGTGTGTACCGATGCATGCAATCAAGGACTTGGAAGAGTTCTTATGCAAGACAACCACATGGTATGCTATGAGTCAGGAAATTTGAAGGAGAATGAGAAGAACTATGCTACTCATGATTTAGAACTTGCAGCCATAGTACATGCTTGTAGAGGGGGACAAACCTCTTAAATGTCATCAAGGGGATGGACCCCTCTACAATGCTCTAAATATTTTGAGGCATTACTTAACGCGAAGAAAATTTGAGCTAAGGACAGAACATTGTGGTCTGAAATACTTGTTTGATCAGCCAACTTTAAATGCTAGTTATGCTAGATGGTTGGAATTTTTGTGTTAATTTGATTTTGGAATCAAGCACATAAAATTAAAAGAAAACAAGGTGGTTGATGCACTTAGAAGGAAGGTACATGAAATGCATGTGGCATCTCTTATTACTTGCCAATCAGATTTGAGGCAACATATCATTAACCATATTGTCGAGGGTGAAGTGTGTGTGTAGATAAAGGACAAGTTGCAACAACAAAACCTTGAAAGGAAGTAAAGAGGATGTAGATACATATTTCCTTATAACTAAGATGTTCCACTCTCTAGCACTAGAGATCATCATTTTTTTCATGTCTATTTGCTTAAGAAATATGTACATCATTCTAACCATGTGATTAATTGGAATGTGATCCAAGTGGAATTCATTCCTCACGAAGGATTTTTCACTTCCTCATGTAGCTAGAGCTAAGGAGGGGCATTCTCTTCAGGTTTTTATGAATTTCCTTCATTCCTCCATGGTTGGAAATCCATTTTTGGTTGCCAATGAATTCTGATACTAATCGAAACCACGTCTTGATCATCCCACAACCCAGACGTTTTTCTTCATACGTAGTACTTGTGTTTTGCTTTCATGTGCATCCTTGTTTTGGTATGAATATGTAAGAATTAGGAGTGTATTAGGACTAGAATTGGCTTGATAAACCTAGTAAAGAGAGGAACCTCATAAAATATCAAAGGGGGTTGGCTACTCTTGTATGCACACCCTGGAGAACACTTGAAGAGAAGGTATGTCCTAACGAAATGTGTAGCACTAAAGGGAATACTTCATTGTGTTGGGTGTGTAGGTATCTTGGAGACCAATCCAGATAGATCTTCTAGAGCTGTCCATATCTTTCTGGTTGAGCTCACTAGCTTAGCAATTCTTCCTTTCCACTGCCTTAAAATCTTGATAAAACCAACTATGGATTGGCTTGGTTGAGCTTTTGTGTGTATTTGACTATGTGTGATTCACTAGCTTAGCATCCTGATAAGCCCAACTATGGATTGGCTTGGAAGAATCTTTGTGTGTAATGGCTATGTGCGAGTCACTTCCTTAGCATCCTAATAAACCCAATTATGGATTGGCTTGGTTGAACCTTGGTGTGTATGTGGCAATGTGTGATTCTGTTGTTCCCTATCTCCTTGTAGAAATCATGCCTAGCTCGGGGGTGGCAGTTGTGTTGAGATATTAATGAACACAACTATCCTATGGTGGGGTGGAACGTTGCAACAACATATCTAGTTGCTCAAGGTAGCTCATTTTCAAGATAAGTATTCTCTTATATTAATTATGAAATGTAATTGTTTTAAGAATTATTATGAATGCAGTAAATGCTTTTTAGAGGTTCAAGTAGAAATTTACTTCCGATGTATTTTCATGCATTATACATCTGCATATGTGTTTTACTTCCAATTCATTTTGCTTATGTTCATGAGATTTCTGGTGTCCTCCCTAGAGAAGGAGAAAGATAAAAGACAGAAGACGAAAAGGAAAATCTAAAGTCAAATGAGTTTTTCTGCACCCCGGAGTCTGCCCTACGGAAGCTGGAAGGCAGAAGACAAAAAAGAAAATATAAAGTAATATGAGTTTTTACGCACTCCAGAGTCCACCATATGGAAGGCGGAAGATGAAAAGGAAAATCTAAAGTGATATGAGTTTTTTCGCACCCTGAAGTCCACCCTATGGAATGCAGAAGGCAGAGACTAAGAAAGAAAATATAAGGTAAAAAGGAGTTTTTCGCACCTCATAGTCCAGCCTACAGAATGTGGGAGGAAGAAGGGGGAATGCAGGAAGAGGAAGGCGAAAAGTGAAAAATGATATATTAAGTAATTTTGGTTTTCCACAACCTGGAGTCCTCCTGTAGAAGGAAAAAGGAGGAAAGAGGAAATCGTAAAGGTCCTTTTAATCATGAAAAGGACTTTTCTAGTTCCGAAAAGGACCTGTTAGTTGTGGAATGACTGTGAGATTAACCGTTAATCTTAACTATGAGTGATATAGGAAGATACATGACCCATAAATTGTATGATTTTTTTATTATTCTTTAGTCAGGTTTTATGCGTATGTTACAAAGCGGTATCAGAGCTACATGTTTCAACCCTGTCACCTTTTGGGAACATCTAGTTCCACCGCATTATGGAAAAACTTTGTTCTAACCATAAAAGTTTTGTTTGGAATATTTAAAACAGAGACCCAGGTTACAACACCAGGCCTAAATGGGTTAAGTTGAATAGTTTACAAAGAGAAAACTGCAGCAAAAAAGTTGAGATGTAATTTATAAATTTCTAAGAATATCACATAGCTAGCAATTGTGTTTATGAACACATTTTGTAGAATCATAGTCACATCAAAGGAAGCATTCCACATAGTGCATTTTGGAAAAGTTGGTCTTGGTTGGCACAAGAAGATCAACATCATGAATGATGCACATGATCCCTATGAGCCCGAGACAAATGCCATAGGAGAGAACATACAGGTTGAGAATGATGAAACAAAATCCAATGGGAGAACAAATCAAGAGACTCCCCCAGATATTGTAGCCACCATGAGGAGCCTAAGGGTGGAGTTGCAAACTTGCAGAGAAGATAATGAAATGATGATTAAATATCATGAAGAACAAAATCAGTTGAATGTATCCATGCTATAGATTTTGACAGACATCCAAAGGCAGATAAACTTTGGGCATCAGACAACAAATCCAGAAGGGAGTGGGAGTAGCTCAAGGAGAAATTCTCACAAGAGGTCCAATAGCTCAAGAAGAGTTTATAGAGATAGAACATATACCCCAAAAATGTTTTCTAGAGTATCATATAACTCTAAAGAATCCATTGGGGGTTCAAGATCTTTATCTCATAGGATAAAGAGGAAGAGGCATTACAAGAAAAATTTGTATGGAGAATTTAAGAAGGAAAATCCTTTGACATTTGATGGCGAGGTAAAATCTAGTCAAGAATATGAAGCTTGGCTTCTTGGGATGAGAAATTATTTCCAATTCCAAGACTACCATGTAAATATGAAGGCAAGGGTAGCCATACTCAACTTAAGTGGAAGAGCATCTATATGGTGGGAACACCACAGACGTGTGAAGAAGATCAATGAAAGAAAGATTGTGTGGAAGCAGTTCAAGAGATATTTGAAGCAGAAGCACCTATGTGATAGGTTCTATGATGATAAGATTAAAGAGTTTCATGAGTCGAAATTGCGGCAATTGACCATGGAAGAATATGAAAACAAATTCTTGGAACTGCTAAGGTATGTCAAGTATATTCGATATGATAAGGTGAAAATTCAGCGTTTTCTAAGTGTGATACCTCAATCATATAAAGATAGGACTGAATTTGATGAACCTTGAACTCTAGAATAGGAAATATGAAGGCAAGGGTAGCCATACTACCAAGACTACCATGTAAATATGAAGGCAAGGGTAGCCATACTCAACTTAAGTGGAAGAGCATCTATATGGTGGGAACACCACAGACGTGTGAAGAAGATCAATGAAAGAAAGATTGTGTGGAAGCAGTTCAAGAGATATTTGAAGCAGAAGCACCTATGTGATAGGTTCTATGATAATAAGATTAAAGAGTTTCATGAGTTGAAATTGGGGCAATTGACCATGGAAGAATATGAAAACAAATTCTTGGAACTGCTAAGGTATGTCAAGTATATTCGATGTGATAAGGTGAAAATTCAGCGTTTTCTAAGTGTGATACCTCAATCATATAAAGATAGGACTGAATTTGATGAACCTTGAACTCTAGAATAGGAAATAAGGAAGGACAAGTATTGTTATGATCAAAACAAAAGCAAACCTGATTTCCATAAGGAATGGAAGTACAAGAAGAATGAGAAGTTTAACCAAAGAAAGAAAGGTTTCAAACCCTCTCACCTTCGAAATCAGTAAAGGAATCCATTACAAGTTGTGACGAAGCCAACCAGAATGATGGGATATAAGCCAAGAGATCCAAAGGAGCCAAGATAACCACTTCAATGTTGGGGATGTGGAGGAGACCATATGTTTAGGAACTGCCTGTATCAGAATGGGAATGTAAGTCAAGTTCACAACAACTAAGGATTTGATGTTAGATTTTTATCAATTTAGACAGTATTATCTTAGGTTCTTATCTAAGATAATAAAATGGACAGCAATCAATCACAATATATAATAGACACAAATATTTTCCTTGGGGAAACCATAAAGAAGAAAACGCCACAAATTCCTTAGAGATAGAATAAGAACCAATAGCAGAAGAAAAACCCAAAGATAGTAAGATGATCTCCGATAGCTGTTCTATCTCTTATCCTAGCTCCTTCTCTCTCACTTATGCACTACAACTGAGTGTGAGTGACTATGTGATAAATATAGAGGCTCACTCTCTATTTATACTAATTCCCAACTTGACAATAACTCACCAGGGATGACTTCTCTAGGAGAGTCTAATAACCCTAGTGCCCACAACTGTGGCGAATTTGACCCTTGATCAATAAGGAGGGTTACCCTCTATGACTTTACATGACTTGTTTGCATTATTTATTCTCTTGATAGAAACATCGGGGTATGACATGACTCAATTACATTACTGATACTTCTCGATAGGAACATCAGGGTACAATACATAAGATATACAATTGAATACATTCCGAAGTTACAAATACATCAACACTTCCTCTTAACAAGAAAGGTATTCTCTTGACACAATTCATCAGCACAAGCCTTCTTCTCTGGATCAACATCAAGTCTAGATCACCATGAAGTTTGGATCACTGGATCAACATCAAGTCTGGATCATCATCAAATCTAGATCACTGGATCAACATCAAGTTTGGATCATCATCAAAGATGGATCATCACTGGATCATCATCAACATTACTGCTTCCTCTATCTCAATCAACTGGTGCTATCTCTCAATTCTTCTCGTCATAGGAAGTTCTACAGAGCCAGCCCTTTTTCATGCTAGTTGTAGGCCTAGTCTCCATGTAGGTCTTTATCGACAAAGCCAACCCTTTTTCATGCTGGATATACTTTCCTTGCCTTACAAGGACTTCCCCTATAGAGCCAGTCCTTTTTCATACTGGATGCAGCACCTTGCCTTTCACAAGGATTTCCCCTATAGAGCCAGTCCTTTTTCATACTGGATGCAACACCTTTCCTCTCACAAGTATTTCCCCTACAGAGCCGGTCCTTTTTCATACCGGATGCAGCACCTTGCCTCTCACAAGGATTTTCGCTATAGAGCTAGTCCTTTTTCATACTGGATGCAGCACCTTGCCTCTCACAAGGATTTCCCCTACAGAGCCAGTCCTTTTTCATACTGGATGCAGCACTCAGCACTTACATCTGACCATGGGAGGCCCCACCTACCACCATTTCAAAAAGGCATAGGACTTATATCTGACCATGGGAGGCCCCTCCTACCACCATGTCAGAAGTTTTCAACACTTATATCTGACCATGGGTGGCCCCGCCTACCACCATGTCAGAAGGGCTCAACACTTCTATCTGACCATGGGAGGCCCCACCTAGCACCATGTCGGAAGGGCTCACGGACTCATCACTTTCCCTTGGAGGGAACCTCGATCTGAAGAACACCAAGCTTCTTCTTGAAGTACTCAAACTTCACTCTGGATAATGGCTTGGTCAACACATCATCTATATGCTTGTCCATCACAACATACTGGAGCTTCACTACTCCTCGGTACACCATATCCTAGATATAGAAGGAGCAAGTCGACATAAGTTGAATTGAACGAAGACCGACTTAGTCAGCCGACTAAGTCGATGGACCGACTAAGTCGGTCGGCCGACTAAACTAGTTAATTAAGTCGGCTAACTAACAGTCGTGTCGGTTCACCGAACCGACAGGTAGTTATTTTGTAACTGTTTGTAACTTGTATATATTAGGCTGTTGAGCCACACAAGAACTCAGTTCAGTTCTGTGCTTTGTATGAACTCATTATAATAAGATATTCTGTTCTATCCAATCTGTTCTTGTCTTCTGTCTCTATGTATATTTATATATGTTTTAGTATGTATTATTGGTAACCTTATGTGATCTGTGAGATCACAACATTGGTTCCGTTTCCGGTAGTACATGTATAGAATATATGTTCACAGAAAGGCCCCCAAAGCAACCAAAGCAGAGATAAAGGCGTAGTTCCTATCCTTTTTCAAAACCCCAGACGCTAAGCACCTGGCAGCCAAAAAGCTGAAAACAACCCAACAGAAGCCAGGAGAAACTGTCCGCGACTATGACAAACGCTGGAAAGACCTACTGAGCCAACTAGATTATGTTATTGACGAACAATTATTAATTCAGTGGTTCCTTGCAGGTCTATCACAGAAATTTCGCCGACATATAAGTCTGGAAACTTTCAAGACATCTGAAGACGCGCTGACAAAAGCGCTGCAGGTCGAGATGGACGAAGATATCCCTGCATATCCAACAGACCACCGCCTGGAGGAACAGCTAGAAAATGTCCAGAAGTCTTTAAAAGAGTTGACCCTGAAGAATCAAGAGATCTGGTGTACAAACTGTTCGACGACCGGTCATTCAAAAGATACTTGTCGACAGCAGTACAGCCGACAAGATGTCCGTTTTGTGCAGACTAAAGCGTTTTGTGACATCTGCCAGGAACATGGAGACCATTCTACAGCTGACTGTCCATACAACATGAAGAATGGAAAGGCCTCCTGGTGTGCCATCTGCGAGACAAAAAGCCACAACACGGCTGACTGTCAACTGAACCTGAAAAATAGACAGAACTACCAAGCCGTCTACCAAACAAACGCAGTAGCACAAACTAATGAGCAAAGCAATCCAAACAATCAGAATGGGAAACAAGCTAACGGCCGACGATATGAACGTCGGTATGACAATAGACAACAAGGGTTTGGAAGAAGTCGATTCGTTGGGAATCGAGACATACGCACTCGTCGACCTAGCCAGTGCTTCATTTGCTATAAAGAGGGGCACAGATGCGCAGACTGTCCGTACAAGGACAGAACTGACCTGAAATTCTGTACACATTGTGGAGTGGGCGATCACTCCTTGGAGGATTTTCCTACTATGCTGGAAAAAATTAATATGAAAAAGAATGTTAATGTCTTGTCCTGTGTACAAAAGCATGATGTATTACATACTAAAAATCTGCATATTGTCACTCGTCAAGGCACAAAAACAGGGCCTGATAACCCCCAAATTAGCAAAATACAAGACACAAATAATTATCCAGACCCTATAAAACAAAAACACACCTATCAAGAGGCATCACACATATTTCAAAACATCGCACAACAAGAAGACATTATTCATAGTCGACTTGGCACGACACAACAGTTAACCCATCTCATTCAAACAGATGAGTCGGTAGCCCACTTCATTGATTTATTGCATCAAATCAAAAGTACTAACCCTGAAAAACAAACTAAGAACATTTTCAACCTAAATCAAAAAGACAAAAACGATGTTGACCCTCTAGTTGACCTAGAAATTGAGGGTTTTCATGTCCAACAAGTGGTGCTTGATTTCGGGTCTCAGGTAAATATTATGACCCGGGACACATGGGAAAAGATGGGAAGACCTCGACTCTATGAGTCAGGCATTTATCTAAAACTAGCCGACCAAGGTCTCATTGAACCCATTGGGGTTTGGAAAAATGTAGACACAACCATCAAAGGAATATCAACCAAGGTTGATTTCAAAATTATTGACCCAAAGGAAGGATCTAGCTCCTTCCCAGTGCTTGTAGGTCGACCTTGGGGTCGAAAGATGAAAGCTTCTATCTCTTTAGACAAAGAATGTATTAAGCTCAAAGGAAATGGCAAAAATGTCATAGTACCTATCAATCCATCCCAAGGACAACCTTGGATTGAACCGATTGATGAGGAAGTCGATATCCGACAACTTTATCAGATCCAGAACAATACTGACTACACAGAACCAAACGCCCAAGGGGAGATTTACTTAGGTAACTTAGACTCAGTCGGGTATAATTCAGACGCTGAACTCTATGACTGGGAGATAGAAAACTACGAAACCCAAGCAAGAGGGTGCTGGACTATTCAAACAGTACAGAAAAAACCCACCCGACAGTGCTTCATCATATCAATTATACCTAAATTTTTTGAAAAGAAACTTAGGGAACGCCCTACCTTACAACCCACGAACTTAACCAATACTCAACTACCCCGGTATAAGGAGAGGGACTCCCCAGTCATGCATGTAGAACAAGTCTCTAAAAATATTGGAGAACATGGTCGACTGCAAAGCTTAGTGGAAACATTTACAGGTCAAGCAGCTAGATGGTGGGATACCCATCAATCAAAACTACAGACCTGGACAACTGCTTCCACCTTCTTTGTCGAACGGATTGGAGGGAATAAGTTAACACAGGAAGCCCAAATCCCTATCCTCACTCAAGGCCAGAACCCAGAAGACCACATTAGGACTTGTGAAAAGGAGTGGAAAAGACTTGGTTACAAAGACGAGAGAGCCTGGCCCCATTTGTTTCCTTCGACCTTAGACGACTTACCTACCAAATGGTATAAAATGGGGGAAGCTCAGGGAGAAACCTTCTTTTGGCAGGAATTGAGAGAAAACTTTATCAAAGACTTCCAGTTTACACCTCAAAACGAAAAATTGGATGAAACAACACAGCAAATCAAACAATTCCTCCAATCGACTGTCACTCAACCCTACCCAAACCATCGACAGGTTAAGGACTGTAATACTATACAAACTACATCCCGACCATAGTCGACCCGCTTGCACTTAGAAAATGAACACACCACAGGCAAGAGCTTCAGATGGAACCCTCACCATAGTGAAACTAACAAACCTATCTATTCCATCTTGAAAGTCGAGACCACAGATAAACCTGACATTGACAGAATGACTGCAGCTGAATTTCCTGCGACATTCTCACAGTTCAAAGAGGGAAGTTGACCGATCAATGAAGCTAAAGCACCAGAGTGGCTGGATGCAAAAGTGACAACCAAGGAGGTCGACATTTCAAATGACGACCGTCCAAAGATAGCTAAGATTGGAGACTATTGGAACGGACATCAAACCACTGAAATCGTAAACCTACTTAGAGAGTTCCAAGATGTCTTTGCACGGGACTACAAAGACTTAAAAGGACTAGTATAGGAAATGGGAGAGATGAAAATAGATACTAAACCTGATGTTCGACCTGTTAAGAAACAACCTTATAAACTAGCTCATAAGTATAAGGAAATATTTAAGAAGGAAATAGACAACATGTTAGCAGCAGGAATCATTTACCCCATCGACCAGTCGGAATGGGAAAGCCCCATGGTCGTACAGCCTAAGAAACATGACCCGACTAGGTTAAGAATTTGTGTCTACTTTAGAGAGCTTAATAAAGTCACACTAACAGATCCATTCCCAACCCCTTATGCTGATAAAATCTTGAATGAAGTGGCAGGACATGAATGCTACTCATTCACAGATGGATTTTCAGGATATAACCAAGTACCTATAGCAAAGGAAGACCAGAGGAAAACAACATTTGTCTTTGAATTTGGTTCTTTTGATTATAGGGTTATGCCTTTTGGACTAAAGAATGCACCTCCAGTCTTTTCCAGAATTGTTGTAAAAACCTTCCAGGAATACATCTATAAAACCATGGCAGTCTACTTCGATGACTGGACTATATATTCCACCCTAAAGGATCACTGCACATGGCTCCGACTTATGCTGGAGAGATGTCGACAGATCCAACTCTCCTTAAACATTAAAAAGTGTATCTTTATGACCCCCATAGGGATACTACTAGGACATGTTGTTTGCAAAGATGGTATTAAGGTTGATTTTTCCAAAATTAAAATCATCCTCAACTTGAAGCCTCCAATAAACCCTAAACAAGTTCGGGTGTTATTAGGACATACAGGGTATTATAGGAAGTTTATCAGACATTACTCCGACATGACCTACCCTCTGGAAGAGCTGCTAAAAGAAGATCAAGAATTTAAGTGGACAGAGGAATGCCAAATATCCTTCGACAAACTGAAGAGAAAACTGGTCGAAGCCCCCATACTTAAATTTCCAAATTGGTCTATCAAATTTCATGTGCATATTGATGCATCAGGGATAGCTATTGGAGCAATCTTGACTCAACCAGGGGATGATGGAATGGATTACCCTATAGTTTACAGCAGTCGAAAACTCAATAAGGCTGAAAAGAACTATTCGACCACTGAAAGAGAAGCCCTAGGGATGGTATTTTCCCTTCAAAAGTATCGACATTACCTGTTAGCCAACCCCTTCATATTTTACACCGACCATCAAGCATTGAAATACCTTGTTAATAAACCCCTTCATCATGGAATAATTTGTCGATGGCTACTTCTTTTTCAAGAGTTTGAGTTTGAAGTAGTGGTCTGACCAGGGAAGCTCAATGTTGGGCCCGACCACCTATCCCGTATTGACATAGGAGAGGAACCGAACGGAGTCAACGACGACTTGCCGGACGCACACCTATTTCGTATAGAAGCAGTACCAGAAGAATTGGAGGAGATTGCCCAGTTTTTAGAGACAGGTCAGGCACCAGAAGGTCTGAACACTAAGAAAAAGCAAATCCTAGCTATGAAGGCTGCCCCTTACAGCCTCATCAATGGATTTCTATATAAAATGGGGTTAGACGATGTCCTTAGAAGATGTGTACTTGACCATGAACGAGACCAAATCATGCACGAAACTTATTATGGACCTGCAGGAGGACATTTTCAAGCCGACACAACTGCCAAGAAAATCCAACAGTCTGGATTATGGTGGCCGACAATTCACAGAGATTGTAAAACCTTTGTTAGTCGATGTGACAGATGCCAACGACTTGGTCGACCACTGCCGAGTACAAAAATTCCCCTAATCTCTGTAAACCCTAGTCTCACATTTGAAATTTGGGCCATAGACTTCATAGGACCATTCCCTGTTCCATCCCAACAATCAGGTGCAAGATACATCATCACTGCAGTAGAGTATGTTACTAAATGGGAAGAAGTTGAACCTGTCGAAACATGTTCAAGTGAGGTAGCTGCTCGGTTCATCTATGAAAACATCATTACTCGATTTGGATGTCCACTCACCTTGATCAGTGACCAAGGATCACACTTCATTAACAAAACCATCAAACACTTAACCGAACAGTTTCACATTGACCACCGTCGAAGTACAGCATACCATCCTCAGTCGAATGGTGCGATTGAAGCCTTCAACAAAACATTGACAAAAGGGTTAACAAAAATATGCAATACCAACAAAGATGATTGGGATGAGAAAATTCCTGCAGTCTTATGGGCATACAGGACTGCGTATAAACGATCGACCGACCAAACTCCCTTTCGACTGGTATATGGCCAAGAAGCAGTCGTCCCCCTACACTTCTGACAGCAGGCACCTATTGTAGACCAACTACTACATATCGATGTCGAGCATGCAAGAAAGGATCGACTGTTCCAACTCAGTAAGCTAGAAGAACATAGAGTTATGGCTATTCAACACCAGGAAATCCAAAAACAACAGCAAAAAGCCTGGCACGACCGTAACATCAAGAACAAAAACTTATCGGTCGGAAACCTTGCTCTACTCTATAACAGTCGAGTAAAAGGAAAACCAAAGAAACTGCACACAGAATGGATGGGACCCTATGTTGTCGAAGAAATCCACCCCAATGGTTCAGTCCGACTAAAAACATTATAGGGCCTAGCATTTCGGAAGCTCGTCAATGGAGCCTGACTTAAACGATACAGAAACTGAACCTCAAAAAAAAAATAACGACCGTAACTGTCACCCAAAACCTATAAAAAGTTCAAAAAATTCCAAAAACAAAACAATCCACTCAAAAATACCCAGCATGACAGCAACTTACCCCTTTGACAACCGACATTATTTTCATCGACCATCCTCATCGACCAGTCATGCCGACCGTTTTCATCACCGACACCGACTATCGACCTCGAGAGTCCCATCACACATTAATGGCCTCGAGCGCCGAACCAGATCCCCCAAATCGCACTCAAGTATTGCAGTTGGACTGTCAAGTCCGCCATTAATACAACCAGTTCGACACTCCACCATTCCCACGCCTATAAATACTGGACCATTGAAAGTTCATTCACCACACCCCTTACACACAGAGCATTTGCATCCTCCGTCGACCAGCACCCACGAACCTTGTTCAAATTTCGATCAGTCCGACATTATGGCACCCAAACTCACCCGCGCCGCGGCTAAAGCAAAGGAGTTGCAGGCAGAGGACACACCCTTGGTCCAAAGGCTGAAGAATATCAAAACTGCCAAAGTCCAGGAGGGTCCATTTCAGAAACTCTGGGCAGAAATCCAAGACTGGGCATATGAAGGAAGTAAAATGACACGGGCCACGGAGAAAGTCCGGAACAGCAGCATTCTCCAGTACCCTAACGCACCATTGATGGCCAGCTTCGGTGGGACGAAGGAAGCAGCTGTTAAATTTATTATCAATCGTTACCACAACGGCCGATTCTACTTCGACCAGCCGATTGACATCACCGGGGATGTTATTTCGACGCTTACGGGTCTGTCGAACAAAGGCGACCCTGTCCCAATTGGGATTAAGGAGGGAATCGTCCAAGAACTTGCAGGCACACCGACTGGAAAAAACTCTAAAGGATTAATGATAGGACAGATTGCGACCCGGACACCACAAATTGTGGCAAAAATCATCGCAATCACCCTTACCTTGGCCGGTCGAAGCAGCGACCTTAAATTGGAGATGTTGGAGGCGGTCGACACAATCGCCACCAACAGAAAAGTCTACCGATAGGGAGACTATGTCGCCGACATGGTCAAAACCATCTGTGAACGCTGCCAGGAGACGGGAGGTATCATCAAATTCCCCTCCCTGATTATCTGGATAGTCATGTATCACTTCTGTTCGGAAGGCAGTCCAGTCTTCCAGGAGCCGACTATATTTGAAATGCACCGTTTCAAACCCTTCTCACAAAAAGGCACCCTGCATGAGCTGGCACAGGGGAAAGTCTTCTTGGAGACTTGGTTCCAGCAATTAAAGGTTCGGACAATGAGGTGGAGGGTGCCCCAAAACATCCGACGAAACCTCCCTGCCGACTCACATATCCAGTTAGCACTTGACCATACATCAGTATGGTACATGCGAGGTTAAGACCCCAAAGCACAGGACCTCGACTACTACCCGACAGTTGAACAGATTTTCAGAGAGTTGACCCGACAGGCAGGAACAAAGGTACCAATTCCGAAGGCTTCCAAATAGGTCGACTTCTCTACCATCGAACCGCTGACAGACCAGGAGAAGGAGGAGGACTATGAGCTTAATCTGTATATCAGTACATTTGTGTCGGAGGATACCCCGACCGTGACCACTAGTCGGGTACATATTACTATCAAACCTCCGACTGCACAGGTCGTCGAACCCCAGCCGACAGAACAACAACAACCAACAATACAAACGCAGCCAACAATGCAATAGACAACCCCTCCGGCTCCAGTAATCGTCAAACCCACTCAAGAACCGGCAGGTGAAGTCGAAGAGGACGACCCTGAGTATGCCCTCTCCAAAAGCATCATCAGAAAACTGGCTAAGGAGATTGCGGTCGCCGGGAAAAGACTCAAGACTCAAAAACAACAAACAGGCAGGGGTAAGCACAAGCTTATTCTTAACTCGTCCGACGATGAGGAGGAACTCGCCGCTGCGGCTGTCAACATTGTCGAAGATGACCGCGCTAATAAAGTGTCGGTTGAAACCCAGTTTCAACGATATCTCGAGGCTGGCGCCCCAGAAGGTCGTCCCAAGAAGGCTAAAACACAACAAACGCCTGAAAATGTCATTGACCTTGTGTCGACCCCCCCTCCTCCATCCCCGACGCCCGTAGTCGAGGAACACGGTCCAGCAGAACAATTGGGCAGCCCCATGGAAGAATATCAAAGAGCAATTTTGGAGGCACTAAGAGCCAGGGCCGACAAGGACACTGAGCTTAGAGCCTTCTTCGCGACGCTGCCTACATTGTTCCAGTCGGCACAGAAAATACGGATGACCACTCCTCTCAAAGCAAACAAACAGATCTATGCCCAAGAAACAATGACATTTACTAGGATCGACGACGGAGGCGATGTGATTGGAACCATCCATTCTGTCACAGAGCAAATCGACGCCGACGCCCAGAACGCACCACCCACGTCACCGTCGGAAGCAGGTATCTCTTCTGACAAAACCCCACCAAACAGTCTCGTCACCCTTTTGACCCCTGACCATTCCCCCACGCCGTGTCCACCTCCACCACCATCATCTCCACCACCTCCACCACCCCCTGATTCATAGCAAAACCACCATCAGCCTCACAGCCGAAAGTAGTCATACCACCTCCTCAAACAGAAAAACCACCATCCCCCATACCCGCTCCTCAAAAAGAAACAACCCCGACTTCTATACCACCTAACCAAGCAGAGAAACCCTCGTCCTCTGTTCCACCAACCACAGATCTCACTTCTACTACTGCAGGTACCCAAGAGCCACAAACAGACACCCAGAAGAAAAAGAAAGAGCACCATAGAACATCCAGCCTGAAGATTAGCCTAAAAGATGCAAGCTCACTAACCGACTCAGAGGTCGGCCAACTACTCAAAACCTTGGCCAAAGAGTCAAAGAAGAGGACGGTTACCAAAAGTAAAGAGCTCAAAGACAAGGAGGCAGAACAGGTCAAGTTTCTCGGCAAATGCAGGTCTCTTGCACAATCTGTCGTCCCAGGCCCGGTCAAAAACGCTACAGATCGACCTCTGGAAAGGGCATACAAGCTCTTTGAAGGCATGGTGTCGACTATACAGACACATCTCCAAGAGACTAAATCAGAACAAAAGGAAGAGACCGCCCGACTCCTCTTGACCCAGCACACTGCATTTTCGGAGGCTTACAAAGTCTTACAAGACCATATAGAGGAATCCATTCTTACTGAGGAAGTACTAAGAGACTAGCCTACTCATTATGGGCAAGTCTATCATCAGACCAGGCAGATAAGACAAGGTATTCAGGCCTTGGAGGGACGTACGTCGACGGAGGCAGAAATGAGGCAGACCATTGACGAGCAGATTGTGATGGAGAGTAGCAAACTGCAGAAGCTGGAATGAGAAGCTCATCAGTGGGTTCAGCAAGCCCTTCCAAACTTAGAGAAGGTCGACAACATCTGCCCACAGATGAAAAGACTCCTTGATGCTGCAGAAGAACAGAACCAAATGTTGGGTTCCAATATGGAGAACATTGCAGAAATTCCCATGGCAGAAAAGATGTCGGTACTTTCAAACCTTACTACTCTGACGATTGACATCCAGAAAGCCTTGCAGACATGGAAAGATTTCCAGCACCAGCTTGCCATCACTGCACCAGCAATAGTCGAAGTATACGTCCAGAAAAGACCAACTATCCGTCTGCACAGTCCACCTCAGTAGCAGTTGCAGGGTTCGGCATACAACACAATTTTTTTTACCTCCCTGTTTCTTCGGGACGAAGAAATTTTTTGATCGTGGGGGAGATGTCGAAGGAGAAAGTCGACATAAGTCGACTTGAACTAAGACCGGCTTAGTCAGCCGACTAAGTCGGTCGGCCGACTAAACTAGTTAATTAAGTCGGCTAACTAACAGTCGTGTCGGTTCACCGAACCGACAGGTAGTTATTTTGTAACTGTTTGTAACTTGGATATATTAGGCTGTTGAGCCACACAAGAACTCAGTTCAGTTCTGTGCTTTGTATGAACTCATTATAATAAGATATTCTGTTCTATCCAATCTGTTCTTGTCTTCTGTCTCTGTGTATATTTATATATGTTTTAGTATGTATTATTGGTAACCTTATGTGATCTGTGAGATTACAACAATGCAGCACCTTGCCTCTCACAAGGATTTCCCCTACAAATCCAATCCTTTTTCATACTGGATGCAGCACCTTGCCTCTCACAAGGATTTCCCCTACAGAGCCAGTCCTTTTTCATACTGGATGCAGCACTCAGCACTTACATCTGACCATGGGAGGAACCAATCCTACCACCATGTCAGAAAGGCACAACACTTACATCTAACCATGGGAGGCCCCACCTACCACCATTTCAGAAAGGCATAGGACTTATATCTGACCATGGGAGGCCCCTCCTACCACCATGTCAGAAGTTTTCAACACTTATATCTGACCATGGGTGGCCCCGCCTACCACCATGTCAGAAGGGCTCAACACTTCTATCCGACCATGGGAGGCCCCACCTAGCACCATGTCGGAAGGGCTCACGAACTCATCACTTTCCCTTAGAGGGAACCTCGATCTGAAGAACACCAAGCTTCTCCCTGAAGTACTCAAACTTCACTCTGGATAATGGCTTGGTCAACACATCATCTATATGCTTGTCCATCACAACATACTGGAGCTTCACTACTCCTTGCTACACCATATCCCTGATATAGTGGTATTTGATCTCGATATGCTTTGAATTGTCATGGAACACCAGTTTCTCCAACAAATTCACACAACTCTGGTTGTCGCAATATATATAAGTAGCGTCTAACTGGAGATCAAACAAGTCAGAAAGTATCTTCCTTAGCCATACTGCCTCACAACTAACTGAATAAGCTATGACATACTCTGCTTCGGTTGTACTTAGTGCCACACAAGATTGGTTCCTGCTAAACCAAGAGATCACACCTGACCCCATACTAAAGCATCACCCCTAAGTGCTCTTCCTATCAATGGAACTGCCTGCGCAATCGGAATCCACATAACTTTCTAGGTTAATCTTCTAATTCACCTCATACATTTGCCCATAATCAAATGTACCCTTTAGGTACCTCAGAATATGCTTTGCAGCAATCAGGTGAATAGGTCTACAATCCATTAATAACTGACTCAATATGTTCATAGTAAAGAAAATATCTGGTCTCATGTTCGTCAGGTACATCAAGGACCCAATCACCCGATTATACATCATAGCATCAACCGAATCTGATGAAGAATCATTCCACAGATTCAGGTTTGATGCCATAGGTGTGGTCATGGCCTTCCATTCCATCATCCTGAATATCTTCAGGATCTCTACTGCATACTTCCCTTGTCCCAGGGAGATTCCATCTGCATTCTGCCACACCTCCATGCCTAGAAAGTAACGCATCACACCCAAGTCCTTCATTTCGAATTTGGAAGCAATCTTTCTCTTTGTATTAGCAATCAACACATCCTCACCTGTTACAAACAGATCATCTACATATAGTACAAGTATCACTGGGTTCCCTTGTTCAACCTTGTAGTAAATGTTGGAATCCACTTTATTCTTGGTAAATCCCAAACTGGATAGGAAGCTGTCGATTCTATCGTACCATGTCCTGGGTGCCTGTTTCAAACCATACAGGACTTTCTTCAACTTACACACATGATTTTCTTTGTCATGTGTCTCAAAACCAAGTGGGTGCTCCACATACACTTTCTCTTCCACTACACCATTCAAGAAAGAAGTCTTGAAACCCATCTGGTGTATCTTCTATTTCATCACTGCAGCCAGGGAAAGTACAGATCTGATAGAAGTGTGTCTAGCTATAGGTGTACAATTTTCTTCATAATCTATTCCTTCTTTCTAGGAGAAGCCACAAGCCACAAATATTGCTTTATATTTCTCTATGCTTCCGTCTGTAGCATGCTTGATCTTATAGATCCACTTGGAAGTCACAACAGACTTCCCCTCTAGTCTTGGGACAACATCCCAGACAACATTCTTCATGATCAACTAATACTCCTTGATCATAGAATCCTTCCATTCTTTCTTCTGTGCCGCTTCTTCATAGTTGGAAGGTTCTTTATCAATGATATTGCATAATAGGGCTACATATCCGGAGTAGGACCTAGTTCTCTTCCTTTCTTTGTGCATTTCTTCTGGAGCCCCATTTATTTCTGCAACTTGGATAGCCTCTTATACCCATATAGGTTTCCTCTTTTGAGGATTCTTCTCCTAGGGTGGATCTACAGGTTCCTAGGGTTCTTCTATTTCTTGATCTTCTTCTTGAGTTGTATCATTCATAGATGTATCTTGAATTCTGGGTACTTCAGTTTCTTCAATATGTCTCTTTTTGGATTTGTTGTAAGCCAAGTCTTCGTCAAATGTTATGTCCCTGCTGATGTCGATCTTCTTAAATCCTGGGAAGTATATTCTGTAAGCCTTCGAGCTTTCACTATATCCCACAAATATACCCTTCTTCCTTGAAGGATCTAACTTTGTCCTCTTTTCTTTTAGAATGTGTATGTACACTGGAAAACCAAATATTCTGAGATGATTGACTTCTGGTTTCTTTCCAGAGAAGACTTCTTCAGGTTTTTTGTTCTCGAGTAGTCTACGTGGAGTACGATTTTGTACATACAAATCAATTCTAGAAGCTTCTGCCCATAGATGCATGGGAAGATCTTGATCATGCAGCATTGCCCTTGCAGCTTCCATGATCATTTTATTCTTCCTTTCTGCAACCCCATTCTGTTGTGGATTATATGTAGTGGTCAAATCCCTATTAATCCCTCAATCTCTGCATAACTCTTTGAATTCATTTGATGTGAATTCTCCACAATTGTCTAATTGAAAGGTTTTGATATTCTTTTCTGTTTGGTTCTTGATCAAGGCTTTAAATTCCTTGAACTTAATGAATACTTCATCTTTGTTATTTAAGAAGTATATCCGTGTCTTCCTAGATAAATCATCAATGAAAGAAACATAGTATACATACCCGATTAATGAACTAGATGACATTGGACTGCATACATCGTAGTGGATGTGGTACAATGTGATCTGTGATTGAATCAACAATGATCTTCTTGGCCTTAACCAATTTCTTCTGGTGTAAGGCTTTTAGACTCATCTCCCTCTGGAACTGGAACCTCTCTACTCATGTAGGTGTCCAATTCATTTTCTTCAGAGAGATCAAATAATTCCATGCTTGGAATTTGTCAACTTCACCAAGATTATCATCAAGCTGATGTGATAGATCACTTCGAAACGAGAACCTCAAATGAAAATAGCAAAAGATTAGATCTTACCGATTTAAGGAGTCTGTCTTGGTTCCGGAGCTGGCTGATCTAGGGTTTGTCAGAGAAACCCTAATTTTCAAAACATGGAATATTTCAAATCTGATTGGATAGAAAGATAGATCTCTTCAAGTTGAGCTGTCCAATGTACTCCTTTTCTGAAAACAGTGGAGGGAAGCTCCCAGAACAGGAAGCCCTAGTTTTCCAATTTCTCCTGCATAAATTCCTGATACTGTTTCTATGGTATCTCTGACATTAATACTCCTCTATGTCTGAAACTTTGCACTCAGGTAGCCTCTCCTGTCACTATTTCAAATACATAATTTTCATTAGGATTGGTTTCACCAATTGCAACTTATGATCATTCCCCCAAGGTGACCTGTTACAAGACTTCTTAGAACAAAAAAGTTGTATGGACTTCCACATGTCACTGTTTCATCTTCTGAGTCTAAAACTTAGAAAAAAGAAATTACAGTCTGTTTTCTTTCTAGAACATCTTCATAAATTTCATTTGGACCTTTGTATCCCAAGATATAACAATTCTCCCTATGTGTCCTGTTTAGGGATGAATTCTAGAGGAGGCTAGAACCCTAACTTAGAGGGATCATATCTCCCAGAATACAGTGAATATGAGGCTGAATTTTGGACATAGTGTACATCAGGATTTGATCTTCGACCTATACAATGTTTAGCTCCCAATCCTTTTCCAATCGTGAGATATAGTGAATGTACCAAAACTTGTCAGTTTTAGTATTTTATGGTTTTCCAGCTCAGGGTCAAACTAGGGTTTGACTTTCCTGGAGTTTCACCCAACCAAAATATTGATATAGAAATTCATTTGGACCTTTGTAGACCAAGATATAGCAATTCTCCCTAGGTGTCATATTTAGGGATGAATTCTGGAAGAGGCTAGAACCCTAATCTTGATCCAAGTCTCTAAACTTCGATTTTGATGAGGAGAGAAATCCTATGTTGGGCTCACTCAAAAATTCCTCTTCTGTAAGAAGCCCTAATTTCTTGCACCAAAAACTGAAAATTCTTGGAATCGAATTCTTCTTCGACAAAAAGATGCACCCTTCAATGGAGATTCAGCCTAGCGAACTTTTGCTGATCAAAAAGCAAGAAGCTCTAGCGTCTATAGCTACACAATGTCTTTTTCTCATGTTAGCTCTGATACCATGTTAGATTTTTATCATTCAAGCTAGCATTATGATCTTAGGATCTCTAACTTAGAGAATAACATGCACAACAATAAAACACAAGAGACAAGAGACACAAATAATTTTCCTCGGGGAAGCCATAAAGGAGAAAACCCCGAAACTTTCTCAGAGATAGAATCAGCAGCAAAAGTAAAACCCAAAAATAGTAAGATGATCTCCCAACAGCAGTACTCTCTCTCTATGATCCCAATGTCTCCTCTCTTACTCCTGCATCCCAATGAGTGAGTGTGTGTGTGATAAATAGAGAGGCTCACTCTCTATTTATATTCTTTCGTCCACTTGAAACCCACTCCAACATGTCGGCCTCACTTAACATTTACTTACTAGAGCCAACATCTCTAGGAGTTTCTAATAACCCTAGTGCCCCACAACTTGTGGGGATTTTTCCTCCTCCGACCAACAAGGAGGGTTATTCTTAACACAATGGTGGGGACTATTGCCCCGACTTATAATGACTCACCTAGGTTCGACTTCTCTAGGATAGTCTAATAAACCTAGGGCCTCATAACTGTGGGGACTTTAACCCTTGACCAATAGGAGGATTACCCACAATGACTTGACATGACTTGTTTACATTATAGAAACTTCTTGGAATAAACATCGGGGTATGACATGACTCAAATACATTACAGACACATCCTAGGATAAACATTGGGGTACAATGCATAAGATATACAGATGAATACATTTCGAAGTTACAATTACATCAACACATTTTGCACATATTTTGCAAACACCGTCATGTTTTTCCTGAATTTCTGGAAGACCTTCAATAGCCTTACTTACAAGTGGTAGTGCTCTATAGTCCACATGTGCAAGCCTTCTATGCCAAAGTTCATTTGGCTCTATTGAGTCATGGACCAAGGCTTTTTCTGGTTGTCCCTTTATCTTGTATAATCCTACCTCTTGCTCCCCAATCACAACTGCATCATCTATGGTTTCTCCTTTTGGCCACATAAGAACTTGGCCATCTACAAATGTAACTCTCATGCCTTTTGCATTCAATGTAGAGATGGAGAGGAGGTTCTTCTTTAGTCCCGGTACAAACAAAACATCCTTCATCTTCATAGACTTTATAGAGTATAACTTGTAGGATGATTCACCATTACCTTTTATTGGATATTTGCACCGAGAGGCACTTTCTATAGCTCAAATGGACAAGATATGTCTCATTTGTAACACTGACGTGGCACATGTTGGCTCAATAAAAATACTAGTAATAAAAAGTAAAAAATAAAAAAACTTATAATATGTCGGCTTGTTATTAAAAGAATAAAAATTAAAAAATATTTTACTCATATAAATATACAACCATATTAGGGCAATACTCACAATCTTACAAACTCAGTAGTAAAATATTAGTAGTAAAATTAAATTGACTTGAGTAGTAAAAAGAAAAAGTATAAAAAACCAAAAACATATCAAACTTAATTTTAAATTATCTAAAATGTAAAACACATTTAGCCTTTAATGATAGATTTATTATTAGTCGGCCAAGGCTAAGAGCATCTCTGCTGCTCACTTTGGGACATTACAATGGAATATTACAAACATATTTATAAGGTTCTTTAAATGCAAATACAACTAGCAAGAAACCAGGGGCCACTAAAACCATGTGCTTTAAACCACTTACATCCTTGCTCATTCCCAAGTCAAGGTTAACCCTAACATGTAAATGTTGTGTTTAAAATATTCATTTGATGGTAAAATGTTTTTCAAATTCCAATTTATTCTAGAAATCTAGATTTTAAAATTTTATATGGATTATTTTACTCATTAACTACTCTTAATATACATTATTAGTTTTAAATAAAGACAAGTAAAGCAATTTTTGGAAAACTATTTGATTATATGATTATTAATGTTACTCAAATCATTTTCTTCTAGATATTTACCCTATTTTGAAATTAATTAAGCAAGTTCACCAAGTAGGAATACTTATTATACATTTTTATAAATTAAAAAGGGTTTGCACCTCAAGAGAACTTGATCCCTCTCAATTCTTGGTAGAGCCATAGTTAACATGGATCTATATTGGTGGTAGTCATCCCCAAGTTTCACCTTGTGGGGTGACTCACATTCTGATAATTTCACAAATGATTCTTTGAATCCCATCATATGCTTGGAAGCCCCACTATCTATTAGCCAATCCTTGCTCCCATGTGTGACAGTTCCCGTGAGGGCATAAATCAAGACATACTCTTCATCACTTGAAGAATCTTCACTTTGTTGTTTGACTCTCTTCTTGTAAGGTTCATCATCCTCTGCAGCATGAGAATGATGTCTTCTTTTGTAGTTCTTCTTCTTTTGAGATCCACCTTTGTTTCTGGGACAGTTTCTGGAGATGTGTCCTTTCTCATCGCATGTAAAGAATCTGATACTAGAAAGATCTCTGTTAAATCTTCTAGGGTTATCTTTCTTGTGAGAGTGCTTACTTTTTTTATGATGATATTCCATTCTTCTTTTCTTGGAGTGTAATGTGAGAGCTTGATCTTCACTTCCCATATTTTCTTCTCAGGATACTATTCGAGCTTCTTCTTGTGAGAATTCCTCCCACAGTCTACTGAAGGTGACTAGTTTTCTTCTAGCACAAATTCCTTGAATGAAAGAGTCCCATGATCTAGGGAGACCATTCAAGGTGGTCATCACAATTTAGGCATTATCCACTTCTTCATCCACTACTTCAAGTTGTTCTTTGATCTGGGAGACCCTTGTAAAGTATGACTGTATGGTCTCTGCATTCTGGATCTTCACATTCTTCAATTGGTTCCTCAAAGTCATCTTCTGGTTTATGTTCTTCCCTTCAAATAGCTTGTTCAGGGCATCAAACATTTCTTTAGGTGTCTTTAAGGAGGATACCTGTGGTATGAGGTGATCCTTTATTGAATCAACAATAATCCTCTTAGCCATGACCAATTTCTTCTTGTGTAAGGCCTTAGCCTCATGTCCCTCTAGAACTGGAACCTCTTCACTGATGTAAGAGTCCAACTCATTTTCTTCGAGGACCAGGAAGATCATATACTTCTAGGCTCAAAAGTTATCAGCTCCCTCAATATTTTCATCAAGCTTAGTGTGATGAGACATCTTAAGTTAGAACCTCAAATGGAAATACAAAATATTTAGATCTTACCAATTTGAGAAGCTAAAAACTAGATTTGGAGATGATTTTTTCCAATGTTGGTTTTCTGGTTCCATGGAAAATTAGGGTTTGACTTTCTCGGAGATCTACCCAACTAAAAACCTTGATTTTTGTCTCTAACTTCAATTTTGAGGAGGAGAGCAATCCTAGCCTGGGCTCAATGAAAAATTCCTCTTCAGTTAAAAGCCCTAATTTTTCGATGTAGTGGTAGGTCGAAAATTGAAAATGCTCAGAATCATATTATACTTCGATGAAAAGATGAGCCCTTCAATGGAGGTTCATCCTAGCCTCCTTTTGCTGATGGATTATGGAGAGAGACCCAAAAAGTAAGAAGCCCTAGCTTTTGCAACTGCACAGTGTCTTCTTCTTAGGTTAGCTCTGATACCATGTTTGATTTTTATCATTTTAGACAGTATTATCTTAGGATCTTATTTGAGAGAATAACATGCACAAGAATCAATCACAAGAGACAATATACACAAATATTTCCTCAGGGAAACCATAAAGGAGAAAACCCCGCAACTTCCTCAGAGATAGAATAAACACCAATAGCAGCAGTAAAAACCAAAGATAGTAAGATTATCTCCGATAGTTGTTCTCTCTCTTATCCCAGCTCCTTCTCTCTCACTTATGCGCTACAATTGAGTGTGAGTGACTTTGTGATAAATAGAGAGGATAACTCTCTATTTATACTAACTCCTGACTTGACAATAACTCACCAGGGCCGACTTCTCTAGGATATTCTAATAACCCTAGTGCCCCACAACTGTGGGAAATTTAACCGTTGATCAATAAGGAGGGTTACCCTCTATGACTTTACATGAATTGTTTACATTATCGATTCTCCTGATAGGAACATTGGGGTATGACATGATTCAATTACATTATCGATACTTCCCGATAGGAACATCGGGGTAGAATACATAAGATATACAAGTGAATACATTCTGAAATTACAAATACATCAATAGCTAGAACTGTGGGTCAAGTGGCGAGGACCATCCCTAGAATCTAAGAAGCACTAGAGGACCTCCAGGTAGCTCATCAATAAACTATGGTTGAAGTTGAAGATAAGATTGCTAAGAAATATATTTCTATCTTGATTGAACCTGGATCTACTCATAGTTATATCACCCCTAAAATTGTTGAGATTTGTACTTTTAATAAATTAAGGCATAAAAAATCATGGTTAGTTCAACTAGCCACTGGAACCAAGAGAAAATTAGTGAAGTTATAGAGAAATGTCCATTAGATATGGATGGGCTATTCACTTATGGAAACCTCAATATTCTGTCGCTTGGTTCCTATGATATTCTCGTTGGAATGGACTGGTTAGAAGCACACAAGGTTAATCTTGACAGCTACAACAAGACATTTGAATGCATGGATGATGAAGGAAACCCAAGGGTTGTAAGAGTCATTCCAAAGGTGATTTTTTCTAGGAAGGTTTCAGCAATGCAATTGAAGAAGTTATGTAGAAACGTTTGTCGATTGTATGCAGCCCATGTTTTGGAGGAAAAGGAAAAGGAGAATCCTAAGTTGAAGGACTATCATGTATTGCAAGAATTCATGGATTTTTTTCCTGATGAGATTCCAAGACTTCCTTCTAAGAGAGACTCTAATTTTACAAATGATCTTGTTCCAGGAGCCGCACCAGTGTCCAAGACACCCTACATGATGAGCACACCAGAATTGCTAGAGATGAAAATGCAGTTACAAGAGTTGTTGGAAAAGAAATATATCGAGTCGAGTGTGTCCTCGTGGGGAGCACCAGTTCTATTTGTGAAAAAGAAAGATGGGATGCTCAAGTTATGTATTGAGTACAGGAAGTTGAACAAATTTACTCTGAAGAATAAATATCCATTACCTCGAATTGATGACCTTTTTTATCAAATGAGAGGAGCAAAGGTATTTTCAAAAATTGACTTGAGGTCTGGTTAACATCGGGTAAGAATAAAAGAGGAATATATTCGTAAGACAACCTTTAGAACAAGGTATGGGAACTGTGAGTTTGTGGTGGTACCATTTGGTCTCACAAATGCACCAACTACATTCATGTGTCTCAAGTATAGTGTTTTTAGCAAGTATATGGACAAGTTTGTTCTTGTCTTCCTATATGAAATTATTATTTATTCTAACAATGAAGAAGAGCATGAAGAACATTTGAGAATGGAATTGCAATTGCTAAGGGATCATAATCTGTATGAAAATTTGAGCAAATGTGACTTTGATTGTCACGTCCCCGTCCCTCAGCCGGCGAAGAGGATGCGACGAACATCAAAACACAGCCGGGAAAATAGCCCATGAACATAAAACAGAAATCAAATGCTGAAATTAAAACTTACAAGCATACACAGATGCAAAACTATTCAATCATATAGGGATGCACAGTCCTTCAAACAATCAGCGGAAGCAAACATAGACATTCCAACATTCAACAAGTTCATTATAAATTCTAGAGGTGAAGTAATAGCAGCACGTATCTTTCGATTAAGAACTTTCCCACAACCAGCTACATCGCTGCAACGTTCCACCCAACCATAGGCCAGCTTGCTCATCAATCTCTCAGCCATGCTGCCACCCCCGAGCTGGGCATGATTCCTCAAGGACTAAGGGGACAATTGCAGGCTTGCACATAGCCAAGGGGGCACAAAACAACAAACCAACATAGCTGGGTTTCACAGGCTTTCAACAGACAAGCCAAGCCAGCACAGTCCGAAGACTATCCATTGCACTCAGGAAATTACTTAGCTGTCACAGCTTAAACAGGGCAATACGGAGTTGTTCTTGGCCCTATCGTGGCCAAAACAACTCAGCAACAACACCCAAACCAGGGTAACAACAACAACCCAATTTCACAATGAAAATGATGGCAACTATGCACAGTCCAAAACAGGGAAACTCAGTCGACATATTGGAAATCCACAGTGACCCAAATCGTGGGTGAAATCAACAGTTCGTCCAAGGCAATTGAGCCACGGGAAGACTCACACAGACCACGCTGGAAAAAAATTTACATACTCCCAGCCTGGGCATGGGTAATAATCAATGCAGAACCCACAATTCGACCCATGGGGAAAGGATTCATCCACTCCATTCACCAATTCGCAGAGGAAAAACAACGTGGGTAAAACCCAGGAAATTCCTGTGCGCGAAAATGAGAAACGGGAGGGAAATTCTCTGCATGAGAATGCACAGCAGTCAGGAGGACGCGAAATTGCAAGTGCCTGAGTGTTTAGCAACTCGTGGAGAGGAATAAAATGCCTGCGTGAGACCAAAATCATCCAGAGCCTGTGCGTGAGGAGCCAACAAACCAAAATCGTGGTGAGTGTCAACTGACCAGGGAAGAGTGCGCGAGGGAGAAGAATGGGCAGACGTGGGTGGAGTGAGCAAGTGGGTAAGGCTGACAGCCTACCACAACCACCACCACTTCAGCAATAACTCCCCCAACCACCAGCTGAAGCATTAAAGAGGTTAACAAGGGAAGATGGAAAATCAACAAGGTGACAAACATGGGTTTTTCCCCCATAAACCAAGGTTTGACATTCCCCACCCCTTATCCTTTGGAACCATGCCCTTTTCATTCAACATTGCACTGCCGTAGCTGGTTGTGGTTTTAGTTTATTTGATGTAAGTGTTTACATGATGCCAAATTATAATGTGCCTTATAGCACAGCGTACCATCGGCAATTATCCCTATTGCCGAAACATAGACAACAAAATCGATGGTGGGGCTTTTGCCTTGAGCTCCTCACCACGATTAATTACAATATATACATCATGCAAACGGGTTCGAAACCGGGGACATTACATTCCCCTCCCCCTTGGAATAACACCGTCCTCGGTGTTCCATTACATATATACAACACATATACAATTGCACATCAAAATTTCAGAATTGCAGATCTACACCACGTTCAATCATCTACTTTGAACGTTCACGACCAAGCCTCTCGGCTTCCATGAACTTTTCCTGCTGGTTCTCAGCTTCTTGCTGATCCTGAAGTCTAGGAACTTTGCGGCTATTGCCCTCATCATGTTCCCTCATTGGGCAGTCCCGGCGTAAATGATGTCCTCCGCATCTCCAGCATCTCACTGGCTACTTCATCTTTACCTGCTCAATTTCCCTTGAGTCTTCGTGCCTAGACCGTTTCTTATCGAGTCGCTTGGACGAATGTCCCATCACTGATCCACCTTCCTTTCCTTTGCCAATTGCTCCCAGAAGGCTTTTCACCTCCCTTTGCAAACCAATAGAGTCTTGCAAAATCTGGTGGTTCATTTCACTCTGCCTTCTCTGTATCTTGAGCATCTCCCCAAGATTCTCTTGGGTCTTGGAAATCATTTGAAGGAGACTTCCAGCCAAGTCCAACAACTTTTGATGCACTGCCATAATCAACGTGCACCACCTGGTTTCACTTTTCTCACCTGTGAAATGCACCATTGAAGTCTATCAGACCAAGCTTAGCATAGGCATTAAAATCAGTTAGTTAATTACCCCATTGGCATTATAGTCCAAGTTCCATTAAGGAAACTTTCATATTTTTCATGCCTTTCCCCAACAGGCACATGAGCTCCTTCATGTCCATTCCTGGGCAGGGAATTAACTA
>LPNX011178110.1:137123-166588 GCA_001517045.1 Pseudotsuga menziesii | reverse complement strand
GAGGAGGGAGGGAGGGAGAGAGAGAGAGAGAAGGAGGGAGAGGTAGAGGGAGAGAGTGGGGAGGGAGACTAATAGGGAATAGGAGAGGGATCGATAGTGGGAGGGAGAGGGAGAAAGAGGGAGAGAGCAAGCAAAAGGCAGAGGGAGAGAGAGAGATGGAAACAGAGAAGAAAGGAAGGGAGGGAGAGAAAGAGAGAGAGCAAGCAGAAGGGAGGGAGGGAGGAAGGGAGAAAGAGAGAGGGAAAGGGAGAGTGAGAGTGAGATGGGGAGGAGAAGGGGAGAGAGAGAGAGAGGCAGGGGGAGGGGGAGCGGAATGGAGAGAGAGAGAGAGGAGGGGGGTAGAGAGATATAGGGGCGAGGGAGGGAGAGAGATATTTTGTTGAAGAAGAGATATATTCTTTCCTATTGTGTATGTATGATATTGATAATAGATTGAACACAAAGTCAATAATTTTTCTCAAGGGAGAAAAGGAGTTCATGTGAGGTCAACATTTAGGGGAACACAGAGAGTAGAGGAAAATAAGAACAACTTACATTCCAAGTAGAGAAAGGAGGTATAGAGAAAAGTTAGGAAAATTATCCAATGGAAATAATGGCTATAGAAACGAAGAAAAAATACCTTGCATTGAGGATGGGTCTATTTTAATCACCCACAAAAAAAACATGGGATGCGTTGCAACCTACCTCACAATAAGGGTGAAAGTATGCCTCTTGAGAGACATAAGGGTGATCATCTTACATCTAAGAAGAAGTAATTTTGAGCACTCACAAGCGAATTATTAGAAGCACAAAATCTCCATCAAAATAAGTGGGTTTGATTAGCTTCACCTCTTAAAAGATGTGATTTTAACGACAATCCTACCTCTTAGAGGATTAGTAGGTGTACTACACCCACATGTTACACAACTACACATATAACTACCTTTAGCTAAAAAAACACATAGAGTGCTACACAAGCTCTATAATTACAAGAAAATTTAATTGAAAACATTTTAAATGAATATCAGTGATCCCTAATCAGCTCACCATTGTGGAAACATAGATAATTATTAACTAACTCTCGATTAACAAATATCTAAACATGATTAAATAACTTAATTAATTTTTAATATTCATTATGTTATAATTTTGATGGTTCTAAAAGATCTTAAAAACATTTAGCATCATAACATCATAACCACACAAAATAACACATATAACACATATATTTATCTTCAAAAACCCTCACGATGGAGAAAACCCATCAAAACTTCCTCGATATAGAATTCGACCATGTATAATGTAAGATGCAAAGAATAATAATAAATGCTCCCTTTCCACAATAGACTGCTCCTCTCTCTCTCTCTTTTGTGCATTGCTTAAGTAAGAAGTGTTGAAGTGTGTACAAATGAGGGAGGTGCCTCACCTATTTATATTCATTAGGTGAGTGACTCAATTACCTAACTAGGTCGACCAGGTTCTCTAATTGGGGTCGACCTACCTAGGAAGACTCAAAATAACATTTATAAAATACTTTTGTGGGTACTATTGCCTTGACTTACAATGGAGGTTTTTTATCATGCCGTTTACATGACCAATTACATCAAGCGAATCTACGAATGGAGGAATAACATCTCCGAAGGAGGAATAAAATAAAAGTACAATAGAATATATTTCGAAGTTACATTTATTTCAACACTCCCTCTTAAAAAGGAAGGTATTCTACATCATCAACAACAACCAAAACAACACCTATACAACTGATTGGTGAATCTATATGTCATAGGAATTTGTGTAACAACAAGTACATCATAAGCACCATCTTCATCATGGAACATCATCTTCGTCGAACATCATCATCATCGTTAAACATGATCATCATGAAACATCATCATCGTGGAACATCATTATCATGGAACATCATCATCGTTGAACATCATCACCACAAAACATCATCATCATGGATCATCATCATCATGTAGCATCATCATCGTGGAACGTCATCATCATCTACAATATCAATATGTGAACATTGAGACATCATCATCATCTGCAACATCAGTATGTGAATACTAGAACATCATCATCATCTGCAACATCATTAAGTGAATATTGGGACATCATCATCATTTGAAACATCAGTCTGTGAATACTGGGATATCATAATAATTTGTAACATCATCAGTATGTGAATATTGGGACATCATCATCAGTATGTGAATACTAAAACATCATCATCATCTATAAGAGTCATCAGTATGTGAATACTGGAACAAGAACAACATCATTAGCATGTTAATGTTAAAAACAACATCATCAATGAATAAATGCTAGATCATCATCTCCATCATCACCATAGATATGTTGGAACAACATCATTATCATAAGCATAAAATGAAAAGACAACATCATCATCATCAACAACAACATAAAGTATCGGGACCACAACCACATTAAAATCATTAGCATAGAGCACTAGGACTACAACAACATCAACATCATTATCAAAACAGAGTGATAATACCACAACCACATCATCAACACAAAGTGATAATACCACAACCACATCATCAACAAAAATGACTGGGACCACAACCACATCAACATTGTCAACACAAAGTGTTTGGACCACAACCAAATCATCAACACAGAGTGTTGGAATCATCTGAAAAAACATCACGGTGGGCACTCTGGTAGACCCAACTGGCCTTATCTGTATTACTAATCCTTTCATACCAAACAATCCTATCCAAACATAGCGATCTACCTAGAGACCAAACAAGCCTTGTTTGACTTACTAACCCTTTTAGGCCAAACAAGCCTAGCTAGACATACTAATCTCCCTAGGATCAAACAGGCCTTACTAGTATTGAAACACCAATCCCAATGGGATCAATCAAGCCTTATCAGGATGACATACCAATCCTAGAAATAGATTCCACGCCACTACAAAAGGCACCACCACCACATCCACATCATTACTCCCTCTTTCGAGGGAGGTCCTTATAGACTACACCAAGCTTGTCTTGAAATTATTCAAACTTTACACGAGACAGAGGCTGCGTCAACACATCAACAACTTGTTCTTCATCATTCTTCTCTTCTACATCTACAGCTTCATCGTACATTCACAACTACATCATTCTTATCCTGTACATTCACAACTTCATCATTATTCTCGTGTAGGTGATTGCATCCAATCCTTCCTACAAGTCAAATACAGTTGCATGGTTAGAAACATTTCATAATCTTCAAAACATATTCATAATGAAAATTTCTTATGCATAAAGATGTATGTCATACAATCATGTAACTATTTCATCCAATCCATATGTCGTATACATATGATAACTTTCCAGACGCCTTCCATCTCTACGGGGACATTATTAAGAGTGTGCATTATTCCTAATATGTTAGAAAAGAGGTTTAATTCTAAATAAGTAGCAATGTAATGTTGTACAACACCATAATCCACTTACCCCTCACATGCATATCAATAGTAAATTGTTCATAAATGCAAATACTCTATCCATAATACACTTCCTAAAGATAGGAACATATCTATGTGCACAACTGAACAATATCATTTAAGAAACTAGATATATAGGAAATGACAATTCAAATACTTATCTTTGTTTTTTTGGTAGACTCCCTCTTGATCTCTGTCTCCTTGCAAGAATTACCAGAGTCTTTCACAACATGACTTACTTCATTGTTTGATTATGAGGACCTGGTTCTGGACTTCTCATGATCGAAAATACTGAGCAAGTATTCTACACCATAGATCACATAGGAATATGTACTAATGTTGAATCTGTGTGTCCTGCAAATGCATCCCTTCTTATCCAATGCTAAAATGGATAAGAGAACAATATTTGTCTTCATCGATGGATTTCTTTTGGATCAAGGTACATGTTCCTAATTTCTTAATGAATATTCCCTTGCTTTCTTCTTAGCTGCATTATATTCAACCGCGATGGTTATACTGAGAGAAACACTAATTCACTTTCTGCAACATCCTTGAGTGCTCTTTATATTTGTAGCATTTACAACCCAATCATATTCATCATATCCCTGCAGGAAGATCCTCTGATCTCTTACATATTCGAGGCCAAACTCAATTTTATTCTTTAGGTACCTCACCATGTTATTTTCCATAACCATGTGAACACATCTTGGCTCCACCATGTACTAGATCAAAGTATTCACCGCAAAGAAAAAATTCATCCTCGTGTTTGTCAAGTACCTCAATGAACCAATATTTTTCCTGTCGACTGTGACATCAACTATTTCCAAAGTTGGGTTACACTGCGACTTCACGTTCGATGCCATCGTTGTAGCTATATCATCATTATATAGAACCTGTTCAAGATTTCAACTACATATTTTCCTTGGATAAGGAAAATATTTTCTTCATTCTACCACACCTATAATCCCAAGAATCATGTCAATATTCTTGAGCTCTAAATATACTGTAGTTACTCCCTCTGGAGTGGAGAACCATCCTCCCTCTGCATCTTGTACTTTCTTCATATCCATTTATGTCATCTCTCAAGGTTATTGGATATTAATATCCTCGATGTTGAACTTTGTTGAGTGTTCCTCTTACACCCATATATGGTTTTCTCATCCTCTATAGGATTCCATCTTTAACCTTGTATCAAAATTTAGATCTCCATACCTCTAGGCGATCCTTAATTTCCTCATGTAAATCTATGTTCTATACCATGGGTGCCTTCTACACATATGTGGTTGTTTGTAGAGATTCCTGAGTGTTGAAGGTTTCTTGATCTTCCCTTCTACTTAAATTACACCATATGTCTAGTGTAATTGAAGAAATGTGTCTGATCATAAGAGAAATGTTTCACCATAATCGACTCCCTCTTTTTGAGAGAAACCATGAACCTTTATTTTTATTTCTCGATGCTGCCATCTGCTGCATGCTTCATCTTGTAGATCCACATGGATGATACTATGGAATTCCATTTAGGTCTCGAAAATGCATCCTGGAAATCATTCTTCATTATCAACTGGTACTCTTCTATCATAGACTCCTTCCATTGTTTCTTCTTCACTGCTTCTTCATGGTTGGAAGGATCTATATCAATGATGTCACAAAAATACTTCCATATAACTAGAGTGTGTCTGATGCCCCTTACTTTCTCTAGAAGTATCATTTAGAGAACCATACTTTTCTTCATCTTGGATGATCTCCCATGCCCAATTTTTTCTTCTCTTGTATGTGTTGATATTTTGAGGTGGATCTATCGCTCTCTGTGACTTGGTCATATAATGGTTCTCATATTCTTCTAAATCTCTTTCTTCTGTCACGATGTCTCTAAACCTGGGAGCTTCAAGTTCCTCTTCATTTTTGTTGGAGTGAATCTTCTTTTAGTGTTTTGGTTGAATCATCGTCACTTGTTCTTCAGAACAGGTCTCGCCATTCTTTTCTTCTTTTTCTATAAACTAATATTCTTTTTACATGCATTCCTCCATAGGTGAGATTCCTTCTATAAAAAATCCCTTGAATGAAATATTCTCGTGAGCTTTGGAGTACATTTAATATTGTAATCTCCACTTTTTCTTCTTCGACATTGTCTACAATGGCTTCTAGTTTCTCCTTGATCTGAGAGATCCTTGTGAAGTAAGATTGAATTTTTTTTACATATGCATATTCATACCCTTGAGATGAGTACTCAAGGACATATCCATGTTGATATTGTTTCCTTTGTACAAGATTGTCAGTGAATCAAACATCTCCTTGGGAGTCTTCAAGGATGATACAAGTGAGATCCAATGGAGATCGAAATAATCCGCTTAGCTTTGACCAAGTTATTCTTGTGATTTGTTTTGTCTTCATCTCCCTTTGGATCTACAACTTCTCCTTTGACATGGTATTCCAAGTCATTCTCTTCTATATGAGAAGCACTCTATATTTCCATGCCCAGAAGTTCTTAGCTCCTTCAAGATTGTCCTCAATCTTGGTACTATTTGTCATCATGATAAAGATGGGAACCTCAAATGGAAATATAGAGAATAGAACTTACAAATGAAATTGCTTCAACTGGATGCTTGCTTCAATGATTTTCTAGAAGAATTCATGTGGTTGACCTAGGGTTTGACATAGATACCCTAAGTCCACCAAAATATGAACCTCCTCAAGGCGAGTTGAGAAACATACTCCTTTTCCCAAAATTGTGGAATGAACTTGAAAATATTTAATGTCCTCACAAATGAATTTGACCACAAATTTTGATGGCCTAAATGTCTGATTTTTGACATATTGATGTCATCAATTAGACAAATTTCTTTCTTTTAAAACTTCGGTGGAATTTCACACCAATTCCGACAGTGAAATACACTCGTCGAATTTCAAACACCCCATGGTCGAAAATACAACATCAAATGGAACTCCACATCGGTCGGACAATCAACAATGTATTTTTAATATTTGTCGGATATGTGATGACTACCTCAACTATGGAATCCAACGAATATTCTTAATACCCGTCGAATCACCGATGGATTGGATGCGTTGGTAGTGTAGCATAGTCATCAGATTTGATGGATATTGGATGACCTCTTTCACTAGTTAAAGCTTGTAAATCTGACAACTCTTCATTCCTTCCAGTCGGATAACTAACGACTAATGTGTCGGTAGTGTATCATAGTCTTCGGAGTGGATGGATATCCGATGATAAATGCCACTCCAAATATGTCAGAAAATGGACGACCTCATTTCAATTTATAAAAAAAATTTGGCAAACATATGGCATAGAAATGAGGTGCAGAATAAACGCAATAAAAAACAAAGAAACATAGAATACATAACAAATAAATGAGAAGTTTGACATAAAAAAAATCAACTAGGGAAAGGAAAGACTGAGATTTGAAATTATATAATCATAAAAAATCAAGATTTCAAGAAATAACTAATGGCTTGTCTCTTCATGGTCAACACTTGCATAGTAGTAATATACCGTGATAATATGGAAACAACCAAATTTATAGAAAAGTACATTTTTTGAAATTTTCAGAGTAATTTCTGACTGTCAAGAGACAAGCTCACATATGTTTAATTGACATAGTTGTTCATGGATGATAGTATATTAGCAATCTGATTTCATTTGCCATATATTTCTTAATAATTAGTGACATGATTTATGTCAATGGCTACATGATGCATGCTTAAATTGTTAAAGATAAATCAATGTTATTCTATCATACGTTTATTTTTCATGGTAACGTCTTTAATCCAAATCCTTGTAGTTCATTTGGATCATTGAATAGAGTGTGTCTTAATCCCATTTATAACCTTAGTTATGCACCTCTATCCAAAAGTATCTAGAGTAGTACCTTCGGTTAATCAAACCTTGTTAGTTGACCTTGGAGATAGTCTAGTTAGGGTCTCTCCCTTGGTTAGTCTAGGTTTTCACATTTGTACACTTAGAAAACTTAAAAGAGTAGTTTATTCTAGTAGTGACACGTTGGGGGGGATTCCATAGTTGCATTGGGTTAGTGACTGATTTCTTTTCCAATCAGTTGTCCACAATTTCATCAACAACAGTTACACCATATGGGACAGTAGAAGAGCACCTCATGTAGGAGCTACATTTTCCTATACTTGGCAAATAGAGGAGCACACACCAAGCTAAGAGTTATAAAATTTAGCTTTACCAAATATCAATGAGGGTGCATTAGTGCATGAGAAATTTTCCCTAGGAGGTAAAAATTCCCTAGTAGTTATATTGGTCATTGATACAATAGTTATTTCATGAGGAGATCCCATAATTGGAGTTACATTTCCAATTAAAGGGAACCACTAACTTGGAAGTTACACTACCTACTCATGGGGATTCCTTTTACTATTCTTGGAATATTTATATGGAAGGTGCATTAGTGGATAACGATGCTCTTAAATTGTGCTATTCTTAGCCTAGAGGAATGAGCCCTAGTGAGAGAAGATAATATTTGGTATTCCTCTCTTCTATATTTTAGAGGAATTAAACCTAACCTCTCATGCTCAGTAAATTAGAGCTATAGGAGAATGACAATAAAGGGATTAGTTGGTCTTATCAGTATTTCTTAAGTCTTCTCACCCCTATTCTCTCTTCTCTCTTGTCACTATGGACATATTGCATGCAACATAGGAGGTTGATCTTGATGAACTTGAAAAGTTGATCTGAGGACTTATTAGCTTGTGCATTGTACTTTCAGGCTTGGTAATGCAAGGACCTCTTTTGACTATTGGAATTACTCTTCTATATAGATTTTCTTATTAATTAAATAGCTTTCTTTTTTGTTAATGTTTCATTGTGGCATTTCCCTTAATCGGTAAGATCGAGTTTTAACCAATCTATCTTTCAGATTTTGTTATTCCTCCTCTTCCATTCACCCAATTGACTAAGGCACTGATCACTTTTTACTAAAGTCAAATTCTAAGTTTTTCCAAGGATACCTCCCCTAGGATAGCATGCTCTAGCTTGGAGTGAGGGAAAGTGAGATAACGTAACATTATGCTAGTTTTATTTTGTTACACCCAATATTTCCTTGATGGTTTTGTGGAAGATCACCACAGAATATTTCAAATGCTAACAACTCCATAAAAAAGGTTATTGATTCAAATTGCATTAAATTAAATTATGAAGGGGCGTTGAACATTTTGTTTCCAGTGACTATAGTTTTTGCATGCATCCTTAAGATATTAAGGAGAACCACCTCTAATTATTTTCAGGGCATTGAGCTAAGTATAGACTTTGTTGGGTGAATGTAAATAGTCTGTCAAATTTCATCAAATCCATGCCCAAGTTGCTGCATTTTATTCTGTTTGTTTTTCCATTTAATTGCAACAAGGATAAACTCTAAGATGAGGGTGGGCGTAGAAGATCACAATTGATGATGAAGAGGATCCAGACTTAGAGGTGTCCTAGCATGAGAATAAAGTTGCAGGGAAGCATTCAGCTTTAGGTTCTCCTATGTAAAGGGATGGACAACAAGTCCTAGGCATATAAACAGCCAGAAGGATGTGTTCATGGAAGAAAGCTCTATTTTGAGGTGAGAACCAGGATTACTAGCATCAGAAAGGACCTTCATTATATTTACATTTTTATGCTTCATCTTCTTAGAGATAATGTTAAGCTGAGGGGATGATATTTTGAATATTGGAAAGAACAACACGCCTACTCTGCCAAAATGGTAAAATTAAAAAATGATCATGTCTCGATGTACATTTGTAATGCTAGTGGTTAAGGGCAGCAAAATAGAGAAAATGGATATAAGGCATAAGTTAGAACTTCATGATATTGGTAGAATGGATTACCCATCCAAGGTATGTGCCCATTAATTTTATCCAATGAACAAGAAGAAAATGCAGGTGTGGAGCAAAGTTGACAGAGTAGCACTAACACTTTTTGTCTAATTGGCAGCAGTTTTTGGATTATCATCAGCACATTAGGGTCAAGTAATGGCACAGAAAAAAGGGGTAATGATAATAGTCAGCCAAGTATATCTAGTTTTGTAGTGAGTATTAGTCATTTAGTGGATTAAATTTGTAGGATCACACAATGTGTAATATTAATTTATATATAGTAAATATATCATTATTCTATTATAAAAAAAGATATGGCACTTTCATGGAGTTAGTTTGCAAATTAGAAATATGGTGTAATAGCATTGCCCAGTTTAATAACCATACTAAGTTTTTTTGGTTTTTTAGATTGGAAATAGTAAGAAATGCAGGAAAGTGAACTTCACAAAACTAACTTTCAAGACCTATGAAGTATCAATATAGTCAGCCTCATGTTACAACTATTTCACCGTCTCTCAAGATTAACTTGAGCAATAAGATTGCTATAAATGAGAAATCTTATGTTACATTATTAACTAGACCTATACAGTTTGGAACTTACAACAAAGCACAATAGTTGGAAATCTTAATATAAATGCAATTTATTTCTCTACCTTCTCAACACATAATACATAAGCAACATATTATCTTGTTACATGTTATAGTAACCAATATGGAAGAAGAGAAGTACAATTCCAGAAGAAGAAGAAAAAAAGGAAAGAATTCTTACCACTAGCTTGTAGCCTATCCTAAGTTGCTCATATATACATAAATGGATTGCATCAAAAGGAAAATCATGTAATAGAAATGACCCATACCCCTGCAACAGTAGAATATGTTAAGTCGAAATTTTAAAATTTTTACTAAACCCTTTTTTTCAGTCTTATTTGAAGTAGGACATATACATTAAACTAGAGATACAACCTACTTTAAGTTTTTCATCGTCACTTTCAAATTATTAAAAACGGAACAAATTCTACAAGCCAAATTTCTACAACAATATATATGCCAACATGTGAAAATGGGAAACTAAAATCTAAATTTCAGACTAAATGAAATCTAAATGAAGCCTTTGAAGAAAGAGTGGCAGCATATAGGAAATATAAATAGATAAAATGTGAAATAAATATGTAATACCGCATATAGACCTCTAACACCTTCCTTTGCAAGAATACAGTGCACAGCATCTGGAACATTACAAACTACCATGTTTGCATCCCTTGCTTGACAACTTGCATTATTTAGTCAAGTTTAATTCAAAGGACAACACCAAATAAACTTCCTTCAATGTGGATAATGAATGCTTCACATGATCAAAGTTATGTAATAATCATTTTTCTAGACCTTTGTTGGCACTCGAACAAGAGAAGTCGTTGCACCTCCAGTAGCACCTGCTAACTGTACAAAAGATTAAGAATAAATAAGGAACATTTACTACTATCAAACGCAAGGAGATTGTCAAATTTTCTCATGACACCAAGTTTCTCAAAGAAAAGAGTAAAGATAAAAAATTAAAAAAGAAGCAAGTTTTTCTTATTTCAACTAGTACGTGTTTAAGCAGATAACATGATTATTATTCCACTTGTCATCAATGAAATTACGGCCATAGATTAATCTATTATTAATTGTACTTATAAAGGTTCAATACCCAATCTTAATAAAATTTTAAAAAATAATATATTTTAATGAAGTTTATGCTTGAATATTATGTGATAAACCTAGTAGATGTAGATACACTGCTTCATGCGAATGTGAATGTTGTTGAGGTCATTTCAGATGTTAGCACAACTCATCTCATTTATTTAATATGTTTCCAAAATCTCACCCCACCTCAATTTCAACAAGTTAGCATGGTATGTATAATATGCACCAGGTTTCTCCACTTTTATATGGAAGACAAGAGGGCTTACGCGATACTCCAAATTTTATGGGAAGTCACCTCAAAAATGAGATTTCTATGAATGATAACAACTTGTTAATCTAACCTCTTTTGAAAAATAGTAGTCTTTCCCTGATTAAGTATGTATGTATGTATTCTGAATTAGCTACAATTTCCAGTTTAGAATAATAAACTATAATATATGATCATTAAAACTTAAACACTATGATAATTAGTAATGGTTGTCTTCATTCAATAAATTATTCAAGAGTCAATTGAAAATACATATAATATCCATCATTTAATACAAAGACTCATCCTTCTCAAAATATAGAAATAAGGAAATTCAGAATGTCAAAACCACTGCTCCAAACTAGACCTAAATTGTACCAAGAAAACATTATTTGCTTGCTCCTTGATTTGGGGAATCCTTCCTCTTGGATAATGCCTTAAGTATCTAGTAGTGAGTCAACGCAAGTGCCTTTTCTTTCATGAGGAAAAGACTCTGATACATTTCTACCCTTTTTCTAAGTTGACGTGGGAATGGGCATGAAACTTGTGTTATCAACTTATCCCTGTAGTCATTACCTAGAACTCTGCCCTTCTTGGTGACAAGATCTCATGTGATGTGAAATTTCACACAACATGGAAGCTTTTTAGAATAGAAATTTCTCTTTTATTTGGAACAAGACAAAATGATTATGGAAAAATACGATTGTTGGGGTTAAATGGGGCATAGCGTCCTCCTTCCAAGCACAACTCATCATTAAGTTGAATCATTTCATCTTATTTTATCATTATTTTATGTTTTGTGAGGTTTAGTCCATGAATTGTGGGTTACAAACCCTAAAAAATCATTAAAAATCATTTTGAAGACAATTTAGGTAGGCCGACTTAAAGGAGGGTTAAGTTAGCCTTTTCAAGTATAAATAAGGCAACTCCTCCTCATTTGTAATCAAGATCATGGGATCAAATAAAATACTCTTTCTCTTTCTTCTTGTGTAATGGCTTAATCAGGTGGTGTGCACCTCCTTTCTTGGCAAGTTCTAGGTTTTTTCAAGGGTAAATTTAATGCATGAGGTCCCTTTACTATCTTTCAAAGCTTATCTAAGGTGAAAATATTCTTAGGACGTTAATCTCTTCTCTTTTCTTTCCCAATTGTGGAAATATATTCAATTCTTTTGCCTTACATTTCCAAAGGCATCCAAGTTAAGAGTAACCTAGGGTTTTATGCATAATAGTATAGTCTTGTAAGTGAAGCATCTCTCTTGAAGGGTTTCTCTTGTGTTGGACCTTGGCATATTTCTTTTCCCTAACTAAGTCAAAGTTAACACAACCTATGGTTTCTTAGTTTTTCCCTAGTTCATACAAATATTGAATTTCCAATTCTTAGGAGAAATGTTAATCTCGATTTCTCGGTGCTCGGAAGGAACAAGCCCTAGACTTTGTTTGTATATTGTTCTTTTTCAGGTCTTGTTTAAAAATATGTTACCAAATCTTTGGGCATTAAGGTGAGATGGGAAAATGGGAATTTAGAAGAAAGTATATTGGAATAGATTGCAAACAAAGTTGTGAATGTCCATAAGGCCCTACCTTGTGTGTTTATATATGGTATATATATGTCTAGGAATCTTATGATATTTCAAGATCTGTATATGACAAATTTGCAAGTAGCACACAAGATCAAAATCACTTATGAAGGAAAGAAGAATCCACTAAATACAAAAAAAACAAATATTCTACAAATTCTAAGTATAGACAAGGAGAATCCTTAATTATTTTTTAATGGGGCATGTTAGGGGATACCAAGGTTTTGTGGGGTTGGAGTGATAATTTTTATTGATACCTCACATTATTTTTGTCGATGACATGTTGTTGGGAATGGGAATCACAACAAGGTATACAAATCTACACTCTATGGATACTTCTGAAGACAACACATGACAAAGGATTAACCATTTACAATTTTTAGGTGAATCAAATATTGTGATAGAGTGGGTCAACCATAATCATCATATTAGAAATTATGACCTAAAACCTATTATGAATAAGATTGTAGAGGTAAAATCACATTTTCATGATATTTCCTTTACATGTGTATATAGAGAATTCAACACCAAAGTTGACAACTTATCCAAGGATGTTCTATTGTTGCAATAGGGTACCTTTACTGTATGCATTGATAGAAAAACAAGCAGAATCAAAAATTGGTACACTTCGTACTGATAATGGGAAAGAATACACTTCAAATGCTTTTGAAGATTATCTTCGCCAACATGGAATTGCACATCAAACTATAGTTCCCTATAATCCTCAACAAAACGTTGTAGCAGAAAGAATGAACAGAACCATAATGAATATGGTTCGCTCAATGATGTTTTTTGAGAATGTAAAACTAATGTTTTGGGGTGATGCAGTGAAATGTGCAGCCTATTTGAGAAATATAAGTCCCTCAAATGCTCTTGATAACAAGACTCCACATGAAATGTGGTTTGGCCATCTCCCTTCAGTCAGGCATCTCAGAGTTTTTGGTTCCACCTGTTATGCCTTGATTCCAAAGGAGCAAAGAAACAAGCTTGGTGCTCGAAGCAGAAAATGCATTTTCCTGGGGTATGAAGAATACTCCAAGGCATACCGTCTGTATTATGAGGTAAATAAGAAGTTTGTTATTTCCAGAGATATCATTTTTCTTAAAACTAATAAAAATGACCAGTCCATTGAGAGACAGCTTGATCATTTGGAAAAATATCCTCATCCAAAGACATATTCTGAAAATGAATATGAAATTCCAAACCTTGAAGGGGGGATTCCTATTTTGGATCAACCTTTGGAATTTCCATATGAAGCACCAACTCCCCTGCATGAAGAAGTTCCTGCTACTTCACCTAAACAAGAGGTTCAACTGGATGATGTAATTGAGGGAATTGAAAGACTCTCAATCAATGATGAAGCACCACCAGCTGATCAACCAGGACCATCACGGAAGATTCCTAAATGGGCCACAAAGACACTTGAAAGTGTCCATCCGGATGAAGTTGGAAAGACGGGAACGAGAAGTTCAAAAAGACATGAAGATGGAGGAGAAGCAGATATTTCAGGTGATGACATGGATGTATCATTTGCTTGTGAATTTAATTTATCTGCTAACTTTGAACCAACTTCCTTTGAAGAATATTCTACTCGAGTTGAGTGGAAAGAAGCTATGCAGAATGAGTATGATGCACTCATGAAGAATGGAACTTGGAAGCTGGTTGACCCTCCAGTTGGAACCAAACCAATTGGCTGCAAGTGGGTGTACAAGAACAAATACAGATCAGATGGCTCACTTGACAAGCACAAAGCGAGGCTTGTAGCAAAAGGCTAGAAGGAAGGAATTGACTATGAAGAAACGTTCTCTCCTACAGCAAAATGGGCTACCATCCGTACCTTACTCTCTTTAGCTTCTCGGAAAGGGTGGAAAGCTCATAAGATGGATGTGAAGACTACTTTCTTGAATGGAGACTTGAAAGAGAATGTATTCATGTCTCAGCCAGAAGGCTTTGTTATGAAAGGAAAAGAACAAAAGGTATGCAAGCTTGTCAAATCCTTGTATGGCCTAAAACAAGCACCTCGCGCATGGTATGAAAAGTTAACCGAGCATCTTTTGAAGTTAAATTTTGAACATTTTGATCTTGATGATGCAACATTGTTTATAAAGAAAGTTGGAAGATCTGTTGTGTATCTTGTGGTGTACGTAGATGATTTTTTGATGACAGGGAACAATGAGAGCTATATAGCATCCATAAAGAAATATTTGAAAAATATATTTGAAATGACAGATATGGGACATATCCACTATTACTTAGGAATTGAAGTCACTCAACATCCTAAGTACATATTCCTATCTCAGAAAAAATATGTTGGAGAACTACTAAACAAATTTTGCATGACAGAATGCAACCCTATCTCTACTCCAATGGAACAGAAAATGAAGTTCACATCAAGCGAAGGAAAAGAATTTGAGGATGCGACCAAGTATCGACAACTTGTAGGAAGTCTTATCTACCTTACAACAACTAGACCAGATATTTCTTATGTTGTTGGCATAATTTCAAGGTTCATGCATAAACCTTGTGAAGGACACTGGTCAGCTGCAAAAAGAGTTCTAAGATACTTGAAGGGGACTCAAGACATTGGAATCCAGTACTCGAAAGTGGATGAATTCAAACTTATTGGGTACTCAGACTCAGATTTTGATGGCGATAAGGAGACAGGAGTATCAACTTCTGGATACACTATGAGTCTTGGATCAGCAGCTGTCTCATGAAGATCACGCAAACAGTCAGTTCCAACAGATTCAACAACAGAAGTAGAATATGTGGCTGCAGCTGAAGCAACGAAAGAAATAGTATGGCTCAGGAAGATACTTGAAGATTTGCAAGAAAAACAAGAGAACTCCACTCCATTATTGGTCGACAATACTTCTGCAATCAAGTTGGCTAAGAATCCTAGATTCCATGATCGAACCAAACACATCAACACAAAGTATCATTTGATTCAACATCATGTAGAGGCCAAGACAGTCCATATTCGACATTGTTCCACAAATGATCAAATTGCAGACATCTTCACCAAAGCGCTTGGACGAGAAAAGTTTGAAAGATTCAGAAACATGATCGGACTTATGAACACCCTTTCGGATTAAGAGGGGGATTGTTGGAATATAATCCGTCGGGATTATATATTTTGTAAATAAATAAAGAAAACTGAATAGTTATGTAGGAATCCAAAAAGGCTGGGCGAAAGGTGAAACACAACCGTCATATGAATTGTATAAATATATGCATTAGCAAGGAAATAATACGAATCGGGAGTTATTACCTATCACCCAGCCTGATATTGTAATCTTCGTTTATGCTAAAGGATCCCCTATCCATATATCCCCATCTCAATATATCCGGGCTGTCCTGGACCTTAACGAAGCACTTAAGAATTTCCTCCTGGAAAGCCCCCCAATCCTCATCACTTGTAAGCTCTGGTTTTTCCTGAAAATCCTATTGTCATAGATTTTCTAAATTTCTGATCATCCAAAATTGGCTCACCTAAACCTTTCCCTCCTCAAGGGTCTTCTCCTTAATATGTATCCATATCGGGTCTCTCCCTAGGATGGGTAGCTGATTCCATGAATCATCCCAGAATTTCGCATTACTACCATCTCTGATCTCCTAGAAGCTATGGTTTTGTACAATATTTCTCCCAGTCATCGCTTTCATCCATATGGGGAATCCGCTTAGTGCCTCATTGAATCTAACCAATTGATGGATGGGCCTGTCACGAGCATATTTAATGTACCAAAACTTGGCCCAAGGCTCAAACGAATGATTTTCCCATCGCCACCAGAATTTTTCTCCCTATATCTCGGCCATAATTTCAGGATCCTTGAGCCCTAGTGCTCCCTGCTCCTTAGGACGACAAATATCTTCCCAGCTAACCAAGGAAAATTTAGCTTTTGCCTCTCTACTACCCCACAAAATGTTCCGCTGCAAAGTTCATATTTCCTTGAGGATAGACTTAGGCATGAAGAGAACCGAGAAAAGGTAGATGGGCATAGCCTGCATGATAGTTTTAACCAGGAATAGCCTGCTAGGATATTTTAAGGGTCGGAGAATCCATATTGAGAGCTTCTGCTTCATTTTGTCTAAGAGTTCCTGCTATGAATTTTTCTTCAACTTCCCCACCCCAACGGGTATTTCTAGATACTTATACGACATAGATCCTTTCAAGAAACCCAATATCCGAATGATGTTTCTCTGAGTGTCTAGGGAAGTATTCATAGAAAATACCTGTGATTTATTTGGATTGATAGCTAAGCTAGAAGCCTTAGCAAAAAGGTTCAGGCTTTTTTTGAAGCTTTGTGCTTCTTGGGATGAAGGGTGCCCCATGAGCATGGTATCATCTACAAATTGCTGGTGGGTCTGAGGGGTCATTCCATCATGGACTCTTATCCCCCTCAACTCTCATCTCTCCACCTGAGTAAGGATCAGGCAAATCAGACCTTCAGTCATAAGAATGAATAGGAAAGTGGACAAAGGATCACCTTGTCTGATACCCCAGGATGGCTGGAAGACACTAGTTGGTGACCCATTAAGGAGGATGTTGAAGAAAGGATTTGTGACCAAACTCATAACCCATTCCACCCAGCCTTGGAAAAAGACATAGGCCTCCAACATTTTATCCATAAACTGCCAACTCAATTTATCATAAGCCTTTTCTATGTCTAGCTTAATCATCATACCTGGTTGCATCGTGCTTTTTAGTGAGTGGGGCACCTCATGGACAAGAATGACACCATCCAAAATCTTCCTTCCTTCCACAAACCTCGACTGTTCAGGGCTTATGAGCTTGGGAAGAGGAGGTTTTAGATGATTAGCTATTACCTTGGAGATGATCTTATAGATCCCATTGCATAAGTCTATTGGCTGAAATTTTTCTGGACTATCAGCCCCTACCTCCTTAGGGATTAAGGTCAGGAAGGTTGTGTTGAAAGATTTGAGGACTACCCTCTTGTTTCTGGATTCCTCAACGATCTCAAGAACCTCCTCTTTCACGAGATCCCAGAAGTAGTGGAAAAAATTGGAGGTGAAACCATCCAGGCCCGAAACTTTTTCGAGGGCCATTTGATTGACTACTTCCTCTACCTCCTACATGGTCACTAGTTTGGTCAGCATCTCATTTTTTTCTCTAGTGACTACCCTTGTGATTAGGTAGGTGATTTTTTTTATGTCCCTACCTCTATCCCCTCCATCCTCGCTGAGGATCTCAAAGAAGTGTTGAGTGAGCTCTGCCTCTATCTCCTTTCTAGTTTCCACTTGACTGCCATCCCTTTTCTTGAGCTTTTGGATTCTAGAACTAATTTTGTTCTCAATCATCGAGTTATGGAAAAACTTGGTGTTTCTTTCACCCTCCTGCAGCCATTTAACCCTAGCTTTTTGTTTCCAGAATATCCCTTCCTGCCTTTCCCTTGCTTATATTTGACTTAGAAGGTATTTCTCTTTTACCTTCATGTCCTCGTCCCAACCTTCTTCCATTCCTTTTCTATTGAGGAGGTCCAACTCACTTAACAACCTTTTTTTATCCTCAAATATATTCCCAAATTCTTCGTTGTTCCACATGCATATTTTAGCTTTCAGGGTCTTAAGTTTCTGCTAAAAGTGGTACATAATCGTTCCTGGAGGGGGGACCAGCTTTTGACACCACAGATTGACAAGGTCCTTGAAGTCCTTATGTTCTAGCCATAACTACTCAAATATGAACTCCTTGCCCATAGAGGAGCTTGACCAATCCCAGGAAAGGAAAATGGGCCAATGACCAAAGCCTGCAGCAGGGAGAACATCAACCACAATTTCCCCTTGTGCTATGAATAATGTTCTACGAAACCAAGAATCGATCAAGGTGAGAGGCCACCAGGTGTTCCCCACCCCTCTTATTGTTCCAAGTATACCAACCAGTACCCGTCTCTAGATCCACTACGGGACTTTGAGCCAGAAACTCACATAAGGGTTCTTCTGCCACCCTTCTTCTCCCCTAGGTTGGAAATAAGATTGAATTCCCCTCCTATCACCCAATTTCTAGCCTCAATTTGGCCCTTGAGCCAGCTGAGTAAATCAATGAAGGCCTGTTTCTTAGGGAAGTTGTTGGGGCCATAAACATTTCCCAACGAACCCTTCACTCCTGAGTCCAGGATGTGGAAATAGTCATAAGAGCAAACTTATTTGCTCGCCAATCAGATATTTCCACAACCCTTAGTTTCCAGAGAATTAAAACTCCACCCGCTTGACCTACAACATATAGGGCCATTAGATGACTGCCTTTCTAGATTTTGTTTCTAATTTTCTCCAAGCCCTCAATAGTACACTTAGTTTCTTGGAGGAAAAGGATATCTGGGTTTTCCTACTTGATTTTCCTATTTAGGGATTTCCACTTCCTAGGGTTGCTACACCCCCTTATATTCCAAGATACGAGCTTCATTGACAAACCTTGTTAACTTCAAAGAAGGCCTCCTTGATCATTGGATATTGGCCTAACTCAATGAGTTTAACACCTACTGCTGCAATACGTTTTTTATTCATCTTTCATCCCCTTCATAACTCCTCTTCCATAGATTTCCTCTTGCTACCTTTTTGTGGATCTGGGTCAATCCCCAGGTTCTCATGGGCACCAGTTCTAATGATTTCTTCTTGAAGAAGTTCGATATGGTGTCAGAACACATACCCCTGTTCCTTCTTCCCAAATTCTTCCTCAATTGCGTCCATATCTAGCTCGCCCAGTTCCATTTCGTCGCCCTCTTCGTCCACAGTCACGTCCATCTGCTGCACTTCCTCCTCCTCTAGGGCCTTGGCCAGTCCTTCCTACTGCACTACTACGTTTCTTTCCTTAGATCTATCTCCTTCCTCCATCTCCCTCCCTAGCACCTCAAAGGGGTTTTTGGATCGTTGCATCTTTGTCACCTGCTCCTTCTTTGCATTGGACGTCCCACTGCCCTTACTTATTCGTTTATTTTTTACTTGTGTGAACCCGTCCTTTTTTGCCTCCTTTTCCTGATGGTGGTCAGAGGAACCAACCCCAGGGATTATTTTGGGGCAGTCCCTCCCTATATGACCATAGTTGTGGCAGTGCCTACACCGAAAGGATATTTTCTCATAGTCAATGGGATGAATCCATTCCTCATCTTCCCAATTCAAACTGATTGCTTCCAGGAGTTCCTTGGAGAGGTCCATATAGACACAGATCTAGGAAAAAGAGGTATATTGATGGACCTTAGTTTGTTCTTCTACTTTTATGAATTCCCCAAGGGTGTTCCCTTGCCCTTAAACGTGCCCAGATCCTAGTATTCACCTAGAAGTGAGAAAAGGTGAATCCAAACCGGGGCAACCATCATGTCTACCATTTCTGGGTTAAAACGTTCTTTCCATGGACATAGGTATAATCCAGCTGAAAAGAAAAAATACGAGCCTCCCTCCATGATTGTATCTCTGTATTCATGGTTGAAAAATATGATAGTAAATAAACCCTTAGATCCCAGTTGCATATCATAATGGCCTTTAGGGTTCCACACACTATTTTTCCATTTAACTAGATCTTTCTCCTTTGGCCAGATCCCCACAAATTTCCCGATGAGGCACTTCCCCTTCCAAAGTTCAATGTTACCTCTAACTGTCTCTAATCTGATTTGGATTGCCAGTATAGTGGAGGCTTTTGGAAAACAGCCCCCTAGGCCATACTTTTTTCTTGACTCGATGCCTGCCTACCTCCTGCCACCGTCTCCACCACCATCCTGCCTCTCGCTTCCTTTTCCAGCTTCCTCCTCCATCAAGTCGAGACCTTGAGGCCCCGTGATCACCATGAACCTCCTTAGGGCCCTGAAGACCCACCTGATCAGCTGCCTACGCACAGACCCGCGCAGCCTAGCCACCTTCCGCTTGGCCTATGCACCTAACCCTAGAATCCACCTCAGAGAGTGCGTTTATTAGAAAGGTCATTCGAGTGTGGACATTCGTTCCATGTTATTTGTAGTTTTTTATGCTATTGTTTTACAAGTAAATTAAACCATTTTCTTATGTTTTTTTCATCCACCCTCTTACTGTGGATTTGCGTTCCTCTTATTCTAGATTTACCTTCCTCTTACAATACACACAAAAACCTACTCACTTTGGCGACGTTTGACAAATGTTTGGTACACGCAGTTGAGATACATGTAGTCCATTACTTTGATGCTCTAACAAGGATTTTGTAACTACTGTCCAACTGCATGCAACACTCCACCTGGATAAGGCCATTGCAACACCAGTGAAGCTCCCTTTCATAATTTTTTGTTTCCTCTATGCAATATAGAACACGTATAGTAATGCATATGTTAATGGAAATGGTAATGGGACTACCACAACGGATGAAACCGCGCTCAGTGCTGCTGCTTTTGGTATGAAGAGGAAATTGAATACAATCTTCGTTGGCTTTCAGGAGTTTTAACGGCATAACCTAGAACCAAACCGAGTTCATAATAGTGAAGCATAAACAAGAAGTAACAGCTAATGAGATCTCAATAGGTAGAGACACCATGAGGATCATTGTAAATCGGGTATAAACGAGACCAATGAAACTTACCTTTTGCCTATATTAGCTTAAGACCCTCTATCCTGCACCAGATAACTATGCAGTGATCCTTAATTCTTTAAATTGAAAGCAAACTTCTTTTGTAATTCTGATACATTAATAGGTATTTTGGTTAGAGATCGCAAAACGCGTAAATAAATAGGAGACAAATCAACTTCTCATGTATGCTTATAGACTATGAAAACGTGGTGTATCTTGTGGTTGGTTATGACTCCAATGAAGTAATTTACTTTATGTATGCAGGTCACAGATTCCTTGGGCAGTTGGTGTATGATATTCATTGAAAGTGAATGGTAAGCAGTGGAAAATTTCTAAGAGGGTGTAGCAAGCGAGGTAATGCTCGGTGTAATTTCCATCCCTTTTCCATTTTTAGAAACTCACATGATACATAAGGCCTATATATAAGTATATATAAGTAGGGTTTTCAAATTCCAAATTAAATCATACCATTTCTCTCTGTGTCATTTTTTCCCTCTGTTAGCACAACTCTAAAATGAATATTCTAACCAGGTTTTGTACATGTTGATTTTTTGCATCGCAGAGATTTTCGAGCTTGAATGTGGGTATATATATATATATATATATAAACAAGTACTTTTTTTCACTAAATAATGAATATTACTGTCTTCGCAACATTCTTCATACAAAAGTGAGCAATTACCAAGATACAGTGTTGCTCGATACATAACCATTCGGTAAGGTAAATATAGGAAGTACACTATAAAGAAATATATAAAATAAATATTGTGAATTATCTTTTCTATGAATGTTAATAAGCCTTGATTTCTATTGCTTACAGGCGCTTGTTATAGACAAAAAATTTCAAAGCGTAGAAGTGGACGAGTTTATCTATCACAAATTACTAGTGTGGACAAATTTGTCTATCACAAATTACTAGTGCGTCCTGCGTTAGTCTATCACATGAAGTAAGTAATTAAGTAATTTGTTGTTTGTCAACAAGGACGTTTATTCTCTTGACCAATGATGTGATCCTTCTCCTGAAAGCCAATGATGGTTGCTATCAATGATAGTTAAGCTGGAAATAAAAATATTTTCTGCAAAATATAGTTTCAACAATATTTTTATTCTTTTCACTGTAAATTAATGTTTTTTTATCTTAAAATTAGACTCTACAAGGTTGATAGGGGCATATAATTTTTCATTTCTTTGACTAGGACTTCTTCATAAGTCTCCTTCATTAGGTTCTCCTATTGATACAATTAAATGTACAAGATTTCCAATGGAATTTCCACAGTCTTGTCGGTTTCTAGATGGAAGTTCCACGGTCTTGTCGGTTTTTAGTCGGAAGTTCCATGGTCTTGCAGCTTTTCTCGTGTTCCCATAATCAGGCAGATTTTGTGCCACATGTCGCCGCCTCTTGTCCATTCATTTTCTTCAAATACTATTATGGTATACACATAAATTGAGTAAAAACGATTACTAGCCAATTGTTGAGCAGTAGAAGAAACCGGACCTACAAACTAGAAATCGCGATATTTCATGAGGGGATGGGGGTTGATTGACTGTGGAATTTTTTTTATAAAAAGTGAATCTCTCTACGAAATTCATCAGAATGTGATTCTCTCATTATCTCTTGCACCTCAATAAACATAGTTGTACTGGTAAAATGTGGCATGGAGGGAATATAAAAAACCCTCTTGGTTGCAAAGATTCGACGGAATATTTTTAGGTACCTTTGGTATTTCAACCACATTATCCTACAACTTGCAGTTGGAGAGACTGTTGTAGTTTCAATATTGATGACTTCATCTGCTCACTTTGCTGGACTAAAGCAAATGAATGTTTAAAGGTGGAATTTCATAAAAAATGTCTTAAAAAAATTATGATAAAATTCATTAGAAAAAGTAACACCAATAAGAACCCCAATCTCTTAAAGTTGAAGCTTCTACCCTACTTACATTTTTTTCATCAAATATTATGAATATGATTAAGGAAAGATACCTTCATCCTATTCATTAGATATCTTCTATCTCAACAAATGAAAGAGAAAGCAAGTTTGAGCCTTAAGGATTTTGGAATTAAGATGGTCAATAAAAACCCAGTGTGAACGATAATCATGAGCACTAGTATATAATGCCCAAAGTTTTGTCTAAACTTTTTATTCTTTTTATAAAATCTAAGGAACAAAAAGATAGTGCAAGATAATTTGTAACATTACTCTTTTATCATTTTACAATTATAACATAAAATCTAAGGAACAAATATAGTTTTACAATTATCGTTTTATTCTTTTTATAAAATATAAGGAACAAAAAGATAGTGCAAAATATTTTGTAAAATTACTCTTTTATCATTTTACAATTATAACCTCAACTTATTTTATAAGATCTTTAAATCTATCGTTTTGGGCGAGTGCATGACAGTGATATTCATACTACTTTCCTAGTGGACACTACAGAATCATCACTGTAATGACAAGGATATGTAAGCATTGGAAAGACTTTCTATGGCATATAACTCTCATATTAGGTTATCCAATGATCCACTAAATCCAAAATGAGGAAGATTTGCTACAAATTGTAGTTATCTTTAAACTTTCCAAATTATATTAATGTATGGAGATGCATTTCATGAAAATTGTGTTGACTCTGTATCATCAAATATATGTAAATGCACTGTAAAAGTGTGAAACGTACACAACATGGTAGCATAAATACTCACCATATTGCTTCACGTTCAGATGATAATTTTCACATTAATCTCATCTAATTTCACCATGTTGCTTCACATTCAGGTGATAGTTTTCACATTAATGTCAGCTAATTTTGGTTGCAAAATTATAGTTTTAAACAATCTACAATCTCAACTTTCAAAAGCTATAAACTTGAATTCAATCAATTTTACATTTTTACATAATTAAATCTAGTTGAAATTATAAATACAATTTTATTTGAATGTGTTTATCAAAAGTCATATACAACATGGTAACCATAGGTCATCATGTGAAAGAAACAATACAATAGACAACATACGAAAAAAAATTTGAAACTAGATTTAAAGTTGTTTGCAAGATATGTTATTGATTTTTTCCACAAATACCTTGTTGTGAATAGAGAAGCGTTCTGCAGTTCTAGCCTTGAGCTCATTATCAACGATGTGAGGAAACAAATCATTTAATGCTTCATTTTCTCAAACTATACTTTATATTTCTTAGTTTCTTGCTAAATTTTAAAGCTTTAATCGAAATTCTTCGACGTAGGGCTGAGGTCGAGAACAGAGATTTGACATCATAATAGGAGAGCTCACAGATCCTATGGAAGGGGCTCCTTGTTATCAAGTGTACACAAAATATTTCTATGAGATTGTTCTAAATCCAAAGCTAAGCCATGGAGGAGTATACGTTGCTCAGTTATAAAATCACAATAAAATCGCTCAAATTATTATAGAAACTATTTCTTGAAAGTTGTCTTTTGTTGGGTCACGCCATACATCAATTAGCAAGATAAAGAATAACTTGATAATAATAAGGTATTCTTCTCCTAGTACTTCAGTTCGAGGCTTGAGTTTCATAGACAGTTCTATTCATTTAGTTTAAAGTTCTTAAAAATATCAAGTTATAGAAGCGGTTGATCTCACTCACTGAAGTTTATGAAATCAGCAATGCCTAGCCAAGAGTGTCATAGAAGGTGAATTCTGTTAGAATTTGACATAGCTATTGCTGAGAAGCTTCTTGATTTCAACAGTTTTTCATTTAAAATTTAAAATAAAATCCACAGAATCACCTTCAGCTTTCCGAAGAAAAAAAATCAATATAAATATCTAGAAGCTTAGGGAGAATGTTTGCATGAAACAGATTCCATCCAAATTTGGAAAGAATTATTTTCTAAGCTTTGCTTAATCTATCAGCATCAACCATGACTGTTCTAATCATCTAATTCTTAATTCAACTACTGATATCCCGCTGGATGGATTGTGACAGGCCGGACCTGCGGGCATCTTAACGCACATGGAGGTATTATCATCCATATACAACACGTTAAGACAGGTTTTCAAGTGTAAACTACCAGGGACCTGCTCTGTTTGTTTTTTTTCAATTTTCTCAGATATTAACCATACTTCATAGAAATTGATCAAATCAAATGAAACATGTGATTGAACAGATGCGGTGCCTTCCTACACTGCTCACATTCTGTCCTTCGCCGACACGTGGGATGGGTTATGGTTCTGGCATCTTCTTTATCTTAATTTTTCTTTTCTTTCCATTTTAATTGAAAATTTGCAGTCACTAAGAGCTTTAAAATTATATAACGGAAAACATAGTTAGTTAACATAGATGCTCATCAACCAAAGCCAAACATAGCATATGCATTCTCTTTGGGAATGTAAAACATATGGATTACTGATGGAACTACAATACTCAATTAGCTTGACTGCTCTTTTCATGAGTATGGATCGATTGTTACGCATCGAGCTACAAAATACTCCAATTCTTTCTTTTCGATTATCATGGATTATAATATCTCCACCGAATTGTACAAGTGGGTCTACCCTTTTACCAAAATGATAGAATTGGACTTAGCTTCTCTACCAATTCCTTGCTTATCATCCTTATATTTCATTATATAAATGTATATTGAACACCGAACAGAAAAATCCAAAGCTAAGGTTATCTTTGCAATTGATCTAGAGTCAACGAATGACTCCGCATCTCACGCAAAGGTGGTAGTAGTTGGATATCCAGATGCAGTAGATACAACAACAAAAAATAGTCTAATGTTTACAATTATAATTGTCATTTATATTTTACATATATTCCATGATTTTACAATTCTAAAAGCAGGGAATATGCAGCATTGCTGCTACCCATTTTTTTTAAATGGTTTGTTTGTATGTACTCACAATAGTATACTAACCTAATAAAGTGCATTAACCCTAGTTAATAATTATCACTGCAAATTTTTGTATAAATACAATGAAACACATTAAATTTTTATCCCTTTGCAAACCACACCTTAGAACAACTTTGATCTGATCAAGCAAAGAAGGACGATTCAGGTCTGCAACGTACTTGTTGGAGGTGCCTTCAAAAAATTTAACTTCTGACAAATTCGATCAAATATTTACAACCTCCAAACATACAAGGCTATTAAGTGATCTATTAACTATTTTACCCAAACGAAACCAAAATAATTCATGGCTATCGTGGCGTGATGTTTCCTACCTTTGAAAGATGTATAATACTAAGTGGTGGTTTACAAGTGTCTTGAAAATTCAACCTCTACCAAATTTCATCTACACGCGTCTTAAAAAAGTTCACTGCTACTAAATTTCATAGAAATTTTCCAATAAAATCCAACCTGCAATCCTTACAAAGGGAGGCTAGGGAAAATACATGATATGTTCTATTCACTCCCCATGTCTGTTGATAAAGACAGAATCCCAAATCAACGAAATAAAGTTATCAGGACTAAGCCATTTCTGAAATATCCAACCTCCCATCAGGGTACACCTAGGTGAGTTTTTGTTTATAAGATATTACACCAATTTTCCTAGTGTGCATTACCTTGCGAGATAATTACTTACATATGTTTATCCTTAACACTCAACCAATCTAACCCAAGGATGATCATTGTCTCTTTCAATCGAATATTCATTCAATAAATTAATTTTGGGAATGAATTTTTCTAAATACGGTAAAATGCAGTATACTATCTAAGTTTTAGTGTGTATCTTCCTATTTTTCAGCGTAACAGGAACGGTCTGGAAGAGAAACACTGACCCGCAAGTGTCGAATATCTCATATAACAAATTTTTTTATAAATCATTTTGAAATATTTTGTATATATCAAGCATGTCTATATATATCTTCTGCATTTTGAAATTTTGATATGGCCTCACTCAAGCATGCCTGTATATATCTTCTACAGAAGTGTTTGAAAGCTCATATCGATCGTGCTATAAAGAATTTTGTTACTCTTGGTGCAACCTGCACGCTTGTGGCCAATATGTATTTTCTGTTTCAATTTGTCAATTATTATAGCTTATATCATACATTCTAATATCGTGGCGCAACTTGCACGCTTGCGGCCAGTATGTATTTTCTGTTGCAAATTGTCAATGATCATAGCTTATATCATCCATTCTAAATATTGTGTGTTTATTTTTAGGGTTGTCATCCCAATTATTAATTGTACATATATAATCTCCAATCGTCCAATGAAGCTTCTTCATCCTTTCACCAAGGAATGGACGACTTGCGAGCAAGCCATGGCTGCAACAGGTAGTAGTAGTGAAGTGGAAGAGGAAGAGGAAGGTGAGGATGGAGAAATGACTGCTAGAATGGAAATGGAGATAGAGCATGATTATAAAATGATTTAATCCTTTGGGACTTTATATATTTGAATTTAAATATATAAATAGCTAAAATACTAACTTTTGTAAATGTGTAATCACAATATGTAATGTAGAAATGTATTTTATAAAAATAAATATTATTCTCATTATTATAAAATAATAATTAAAATTAATCAAATAAAAATACTATCAAACGATGCAAGCCTTGAACTTTGGCGTTGAAATTCACATATACGTCAACGAGTTCACATCACTGGTACAAATCAGTTGGCGTTGGTTGTTCTTTTGTACTAGGCGTATTTATTTCATGTATGTGACATTCTCTACTTTATTGTTGATGAGTTATTAAAAAGTTACCATTCATTTCAATTAATTTCAATCATCCATATTTTAAATGTTTTCCATCTTCTTAGTTCTATCAAGTTCCAAGTGTTTCAACTCTATTTGCATGGTTTGCAGGTGTTTCGTTCAAGATTTAAAGGAAATAGATCATTTTATTTGCAAGCAGGGTTCCTATAGTTCGGAGCCTTTAGTATTCATATCAATGTTTGACTAAGTTTTCATCTATGTCAGTTTAAATAATTTATGGCCATAATAGCATATTTGCATGCCATTTGCAGTAGGCAAATTCATTTGTAAAGAAATATGTGCCTATTTTTTTATTTGGAAGAATTCAAGAACTCACTGAGAGATCTCGAGGATCAAGATTTTGTAGATGAATGAAAAAGGCGGCACAGAGGTACGGAGAGAGGATGCAGCGTTGAAGCTTGATGCACTGTCTACAATTGGTGCGATATAAGATGGTAGGGAAAGTGGGAGTCTTGTTGAATCCATGGAACATGTAGAGAGAGAGGATAGAACAAGAAATGAATCAGAGAATGATTGTGATCACGAGTACATAATTAAAGTTGTTGTTCGCCCATTTATGTGCAAGAATCTCCTCGGAGAAATTGTTCTCCTGCGACAAGCTCTAGTTGAACATAGAGCGGATACCCATGAACTATTAAAGTTTGTTGATGCAAAGGGTTAGGTATGTTGCTAAATGCGCAATACAATATCTTCACATGTCCCATCACTTGTAGCATAAGTAGGTCAGTTGTAAAAAGAGCCTTTCTGAATTGTAAAAATATCAATCCACAGACTCGTTCTCTTACGAGTTCTCTTATAGAATATGTCAGGAAGATATTTGTAGACTAACATCAACTCTTTGAAAACTTAATTACTATCTGAACTATGAAGATAGTAGTTTATATTTGAAGACAACACCTTGGTTTACACCCTTTCACTATGTTTGCATGACTCATATTGCATTAACATCTTATTGTCGAGTTAGATTTTTTAGTCTCTATGGGCTCTTTTTCTACACTATTTTTAGTCTCATTGATCTACATGGACATTCCTGGACTATACAATTTCTTTCTTCCTTCCTTTTCGTGACATTGGATTTCAATTATTAATGTAATTCTCGACCAAAGTGCACAACTAACAGTATTATGAGAGAAATTCTATTATATTATTTGAGGAACATTATGTTAAATTTTATGCTAAGTTGTAATTGATGACCCGGTGGGGTCAAGGATATTTAATGTAAATTCAGAATATTTTATTTATAAATAAATAATTGAGGAGACAACAGCTTAGGAAAGTTGTTAAAAGAGTGTTTACTGGTCAAATTGGTGGAGGAGACTGGGTGGAGAGCAAACTGACATATGGCAGCATCCTCAAACCACTTCCAACTGTTGTAGGTGGAAACCTCCCTATATTTGTGGTCATGATTCCCCAAGAAAGTGGAATCAC
>LPNX011178110.1:66955-131618 GCA_001517045.1 Pseudotsuga menziesii | reverse complement strand
GGGAGGGGAAGGGATGGGAGAGAGGGAGGGGGAGAGAGAGAGAGAGAGAGAGAGAGAGAGAGAGAGAGAGATTTAGTTGAGTAAGAGATATATTCTTTCCCATTGTGTACCTATGATATCGATAATAGATTGAACATAAAGTCAATAAATTTTCTCAAGGGAGAAAAGGAGTCCATGTGAGGCCCACCTTGAGGGGAACATAGAGAGTAGAGGAAAATAATAACAACTTACATTCCAAGTAGAACAAGGGAATATAGAGATAAGTTAAGGAAAACTATCCAATGGAAATAATGGCTATAGAAACAAAGAAAAAAACCTTGCATTGAGGATGGGTCTGATTTAATCACTCACAAAAAAAACATGGGATGCAGTGCAACTCGCCTCACACAATAAGGGTGAAATTATGCCTCTTGAGAGAGACAAGGGTGATCATCTTACATCTCAGAAGAACTAATTTTGATCACTCACAAATGATTTATTAGATGCAACAAATATCCATCAAAATAAGTGGTTTTGATTAGCTTCACCTCTGAAAAGATGCGATTTTAACGACAATCCTACTCTTAGAGGATTATTAGGTGTAATGCACCCACATGTTACACAACTACACATATAACCATCTATAGCTAAAAACACACATGGGGTGCTACATAGGCTCTATAATTACATGAAAATTTAATTGAAAACGTTTTAAATGAATATCAATTATCCCCAATCATCTCACCACTGTGAAAGCATAGATAATTATTAGCTAAATCTACATTAACAAATATCTAAACATGATTAAATAAATTAATTAATTTTTAATATTCATTATGTTATAATTTTGATGGTTCTAAAATATCTTAAAAACATTTAGCATAATAACATCATAACCATATGTAAAGGATCATTGAAAGAAAGAGAAGCACAACCACACAAAATAACACATATATTTATCTTCAAAAACCATCATGGAGGAGAAAACCCAACAAACCTTCCTCGATATAGAATTCAACCATGAATAGTGTAAGGTGGAATGAACAATAATAAATGCTACCTTTCCATGGTAGACTGCTCCTGTCTCTCTCTTTTGTGCAATGCTTAAGTGAGAAGTGTTGAATTGTGTACAAATGAGGGAGGTACCTCACCTATTTATATTCATTAGGTGAGTGACTCAATTACCTAACTAAATCAATTACCTAACTAGGTCGACCAGGTTCTCTAATTAGGGTCGACCTACCTAGGAAGACTCAAAATAACATTTATAAAATAATATAGTGGGTACTATTTCCCTGACTTACAATGGAAGTTTTACCTGATTACTTTTACATGACCAATTACATCAAGGGAATCTCCGAATGGAGGAATAACATCTCTGAAGGAGGAATACAATAAAACTACAATAGAATATCTTTCGAAGTTACATTTTTCAACACTCCCTCTTAAAAAGGAAGGTATTCTACATCATCAACAACAACACCTATACAACTAATTGGTGAATCTATATGTCATAGGAATTTTTGCAACAACATCATAAGCATCATCTTCATTGTTGAACATCATCTTCATCGAACATCGTCGTCACAAAACATCATCATCACAAAACATCATCATCATCAAACATCATCATCGTGAAACATCATCATTGTGGAACATCATCATCATCTACAATATCAATATGTGAATACTGAGACATCATCGTCATCTACAACATCAGTATGTGAATACTAGAACATCATCATCATCTGCAACATCAATATGTGAATACTGGAACATCATCGTCATTTGCAACATTAGTATGTGAATATTGGGATATCATAATCATTTGCAACATCATCAGTATGTGAATACTGGGACATAATCATCATCTACAACATCATCAGTATGTGAATACTGGAACAACAACAACATCATTAGCATGTTAATTATAAAAACAACTACATCAGCAAATAAATGCTAGATCATCATCCACGTCATCACCATAGAGATGTTGGAACAATATCATCATCATTAGCATAAAATTCTAAGACAACATCATCATCATCATCAACATCATAAAGTGTTGGGACCATAACCACATCAACATCATTAGCACATAGTACTAGGACTACAACCACATCAACATCATTATCAACATAGAGTGCTAAGACCACAACCACATCATCAACACAAAGTGTTAGGACCACAACCACATCAACATCATCAAAACAAAGTGTTGGGACCACAGCCACATCATCAACATAGAGTGTTGGAATCATCTGAAACAACATCACGGTGGGCACTCTGGTAGACCCAACTGGCCTTGTCTAGATTACTAATCCTTTCGGACCAAACAAGCCTATCCGGACATACCAATCTACCTATAGACCAAACAAGCATTGTTTGACTTACTAACCCTTTCGATCCAAACAATCCTATCCAGACATACTAATCTCCCTAAGTTCAAAAGTTCCTTATCAGTATTGGTACACCAATCCCAATGGGATCAACTAGGCCTTATCAGGCTAACATATCAATCCTAGACAGAGCTAACCCACCACTACAATATGCACCACCACCACATCCACATCATCACTCCCTATTTCGAGGGAGGTCCTTACGGCCTACACCAAGCTTGTCTCAAAAGGATTCAAACTTTACATGAGAAACATGCTCAATCAACACATCAACAATTGGTCTTCATCATTCTTCCCTTCTACATCTGCAACTTCATCGTGCATTCACAACTATGCCATTCTTCTCTTGTGCATTCACAACTTCATCATTATTCTCTTGTAGGTGATTGCATACGATCCTTCCTACAAGTCAAATATAGTTGCATGGTTAGAAACATTTCATAATATTCAAAACATATTCATAATGAAAAATTCTTATGCATAAAGATGTATTTCATACAATCATGCAACTATTTCATCAAATCCATATCTCGTATACATACAGTAACTTTCTAGATGCTTTCCATATCTACCAGGACATTATTAAGAGTGTGAGCTATTCCCAACATGTTATAAAAGAGATTTCATTCTAGATAAGTAGAAATGGAATGTTGTACAACAACATAAGAGATGTACCCATCACATGCATTTTAGTAGTAAATTGTTCATATATGAAGATACTCTAGCATCCATAATACACTGCCTAAAGATAGGAACATATCTATGTACACAACCAAACAATACCATTTAAGAAACTAGATATATAGGAAATTACAATTCAAATACTTATCTTTCTTTGTTTGGTAGACTCCCTCTTGATCTCTGCCTCCTTGCATGAATTACTGGAGTCTTTGACAACATGCTCTACTTCATTGTCTGATTATGAGGACATGAGCCTGGATTTCTCATGATCGAAAATACTGAGCGATTCTTAGACACTGAGGATCACATAGGACTATGTATTAATGTTGAATCTATGTGTCCTGCAAATGCATTACTTCTTATCCAATGTCAAAATGGATAAGAGCACGATCTTCATCTTCATCGGTGGATTTGTTCTTGATCAAGGTGCATGTTCCTCATTTCTTATGGATTCTTCCCTTTCTTTCTCCTTAGCTGCATTATATTCAACCACGGTTGTACTGAGAGCAACACTGGTTCACTTTCTACAACATCCTTGAGTGCTCTTTTTGTTTATAGCATTTCCAACCCAATCAGAGTCATCATATTCCTGTAGGAAGATCCTCTGATCTCTCGCATATTCAAGACCATATTCAATTGTATTCTTTAGGTACCTCACCATGTTATTTTACACAACCATGTGAACACATCTCGACTCCACCATGTACTAGATCAAAGTATTCACCGCAAATAAAAAAATTGTCCACATGTTTTTCAAGTACCTCAATGAACTAATCTTCTTCCTGCAGACTGTGACATCAACTATTTCCGAAGTAGGGTTACACTGAGACTTCAATTTTGATGCCACTAGTGTATCTATATCCTCATTATATCAAACCTATTCAATATTTCAACTATAGATTTTCCTTGGATAAGGAAAATATTTTCTTCACTCTACCACACCTCTAATCCCAAGAATCATGTCAATATTCTTGAGCTATAAGATCTATTGTAGTCACTCCCTCTGAATCGAAGCACCATCCTCTCTCTGCATCTTTTACTTTCTTCATATCCATTTATTTCATCTATCAAGGTTACTGGATATTAATATCCTTTATGTTGAACTTTGTTGAGTGTTCCTCTTACACCCATCTATGAGCTTCTCACCCTCTATAGGATTCCATATTCAACCTTGTAGCAAATATTGAAATCTCCATCCCTCTAGGTGATCCTCAATTTCCTCATGTAAATGTATGTTCTATACCATGGGTTCCTTCTACACATATGTGGTTCTTTGTTGAGATTCCTGAGTCATGAAGGTTTCTTGATCTTCCCTTCTACTTCAATTACGCCATTTATCTAGTGTAACGGAAGAAATGTGTCCGATCACAAAAGAAATGTTTTTCCATAATTGACTCCCTCTTTCTAAGAGAAACCATGAAACTTTATTTATATTTCTCGATGCTTCCATCTATTACATGCTTGATCTTTTATATCCACATGGAAGACACTACGGACTTCTGTTCAAGTCTCAGAACCACATCCTGGGCATCATTCTCCATGATCAACTAGTACTCTTCGATCATAGCCTCCTTCCATTCTTTCTTCTTGACTGCTTCTTCATATTTGGAAGGATATATATCAATTATGTCACACAATACTTCCATATAACTTGAGTATGTATGATGCCACTTAGGATTTATCTAGAATTATCGTTTAGAGAACCATACTTTTCTTCATCTTGGATGATCCCCTGTTCCCAAACTGTTCTTCTCTTATATGTGTTAATATTTTGAGGTGGATATACCACTCTATGTGACTCAGTCATATCATGATTCTCATATTATTCTAAATCTCTTTCTTCTATCACAATGTCTCTTACTCTCATAGCTTCAATTTCCTCTTCACTTTTATTGGAGTGAATCTTCTTTGAGTGTTTGAATTGTCATCACTTGTTCTTCAAAACAAGTCTCGTTGATCTTTTCTTCTTTTGCTATCAACTAATATTATTTTTATGTGCATCCCTCCATAGGTGATATTCCTTCTATAGTAAATCCCTTGGATGAAATATTCTGATGAGCTTGGGAGTCCATTCAATATTGTCCTCTCCACTTATTCTTCTTCAACATTGTCTACAATGGATTCTAGTTTCTCCTTGATCTGAGAGACCCTTATGAAGTAAGATTGAATTATTTTTGACATATGCATATTCATAACCTTCAGATGAGTACTCAAGTACATATTCATGTTGATATTCTTTCCTTCGTACAATATGGCCAGTGCATTGAACATATCCTTGGGAGTCTTCAAGGATGAAACATGTGAAACCCAATGGAGACGGTAATAATCCGCTTGGCTTTGACCAAGTTCTTCTTGTGCTTTACTTTGTCTTTATCTCCCTATGGATCTACAACTTATCCTTTTACATGGTATTCCAAATCATGATCTTCTATATGACAAGCACTCTATGCTTCCATGCCCAGAAGTTCTTGGCTCCTTCAATATTGTCCTCAAGCTTGATACTATTTGCCATCATGATAAAAATGAGAACCTCAAATGGAAATAGAGATAATAGAACTTACCAATGAGATTTATTCAACTGGATTCTTCCTTGAATGATTTTCCTGAATAATTCTTTTGGTGAACCTAGGGTTTGACATATAAACCCTAATTCCACCAAAAGATGCACCTCCTTAAGGAGAGTTGAGCAACATACTCTTTTTCACAAAACTGTAGATAGAACTTCAAAATATATTATGCCCTAGTTTTCTCAGTAGTAGTGTTATGTCAAAAATTTAAAATCCATAGAATGAGAAACTCTCTCCATAGAAATATGTGCACTCCCAAGCAAGTTGGATGGTCCTCCTTTTTCAATTGATCAGGAGAAAATACAAAAAAAAATTCCTCGATATATAATTCGACCAAGTATAATGTAAGGTCCCAAGAAATATAATATATGCTCCCTTTTGGTATTAGAATTATCCTCTTTCTCTCTCTCTCTCTCTCTCTCTCTCTCTCTCACACACACACACACATGTGGGAAATTCTTGAGTCATAAGTGTGTACAAATGAGGGAGGAACCTCACCTATTTATATTCATTAGATGAGTGACTTAATTACCTAACTAGGTCGATAGGGTCCTCTAATTAGGGTCAACATACCTAGGGAAACTCAAAATAACATTTATTAAATACTTTTCTGGGTACTATTTCCCTGACTTACAACAAAGGTTTTACGTCATGACCAATTACATCAAGGACATCTCTGAATGGACGAATAACATCTCCGAAGGAGGAATACAAAAAAATTACAATATAATATATTCCAAAGTTACATTTATTTCAACACATTAAACAATTATTTAACAACTTCAATAAACATCCTGATGGTTTAAGTTTGTTTTCCTGACATTAGCACGCCGATCCTAACATTGCCAACATTGGAAGTCAAAAGTCAACACCATATAAACAAAAAATAAAAATGACCATTATGAGCTGTTGATCACCATGTCGGCATGTGGAGGTCGAAAGTTGGAAATGACCGAATGAACATCAACAAATACCCTTCTGAATTTTTGATCCTGACATTGGGACATTGGATGCTGAAAGTCGAAAACAACCGAACAAACAACAACAAAGAACATTCCATATTTTTGGTCTCGACATCGGCACATCAAAAGTTAGAAGTTTACAATGACTTGTAAAAATATTAACATATAACAAGTCAATTCCAACGTCAACATTTCAGCATCAAAACCTTGATACAAGCATGAAAATATTTAAATAATGAATATGTAGATATGACATCGGCATGTCGGCATTGGAACTCTAGTAAAAATAAGTTTACTTAGTGAATTACAAAGGATTAACATTTACTCGTTTTTAGGAAAACAACTAAGGTAGGGAAAGGGTCTAAAATTAACCATTTTGGCCTCAACACATCACTGCAACTTAGACCAATTTGACACATTGATAAGCTACAATCAAGCATTCCATTGCGTTCAACAACTAGGAAATGTAGCGATTCTTCAAACAAGGAAATGTGATCTTAACAAAGAAGGAATTCATCAGAAATGTAGTGATTCTTCAAACATGAAAATGTTATTTAAAAAAATAAGGAATTCTCAAGCAATATTTGGAACTAAACTCTCGACCAAGAGTTTGAAATATATTTTACTGTCCAAGAGTTTGCAGTCAACAAAACTAGCGAAAATCTCCTGCATCTTTTCAGAACTTGCAACTTCAGTAAGGCAAATCCCCTTCAAATTTTAAATATTATGTGTCGGACTTGGTACAAGTGGATTCATATCCGAATCTAGTTTCTAATGGTATACAAATTGTTTCATTTCATTTTGAATTTCTATCTAATCGTATTTTTTTTCTAAACCTTATCCCTTAATAATTTTATTATTTTGATAATCACTTGAAATGAAAAATAAATATCATAATAAAGACAACACCAAAAAAATTGAAATCTTCACAAACATCTTCCTTTCCATGTCCTCTTAAAAAGGGTACTTTAATTTTTTCACTAAGAATCACAATAAAAATAAAATTGAAGGTCACCAACATGTGTCAATAAGGCACCATTTTCTAAACATATGCTATTCCAATAAATAATAAAAAATGGTTCACAAGTCTAAAAAATATCAAAATATACTCCATGCATAAGTGAAATGTGTGTAGATTATGAAAATTCATTTTTTCCCTAAATGAATAACCATTTCTCAAAAAATCGGAGGCCATGCATGTCACTCATTATCCATACCTAAACTTTTCAAGTATATGTCGTTGGTGGCCTCCAAATTTGTCCCACTATATGTCCATAAAAAAAATCTTTAAAAAATGCTAGTAGAAATCTAATTCAATTATCTAAAACAATTGTGTTTACTTCAAGGTGTAAATTCTAACGGATATATGGGTTTCAAGTGGCTGAAGTTGAAAAACATAAAATTTTATAGTAATGTTTGTCAAGAAAACAACCAAAAGTGGATACCAACTTCTCAATTTCAGGCATTCACCAGTCGGGTTTCTCACGAACCCACACTTTCTCTCAATGGTTTAACACTTGGAAACAAGGATCATTAGTTTACAACCAATTCCATACCAAACAATGTGATATGCCTTTCAAGATTCCTTTTGTCGGCACAACAATGTGACATAACATTGCTCAAGTGCTCAGAATTCCAATAAGGCGGTTTCATACACCATTTTCCTTTTCATTGGATCATCCAAATGAATAAGTGGGTACAATTCAACATGCAGTCATTATTGAGCATGTTCACGGTTCAAGAAATTGGTTCAAATAGTTTTTTTAGTGACTAGTTTTGCTCAGACAATTCTCCTTGGCTAGGGATCGGTTATGCTATATCCTTTAAACAGCTAACCCATTCTTACCCCTCTATTTGTGAAACTTATTCCTTAATAACCCACCAAACTCTCCCCATTATGACAACTCTCTCTCTTATTCATGACCATTCTCTCCAAGGACACAATGACAGCCAACTTTATCTTGTATGTGTTTTGCACAGAATGTGGTGCAATGCTTATTGGCATGTTATTTCACTGACACTTATCAACCTTAATCACAATTTAAACTTAAAAATGTTTAAGTTAATAAAAAAAATGATTAGGATTAAATCATTTCTTAAGGTAGGGTCTTTAGCATGGTTTCCTAACTAGGACAACTCTAAACTCCCTCTCAACCTCTTATGAATTTCTTGGGTCCCAAATCTATATAGCGCTCGGCCTCATCACAACTAGTTGTGGATTTTATATTAATAATAAAAAAATACAAAGTGTTCATCCTTTCAAGCATTTAAAGTCAATGTTTACATTTTGACCCAATCAGACTAGGGGTTTAGGCCAAGGGTGTTACATTCCCCTTCCCCTTAAAGTCTATGCTACCCTCGGTGTTTCATTGTCTAAAATACATAAACAAAAGCTTCAAATTTTATTGCATATATACAGGCTTCAAAAGAGATGGGGATACTCTTCCTGCATCTTGTGTTGAAGTTCCTAAGTCACTTTTTCAAGGCTATAATGGGTTCATTAGACCTTTATCTATCATACGGATCTACTCCTAAGAGTCTTGATTCTTCTATCTAATATGCAGGTTGGTTGAACTTGAATTTATCCTTCAGGTTCTACCTGTATCATATACCAATCAAGTATATGATTAGAATAATAAACATACTTTTTCAATAATGAAACATAGTAAGCATTGTGAGCTTTCATTGTAGGAGGTAGGGCTAGTTGATAATCCACTACTCCAATTCAGTTCAGGACCTCAAATGGTCCAGAAAATCTAGTGTCCAAATTCTTGCAGTTGCCCAACCGCAATGAACTCTTTTTTCCTTTTACCATTATGAACACGTTGTCCCCAATTTGGAACTCCCTATGCATCCTTTTCTTGATTGCATATCTCTTTTGTTGGTCTTAAGTTATTTGCAAGTTTCGTTTGATCCTGGTTACCTACTGTTCCATATCCTTAATAATTTCTAGTCCAACAATTAGAATATCCATAGGCTTGTCCCAATTCACAAGAAAATTACACTTTCTTCCATAAAGTGCTTGAAATGGATGTATCTGCAAATATTCCTGGTAACCATTATTGTAAGAAAATTCCACTAAGTACAAATAATCTTCCCATTTAATGGGCTTTTCCATTACATACATCTTGATCATGTCTTCAATGACTTGGTTTACTTGCTCATTATGTCCATCTGTCTATGGATTATAATTTGTATCAAGGTTGATTTTGGTTCCAAATCCTTAGAACAAACCCTTCCAAATGTTCGAACTGAACTTTGGATCTCGATAGAAAACAATTGCCTTTGGAATTCCATGCAACCTGGAAATTTCCTTCATGTAGATCTCTGCTATATTAGCTACTTTAAATGTTGATTGAACTGGTATAAAGTGAGTTTAATTTGTAATTTTGTCTACTACTACCATAATATTGTCATGCGCTTCAGTGTTCTTGGAAATTTTGTAATGAAATTAATGGTCACTACATCCCACTTCCATTCTAGTACAGGAAATGGATGGAGTCGTAGCCAAGGTGACCTGCATAAGGTACATTGTGCATCTCTATAGTATAATTTTATTCAAGTCACTTCCAACTGGTAAATAATTTCTACTATTGAATTGGATATTTTTATCTTCAATCAATGCATACTTGGAAAATTTTATTGGCATGTTGCCTACCTACAATGTTTCCACAACTTGCGGGTAAGAAATCCTTTGACCATTGTCATGATTAATAGTATTTTTCCTAGAGAATTGGACCAGGAAGATTAAAATCTTAGCTTTGGGGACGATAGCTACATATGCATGTAATGATAAAAAAAATTGTACAAAAGATAAAATAACAAGGAAAATGTAACAATGAAAACGTGGAATCTAAACCACTTTCCGGGTGCCCTGATTCATTTCTATAGGTCAATCAATAGGATGAGAGTTGTTAAGATTTTAAAAGATGTTATACCAAAACAAAAGGATATTTGAAAGAATAACAAACACAACAGAACAAAGGAGAACAAAAATATTTATCATGGGAAACCCTCCTAGGGAAATACCCATCAAAACTTCCTCTATATAGACTTCACCCAAAAATAGTGTAAGACCCAATAACAAGACTAGATTGATTCCTCTCCTCCAGATGGATTGTCTCTTCTCTCTCTAGTGAAACTGCTTGAGTTTTCTGCATGTCCAAATGAGGGAGGAACCTCCCATATTTATGCAGATCAGTTGAGAGTCCTAATAATGCAACCAGGCTGACTTCTCCTTTCTTCTAGGGTCAAATTGCATTGGAAGACTCAAAAATACATTTTAATAATACTTTAGTGGGTACTACTAACCTGACTTACAATGGAGGCTTTACCTCAAGATCTAGGATACCTTATGATGAATCAACAACAATAGCATATATATATTGGTAGGATACCTCTGTTTCTAATATGGGCACATTAGGTTCAGCTTGTGAAGGGAGAAACCACATATCAATTCTATCTACAACTATACAAATAGTATTTCCTACACTAGTCGTTCCTAGGAATTTTATAGGAGCGGGTAAGTCAAAAGTTCCCATAAGTGATTTGTACATCCCAGCTCCTAAACGTTCATTCCCTGGGTGAAATTGACCAATCAAAGGTACATTGGACTCTACTGTATCCATACGACTCTTTCGGGTATATGACAATTGATCAATGGTCACTATCTTCCCTTCATGAGGGAACATGAGGACTTGGAAAATTGGCAATGAAATAGAACACTTGGTGTAGGTCCAACTCCTAACTAAGAGTAAATTATAGTCCAAAGGAGTTCCAACAATATATAATTCAACTGAAACCATTTTCCATGCCAATTTTATGTAAAAAAAGGCAGGATACTGTGTGGACAAAAATAACTTTGGTCGAAAGCAGTCAGCAAGGTGTTTAACGAGACCAACTTAGGGTATCCCAGAGTTTTCCAACACAAATCCATTACACACGTAGATGCACCTTCATCTATAACTGTTCGTTTCATGGTTTTACTGCCATGGACTACTTCTATTTGAAATACTACATGGTAAAGAAAGCAAGGTTTGACATCGAATAAATCAAACTTTGCCACTAAGCCCATAGAATCTAAACTATCGATATTCTCCATAAGTGAATTACATTGTAAAGGATAAATTTGTAACACTTATAAGGCATGCATAACACAAGGAATTTGGGTCGATTCCTCCACAACCGAATAGTTTGGAGAAACCATCACATTAGGGTTGTGAAATGTCTTCTTGAAGACAACTTTCATTTAATTCAGCATAGGCTCAACCGATTTTTCAATCGAAAGTGGGACTGATACTTCGATAGGTTTCTTGTCTTTCTGCGAAGACTCGGATTCATAGTTTTTGGCTCTGTTTTACAATAAAGTTTTTTATCAAACCATATTAATGTATGAATGATAAAAAGGGGGAATGTTCTAAGTTCGCCCGACGTTCTTCGGATCGCTCAAAATTGCATTTTGTCCTTGCGGGAAAGGGTCCTTGAGAATAGTAGGTTGTTGCTTCAACAACTTCTGATATTGTTCCATCAGGGAAAATTGGTAAGTCAAGTGGAGTTCCTGACAAAGCTTGCAGGTAAACTTTACTTTTCCTTCTATTTCTTTCCCCCTCAGCATTATTCGTGGGTTTTTGTTTATTTTTATTCCCCTCCCATTTCTTCATTTTTTTTTCTTCCCATCGTGATGTTGAGTTCCCTTTTAGGTGGATTGTGCACTATAATTGGTTGCATTCTGAGGGGAGGTAGCGACAAAATTGGTTTCCTCTAAAGAAGATGGTTTCGATAATAGTTCATGTATTTTTTTTTCTAGTGATTCCATAGTAGGTGATTCAACTAAACCTACAATTCCATCGACATGTGGTCCACACTTAGGTTTCACAAATTCCATATTAGAACTTGGCACTTCAGGTATAATATCATAGATCATCCTAGACTGAGCATATATTAGGTCAAGTTGTTGGGCCTTAAGAATGGCTTCCTCTTTAGTCATCAGTCCTGAAGATGAAACACATTTTGAAATATATGGTAATAGGGGTTTCAAAACCCATTCCAACAAAAAATCAAGAGGAATATTTCCTTTAGTCAAACTCTTCCTTCTTCTCCACTCCTGAATGTGATCACAAATGTGAGTGGACTTATTCTTTTGAAAGGTCGAAAAAACGTCTATACCGACATCACACCGAGTAGGAAGTTGAGAGTGATTGAGAAAAATCATGGCTAGATTAAGGAAAATATCATAAGCAACATATGTAAGTTCAATGTACCATTTAGATACTCCACTAGTCAATCTCCTTTGAAAAATTCTCAGTCGAATCAAATCATCGTTCAACAAGTTCAAGGAGCACCATAGATGAAATGTTGTGACATGGTCACCATGATCCTCTCCAGTTTTCCCTTCAAATTTTGGAAAAACTTAAGGTAGTTTAATGGGAACTGGTGGCCAATTCGAGTAGTGGAACATAGGCTCATTCATTAGTTTTGAAATATATGACAAGTTTAATGTTTCTAGAAAATGGATTGGAGGTCTTAGCGTAGTTTGGTTTTGAGGGATTTGGTGTGAGGAAGTTCTTGCACCAATGCTCCTATAAGGTTGGTTGGGGTTTCCTCCATCCACTGTTTGTGAAGTAGTAACAATTTTTTGGAATGGATTCCACCCAATATCCAAGGGATTACTAACTTGAGGTGTGTTATGTTGGGTTTTACTAGTTCTGACTGAGACGGGTGTCATAGATACGAGAGCTATAGTTATTCCACTGAATAGTGAAAAAGCAGAGCTTCCTACTACTGCAGTTGAAACTTGACTTGTAGTTTGAAATTTTAATCCTGAGAAAGGATTCTTACTTCCAGAATTCACACTTGAATAAGTAGGTATAATACCTACATATGGAGAGGATGGAGGTATATTCCCTCCATACAAAGGATACCCTTGAACAAAATAAGTAGAACCACTATGGTTCCTCTGAATTTTTTGAAATAAAGGAGAGCGTGTGAAAGACACACTAGCTATGTTGGAATATATTAAACCCACTCACAACTTAGGATAAAATAATTAAACATTATTTGATTAATTATTCACCCACTAGCTTAATTAGTTGGCATCCACTTGCACCTTAAAGTCAATACATGCCATATATATCCTAGGAATGATTTATTTCCAATTCTGGGTTGATCTTGACCACCTTTTGACCATCCAGAATTATTATACAAGACTTTACATTAGATTCTACTTTATTCTTCTTTTTCTGCTTTTCCTGCTTTTCTATGGATAAGATAAAAGCTAGTCAACTAGGAAACTGGGATCTTTTGTTTCCAACCCATCCTCCATTATTTTTTCTCCATTTTCTAGGATTAGCATGTTATTTCCATCTCCTTGAAAACTCACTCATGATTTTTCCAACTCGTGAGGTCCTTGATAGATTTAGTAAGTGCTTTATCCACCTATGGGGGTTTTGCTATATTTTGGTAAGTCAGCCTTTTTGAGCTTTATGAGTTGTTTCCATACAATTAGATTTTAATATGAGGGATGCACTATTTATGTACACTATTATTCATCATTATTCAATGGAAGGATACACACCAATATTCATCTCTTCATTCATGTGATTCAGTCTCTTTTCTTCTCTCTATTTTTTTGTGTATGCTTGTGAGAATTCTTAGTAGCAAGATCTATTTCCTATGCTTATTTTTAGCATCATTGCACATACAATTTATCTATTATGGTATCAGAGCTACAATTTTGATCAAGTTCTAGAAGAGTTGAGGAGCGCATCCAGTCTCCTATCCCTCTCTGAAGAAGAGCTTGTCTAGCTAACAAGATTTTCTCCTAGTTTGTTTTGCAGGTTGCAGAGAGTATCTCTTAGAGCATGTCAACAACTTCAATATGGATTCAATATTTCCTCTACTATCTCCTTTCAACTATGCTGATTGGAAGCCAAAGATGACTACATACTTGAAGAGGCAATGTCTCTTTGATGTCTCCATTGGTGCATTGAGTGAACCTGAGTCTTATGAAGAGAATATTGATTGGCCAAATAATTGTGATAGAGCTTATGGAATTATATGTTTGGGAATGTCTCCAAATATATATCATCTCATAGAATCTGATGAGTTTCCATTTGAGCTTTGGAAAATTTTGGACAAAGCTCTTGGTTTGCAGGAAATAAAAGATGAAGCATGGAGTGAACCTAGCATCTCCTCTTGTTCTCTCTCTCAATATTTCTTGGCCTCTACATTATCTGATGAATTTTATCATGATGAAGAAGTTTCTCATACAGTTCATGTTGATGCTACCCTCATTGATTCAAATGCTTCCTCCTTCAATGAAGAAGCAAATATTGAAGAGCCATCTTTTTCTGTGTCTCTTGAAGGTGATTTTTCTTCTTGTGATACTATTGATGGAAAAGAAGTAACATATGGAGCTACTGCTGATATTGATTATGATCCTATAACCCATTCATTGTTCTCTCAATCTCCTATCTTATATTCTGAGATCTATGTGCCAGATTCTTTACACCTCTTGCATACCTCTCTCATTGATGGTGCGCAACCCAATGACTTACAGGATGTTTGCTTAGCCACATCAAGCCTTATTTGTGTCATACCACTTACCTTACTTGATCTCATGTGATTCAGCATATCCTCCTTTGTTCTTGGCATCAATACTCAGATCCTTCTTGAATATTGTGAACATCTCATTATTTCCTCCTTTCATACAGAGGATTCATTACCAGTCTATTCCCATGAGTCTATTGATATGATTATATGTGATCCTTTGGATTCTGATTTAGAACCATATTTTCAAGTTGATACACATATAATACCACCATCCATACCATCTACCATACCTCTGAATAATCCAAAGACTATACAAATCCCAAGCTCACTAGTTGATTCCTCATTGGTCTCTTATGTAGTGATATTTATCTTACATGGTTTGAAGTATTTCCTAACTTTCAATGGCTGGTTATCCATGTCCTTAGTCATATATGGACTGATATTAAACATGTTTGGATCTGTTTTAAACACTTATGGTTTAGATCTTATTCCCATCCATCATTCATATTTTTACACCTATCATTTTTCCCCAGTTGCTCATAATTTTCCTAGTCTAGCCCTATATCCTCATGGAGCCATTGAAGCCTTTGTTCCTGCACCAATGCTCCTATAAGGTTGGTTGGGGTTTCCTCCATCCACTGTTTGTGAAGTAGTAACAATTTTTTGGAATGGATTCCACCCAATATCCAAGGGATTACTAACTTGAGGTGTGTTATGCTGGGTTTGACTAGTTCTGACTGAGACGGGTGTCATAGATACGAGAGCTATAGTTATTCCACTAAATAGTGAAAAAGCAGAGCTTCCTACTGCTATAGTTGAAACTTGACTTGTAGTTTGAAATTTGAATCCTAAGAAAGGATTCTTACTTCCAGAATTCACACTTGAATAAGTAGGTATAATACCTACATATGGAGAGGATGGAGGTATATTCCCTCCATACAAAGGATACCCTTGAACAAAATAAGTAGAACCACTAGGGTTCCTATGAATTTTTTGGAATAAAGGAGAGTGCGTGAAAGACACACTAGGTATCTCAGTGACCACCACATTAGATGGACCAGTAGTAGTGCTCACAGGTATTGAAGGACTAACCACTCTAGTACTCAAAGAAATAGGGGTTAACAAAGTAAATTTTAGTGATACTACTAGTGCAGTGGGTATGTTTGACAATAATACACTCACATGTGGAGGAGATACTCCATCAACTGACATGGTTGAGGTGGCAGTATAGATATCCCCAATAATTCTCCTTTATTCGACATGACAAAACTTAACAGGACACCAATCCCAAGTTGAATGAATGGTCTAACTTGTACAAGTATTGGATATCGTAAATCAGTGAGGGGTGAGTTATAATTCCTCGCAAACTCTTTGGCTTGAAATTCTTATATCTCTACCGACTAAATATTAGGATCACTATATCAAAGCTAATTTTCTCCTGAAATTCTCTAATACCACTCAATTCAAATGAACCGCTTGTGTTAATTCTCCTCCTTTGAGATGGTGATGCAAGATCCACAGTGGTAAGTGGGGGAATGATTTGAAACCTTATTAATCTATGACGATGGTGATACTCCACAGCTAAAGAATTTATTTACACACACATAAAGGCCAAACTATGTCAAGAGCAAACCCAAAAGCACACCACTAGATAATTTTCCTAAGTGTCACAACCATGCAGGTGAATATATTCCTTCCAAAGGAATGTCTAGGATGATGAGGCCCCATAACAGACCAATGAAGAGTCGAAGAATAGTTTTCTGGGAGAAAGCGGTTGAATCACCAACCACCCATCCAAATTATTGCATGGGGTTTCCTCCCACGCCTGTCCTAGGTACAGTGGAAATATCCTTCCACCGTCACCTATGTAATAAGCCTAGGTCAATATACTAAGGCTACCAAATCTACAAGAAATTTCTAGCAGAACAGTCGTCATTCTAACTGATGTGCATGAGAAGGATAACAAAGTCCAGAATCCAAAAAACACCGAAACCGTACGAGGCCAAGGGTGGTCTTGAGTGAATCCTCAAACACACAACAATGTTGGTGTATGCTCAACTAAGAGTTCAAGGGTTATCTCCGAACCCAATCTTCCCATGACCTCGTGCTTGACTCTTGTGTTAGAGGATCTTTTCGGTATACTTTCTTGTAAAATTGGGATTCCTTAGTGACATTCCACTGTGTATGTGTTTCAATGGTTTTGGATAGTTACACATAACCCTAATCCAAAACCCTAGCCTAATCTAGCTGGTGTCATCCCTAAAAAAATAAAATGTTATTAATCAATTTTAAATTATGAGCATTCCTTTCGGGGATTGTTCTTTACTCAAGATAATGATTGTCAAACTTATAGTGTTTTTGACTCAACTGTAAAGAAAAATGAATGATGTAAAATGTTTCAAATTGACATTGTCATTTAGATCCTCTTTTCTTTTTCAAAGGTAATAAAATTTGCTTACTAAGCTTTGTAACTCATTTTTTTTCTTTTCTCTTTTGAAAACTTGAAAACAATGCAAAATGTGTCTACTTAAGACTAGCATGCACCTAATTGCTTTGTTTTTTATTTTTTTTTCAAAATGAAAATGAAAGATGTAAAATATATACAAATGAAAGTCAAAAATATGGAAAAATGTATAAGAAAGAAATAGAATTCATACCACATAAACACAAACCTTTAATAAAGATGTGATCACCTTCTTCTTCCCAAATAATTGTTCAATGTGTGATTGAATCTCAGTTTATGATCATATTATGATGTTAATCAGATTATTATTTGATGTTTATTTTATTATCACTACTTTATATATGGTCATATTGGTTTGAGGAAGGTATAATTCATTTTGCAAGTCTCTTGGAGCAAGAGGAGCAAGAAGAGGATTGAAGGGCTGCTTGGATCAACCTTCATTTGGATAAGGTATGAACCATTCTAATCTCTGAATCTTGTTTATATTTGCTTGCAGAACCATTTGCATCCACTTTTCAACCCCAGTACGTTGATGGCCTCTTAAACCCTAGCCATAGGAAACTTTCCTTTACAACAGAACTGGTGACTCCACTGTGGAGAGCCTTATATGTTTGGGGTTTCTTTGTATTTATTCCAGCCTTTAGTAAGGTTTTAGGTCCTTCTTACAAGTTAGGAACACCTCTCCTGCCTTCCTAAGTAAATTTTTGACCCTTTTTGTGCTTTTTGTCATCCATACGCGACTTTCAGGCTAAACAGTCATGTGTTTGTGTTGTATACACAACTTGCACTACCTGCAACCCACGTGTCACACACGACTTGCCTTAATCCAACCCGCATATGCACCTAAATTTGTGTTCTTTCATCATTTTTTAGGGTTTTTGGGTGATTTGAGGGATGTTTGTAGGGTCTTCAAGGGTCCTATGGATGTGCATGAATCCTAAGAGGTTGGTTTATCTCTGTTAGGTGCTCTTTATCTATCTTTTAAGTCTCTTTCAATTCTTTGACCTTGTTTTCGCTACCTTCCCCCCCACCTCCTTCTTTGGCTTGACCTTGTTGGACAAGGTACTGAGCAGTCTCTGTTTGTAGGTTTAGATTGATACTTGGGACTTCTTGACCTTTGTTTATGTTAGTCTTATTTCTCAATATCTTCATTCTAAATTTGTTGGCTTGTTTACTTTTGTGAGCCTTCCTTCCAAGAGAGGTTATATCCAACTTTAGGGAAACCTAAGGTTTGTTTGTGGGGTGTAGAGTAGTTGTCTATTTGCTTTGCTTACATTACTTGCTTGCATTAGTTGATAGGCTGTTTTTCTTTTGCATTTATAAAAGAAAAATAAAAAACACATGTTTACTTTATATGCATGTAGATTAGGTTTTTAGTCTAGATTGCATGGCATATCATTGTTTTTGAAAAAAATAAAAAGAATGTGTTCTTTTGTGGCTTTCAAGTTTCTATTTGAAGAAAGAAAGAGAATAGTTATTGCTTTTTTGCATTTCAGTTCTCTTTGTTTAGTCATTTTGTTTCAAATTTGATTCAAACTACCACATAAGTTTCATACCATTTACCCTCTGACTAAAAACAGCCTTTTAAAATAAATGATATAATTTGAAAAATTATTAGTAAGTTTTATTTTATAGGGTCATACACCAACTAGCTTAGGATAGACTTGTGGGATAGGGAGTTTAAACTCCCCACAAGTGTTTAAATTCAGACGTAGTTGGCCAATCACTAGGTAAATCCTCTTCTATGTTGATTGTATCTGGGAAGCTCCTCTCAAACAAGAGCTAATCACAAGGCTGCATGGAGGCTTGGACTGAGGAGATAACCCTCTGATTCCTTGTCAAAGCGTAGACCAAGGTTTTTGCGCATATGGGGACTTCTATCAATACCACCCTCCCGACCCCATGTGGTGCCTAGTGTTGACAGGGTTTTGGGATTTTCTACCCTACCCATGCGTACGAACCAGGATTACGACTGTCCCCCTAGATTGTCAATATAGTTAAGGTAGCCTTTAGTCTCTTTGACATCTAGGGTTCATACACAGGTACACCAGAAGGCTATTTCTGGTTGACCTTGGACAAGCTTGGAAGGTAACCCCGGTAGAAGGTGTGGGAGGTCGGTGGGTGATTCCTCTACTTGTGCCTAAGAACATTTATAGGGGCACCAAGTAACTGTCTATCAGCTTTCTTCTAGAAATCATATCTTATACTTGTTTGTCTGTTTGGCTTTAGGAATCTTTTAGTGAGTGCTCTGTGTTGTCTGTACTTGGTTTTCCTTAAGGTGTGTGCTCTGTACTGTTGGTAACCTATTGACCTTAGACTTTGTCTCCTTGTTTGAAGCTATGGCTAACACCCATTTGAACACCAACCAAGAGATACCCATGTTGGGAACTCCTTGTACTATTCCTCTCATAGGGAATGTTGGTGTTCCTTTGATGGCCACCCTGAATCTACCTGGATTCACCCTAGGAATACCGGTGTGGTTGTTTTCCACTCCAATTGTCCTGAATTCTCCTGATGCTTCTCAAGTAAGATCCTTATATCAAGGGCATCAAAGCACTGCTTCCCTTTCACCTGTATTTGATTCTCCTACTCCTTCTACCTCATGCAGTGAAAGTACTAATACTAGTAACCGAAAGTCTAAAAGGAGTAAAAGAAGGAGGAACAGGAAGAAGGAACATAAGAAAGGGGGCACCCGTTCAACCTTTATAAGTCAAGTTGAACCTCACCACCCGGCCTCTATGGTTCATGCTGGGGGCACCTATCCAACATTTGCAGGTCATGTTGGATCTAAGAACTCAACCTCTGCAAGTCAAGTTGATCTTTACCACCCAGACTCTACAATTCATGCTGGGGGCACCTATCCAACCTCTATAGGTCATGTTGGATCTAAGCACTCAACCTCTGCAATTCAAGTTTATCTTCACCATCTAGCCTCTGATGATCATGCTGGTGGGATCCTCCCAACCTTTCCAGGTCATGTTGGATCTAGTCACTTAGCCTCTGCAGTTCATGCTAAGGGCACCTATTCAGCCTCTAATGTCCAAATTGAACCTCCCCATCCAACCTCTGCAGGTCATGTTAGATCCATCCACCCATCCTCTGAAGTTCATGCTGGGGGCACACACTCAACTACTACAAAGCATGTTGATCCTAACCATTCAGCCTCTATTGTTCATGCTGGTGGTGCCCATCCAACCTCTGAAAGTCTCATTGGACCCAGTCTCTTAGCCTCTGCATGTCATGCTGGGGGCAGTCTCTTAGCCTCTGTGGTTCATTCTGAAGATAATCCATCAGCCACTGCAAGTCATGTTGACACTGTTGAAAAGACTAACCATTCAAAACACAAGCCCAAGTTTCCTTGTAAGCTTTGTGAGGGATACCTCCTTCCTTATAAATTCCATTCTATCGCAAAGGTGCGAAGAGTTTGGTTTCATGGTCGTCCTTTTTTTTAATATTCTGAAGTCTCTCAACAACCAACCTCTCTTAGTCAGGTTGGACCCAGTCACCTAGCCTCTCACTACAACAAAACCTTATGATTAGAGTCTCTTTTAGCTTCCTTTTTAGTGTCCACTATCACTTTAAGTGTATTTTTCATCATTTTTTGGACAAATTGGACGCTTTTCCATGGGATGGTGCTTTTAATGGCGTTATTTGCATCTCTTTTTAAAATTTGGCACTATTTTGGACGCTAATTAGCATCCCAATTAGTGTCCCAATTAGCGTCCTTATTAGCGTCCCAATTAGCATCCCAATTAGCATCCCAATTCACATCCCAATCAGCATCCCATTTAGCGTCCATTTTTTAAATTTGACTCTATTTTGGACACTAGTTATCATCCCAATTAACGTCCCAATTAACATCCCAATTATCACCCCCATTAGAATCCCAATTAGCGTTTCAATTAGCATCCCAATTAGCGTCCCTTTTTAAATGTTGGCACTATTTTGGATGCTAATTAGCATCCCAACTAATGCCTTAATTAGCGTCCTAATTAGCATCCTAATTAGAATCCCAATTAGCGTCCCAATTAGCATCCTAATTAGAATCCCAATTAGCATCCCAATTAGCATCCCAATTATCGTCCCTTTTTAAAAGTTGGCACTATTTTGGGTGATAATTAGCATCCCAATTAACGCCTCAATTAGTGTCCCAATTAGCATCACAATTATCGTCTCAATTAGCATCCCAATTAACATCCCAATTAGCATCCAAAAAAGCATCCCATATAACGCCAATAATAGCCTCCAAAAAATGTCTTGAAAGCATATCACTATCTATTAATCCAGGGTTAGAGATAGAAATTGCGTCATGAATTTTGGCAGGAAAAAATTTAACATAGCATCAAGTATAGAGCCAGGAATTGTGCCTAGAAAACATCCAACATAGTTCCAGGTATAGATCTAGGTATAGCCCTTGGAATAATGCCAGAAATTTCGAAAGGAACCTCACTAGGAATTGCACTAGGTTTAGAGCTAGGAATTGTGTTCGAAAAACGTCTGACATAACGTTAGATATATCAATGATCATGATTCATGTGATAGTACTTTTGTATATTTCTTTATCATAGTTGCATCTAAATGATCCTAATCATGGAACTTTTGGATCTTGATTAATCCTAATGAGGGGTAAATTAGCTTAATGTCGCCTAAATTTCTCTAATGGCATTTGAGTGTCCCCAACAACATTTGATAGACCCTAATGGCATATGATTGTCCCTAAAAACATGACTATGATGCATTAAGATAATTATGATCGAGCATATGGATATGATTTGATAAGTATAATACTATATCATCCATTCTTCTGAGGTAGTATGGCTACTTGCTTGTTATTATCGCAATTATATTGATGATGACTACGACGATGACAATGATGTTGATTTATTGTATGATGATGATGACAATGTGGATGTGGATGTCAACAATAATTATGCATGTGGTATCACTTTTGGGCCCTAATTGATTCTAATGGCACCTAAATTTCTGTAACGACATCTAAACAACCCTATTATCATCGAAATGGTTGTAACGACATATAAATGACCTTAACAATTACATGACTTGAATCTTAATGTCAATGAGTGATTAAGAACACTAATGGCATATGTGTGACCATAATGACAATGATGACGATGATTTTTTTGATGATGTACTTAATGTTGATGATGATGATGATAATGAGGATGGTGATCAAGATGATGTCGATGTACCATATGGCATTGATGATGATGATGACAACGTTGATGTCCACAATGCTTATACATGTCATATATGGATACTACAAAACTTGAGATATTGGAGTTAATAACAAGTAATAGACGTTGTGAGGTGTTGACCATAAAAATATTGTTAGCCATTGGGTTTTACATTGACTGATATGGCCATTGGATTTAGTAGTTCCCCCACCCCCCCTATACCCCCTTGCAGAAAGGTAGTACAATACCACCTATCACGGTGTTACCAAAATGTCAACCTACAAGGTTGTTTTGGACAACCCCCCCATCCATACTCTCATTTTTACCAAGAACATCCAAGGCACAAGAAGTGGATATCAATCTTAAGACAAAAGATAACTTTCTTTGTACTCTTAAGGATATTTTGGTCTTGGTTTAAAATGGAATGAAGCAACAAACATTTCAATAATTCCCATAGTGTTTCTTTGAAGAAGTGGATAATTTTTTTTTACATCTTTGGCCTTATAAGTGGACATCTCTCAAGGAAAAAAATAGTTAGCTACTCAAGTTTTATGGCATTGGTGGATTTTTCGTTATAGATTCAGAATAATTGGTTCATTTTTTTATGATTCTTTTAAGGTTTGTCAAATTTATATTAAAGTTTAAAGCAATTTTGTTTGTTATCTGAAATTCCCTTTAACTGACATATTTGAGTATTATTTTCATTTGACCTACTACGAAGCCAAGTGATGGAATTTGATAGACTTTGATAGCTCGCATTTGATTTTCTTTTCGCATCATTTTTCTTGTGGAATCTGTTTTGGTGAGTTGGATTTCGATCTTCTTGACCTCTACTTCATTGCCTTGTTTTAATTTCCATGCTATGGGAATTCATCACAGTGACGAGAGAAATTTCCGTGATAATTTATCGGAGAAGACTGTTATCGAGGTTTTAGTTAATAAACACAATACTAAAACAGAGAGAAAGTACAAAGTTATATTCTTAGTAGGTGTGTGTGTGAATACTTTGTTGGGGCAATAAGGGATCCTAAGAAGTGATGTTTGGGTGAATCCCACAGGAGAAACACAAGGAGTTTGCAGAAGAATTCGATGATCCCCCAGTAGAGAAGAAGAGAAGCAACCCTGGATGAGAGAGCACACGTAGATAGTGATAGAAGGATGCAGGCAGAGAAATAGAAAAGAAGAGCCATCCCAAACAGAGAAGAATCCTAGAAAAAGAAAGAGAATTTAACAGTAAGATTTCAATGGAGAAGAAATCCTAGCCAATGGAGAATATTTCAATCCTCTCCAACAGGGAAGAATCTCGTTCTAACCCAACAAGCAAATAAAAGAAGATATTTTGTTATGTGCCCTAGCATACCTTTTAGAAGTCGAACGTCCAATGTGTGAAATACTTTGAATGCTTTGGAGGTATTTATTTAAAATCTTGAAATTTAGAAGTTTAATTTTTTATAAAATTTTCACTCTGTGTGAAGAGTTTCAAATTTTTCTAACGAATCTAAAAGTGAGCAAAATTTTGAAGTTATTTTGATATTAGGGAATAAAATGAAATATTTCCTGTTTAAGTTCTAATTAGAATGGAAAATGCAAGAAATACTAGATATTTTACTAAAAGATAAAGTATGCTATTAATATACATATCAATAATTTTTTTACTTGTCTAATATGTGTTAAGTTATCAAATTATCAAACTAACTTAAAAAGCTTAAAAACATTTCCTCACAAACAAAGGTTCTACACCTACAAAGGTTTGGACATAATCTGCATAGATTAACAAGGAGCTAAACCTAATATATATATTATGGCACTCCAAATAAATCGTGAAAAGTATTTTATAAAATACAATAGGGTGAACGAAAACACCTATACCCATACATAAATGACCTCTCGTACAACCTAAATAAGAAGAATGTTTTTTCATCATTGATTTAATCAAAACTTGAAAAAAACACTAACTACATACAAAAATAGCAGTCAAAACTCATATATTACTCAATTTGTATGAATGGGAAAAAAATCTAATACTAAGTAGCATAGATAACAACTTCATTTGCACATCACATCAATAACCCTACAATGTGAAGTGTGAACATGTTGAAATTTAACATTTATTTTTGTTTCTCTAACTTTTCTAATAAATATATATGAACATTTATCAATTTGTTTTCTTAGGTTTGGTTTATTTCTCTATGTTCTTACAAACTAAGAGAACATTGTCTACAAATATTATTGTAAATATAAATTTACAATATTTATGACTTTAAGTATGATAATCATTTATATTCAAACATCAAGAAACATTGTAAAAACACTTCTAGGTTAGTTTGTAGTTTAGTTAAATATTATTTTTCAAACAATAAATGTATTAGGTTGGTTTGTAGTTTATTTAGATATTATTTTTCAAACCAGAAGTGTTTTTTTTAAATTGGTCTATCCATTGTACACTTATTCTAAGATGAGAAATTACTCTTCAATTCAATTTATATATATATTCAATTTTTCTTCAACCTTTTACTACACCTTTTGCTCCTTTTCGATTGAGGGCCATAGCATTGACTCGACCTTCGGCCTCGTTGGGCCAAAAGGCAAGTTTTGATACAGGTTTCAATTTTTCACAAACTTATTGGAAGGATCGGCTATATTTGGAAGGTACAATCCTATATTTCATTTAATTATTACTGCTTTCGTTACTTGCTAATTATATTACTGCTGGCTTCCAGCTGGGACATGAAACTTGCTGGGAGAATCAACCAGCAAGGGTAGATAGGACATTTGGCTTTGGGGACAGGGTAATTGCCAGTGTCTTTGGCCTTTGTGACTCAAGTGAGTGAATTGAACCTTTGGAACCAATTCTCGAATTGCTTGGCTATGATAGACAGGAATAATAACAAGGGTTACGCTTGTCGTTTCCATTAGGGTTTGACGACATGGTACTGGAGAAAAGACGAGGAGGAAAAACAAATTCTGTAGACAATGGAGGCTCGGAGATCTTGTGCTCGCCAGGTCAAGGGATTTTCGGCATGGCCTGTTAATGTTAAGGTACACCAGTCTATTTTTCATCCACATCAAATTATATATTTCTTCTGCCTTGTTTTAATACCTTATTGTTGTCCAAGGGTTTGTGTGAATGTTTATATATTTTCATAGGGTTTCATGTCCAAGGGTTTGTGTGAATGTTGATATATTTTCACAGGGTTTCATTTCTGTTGTGCTGATTGAAATGGTTATCAACATCTTTTTCGATTGCCCAATATGTTCCAATATTTTTTCCTTAATCCTGGGATTGCAAAATCTAGTTGCTGCACAGGGATTCTCTGAAACCTTGCACGAGAAATCAAACCCTATATTAGATATATTACTGTTTAAACCCAAGCTATGCATTTAGCCAGTTTACCAAGTAGTTCTCCAGCTGATGCAGGATGGGTCGGTTTGAACTAGTGTACGCTTCCTACAGGACCAGGAATACTTCAAAGAGAGTTATGTCGGTGGAATACTTGAAAGAGAGTTATGTCTTCATTTCTCAATTATACGCCTTGGTACGCATATTGCTTATTTTCATGTTTACCTTAGCAACAACTCCAGCTTACTCAAAAAAATAGCTAAGCGTTGTTATCACCTCAAATGGTACTTGTGTTGGTACTGGAGCAGTAGCGACATTGTTGGTAAGGAAGGATACGCCTGATAGACGGGCTAGACAGATTCTATTATTCATGCTAGCCAGAGCAAGTTTCTATTTTTTTTTGTGTTTAAACCCAAGCGATGGATTCAGTTGCGTTTTAAATTACAGTTTTATGCCCTTTTGTTGTTATATTTAGATGCCCGCTTATTAATGTTCATATTGTCCTTCCTTTGTTTTTATTAACATTTTGGCTTATGTTACAGGTATGATGCTGCAAAAGAAGTAAAATTTAGAACTATGTTAAATTATTTTGACATTGCTCCCTCATTTACATCTATGAAACATCTTATAGAAGCTGCACAAGCTAAGGGGAAACAAGCACATTCTGTAGCTCTGCCACCTTCTGTTTTGATTAAAGAAATTGACAATTCTATTCCATTTATTTCCATCCCTTCACAAATCCAAAGGATTAATTCAGATCACAGTTCACCACTCCAACTTCACTTAGATGGTAAGGCAACTGAGGATACAAAGGATGCCATTACCCATCCAGAATCAAGAAGTCCCATAGTTAATGTGCAGCAGTGGGGTCTGCCAATTAAGATTTACTGACTTTTATATATATGACCATATTTCCATCGGCATCTATTTTTACTAAACTGGTTTATATATATATATATAACATTAATATTTATGAATTTACAAATTGATTACATGAAGAGGATACGTTCTGCTATTATTATGTTATATTATTTGTGTTTCTTTATACATAATCAGGTTCATTAAGAGCTGGAAACTTAAAAAGAATTAGATGGTAAAGATTGCATTCTACCGATAAGAGGAAAAGAAAATAGGAACCAATTACAAAGAAACACTAACAAAAGACGAGTTATTTCAATTTACCATTTAAAAAGTAAATAAATATTTTCAGGATCTGGAATCAAGTGAAGAAGGTAAAATAAGCTCATAGCGAAAATCGGTTGGAGGGACACTTAGTGGTGATACAGAAGAAGCAATTGCCGGGGACACTTTTTGAAGGAATTCTAGATACGTTGTCAAGGACGAAGGAAAGTATTGGCAGAGCATCGTATCATGCTATTCATAGGAAATATAGCCTTGTTGGTGAGGTAAGATTTATATCTATTATTTTTTAGTATGGTAAACAAGCAGCTCATTTTATTTTTGCTTACTGTGGTTTTTTACTTTTGGAAAATTAACCATAAAAATTGTCAAGATTAGACTGAAGAATGAATATCTTGCATATGGTTGCATTCATAGTGACTTACGAAAATCCTATACATTGGGTATTTATGAGAAAGTACTCATTGCGGGCTCAATCATTATTACATATATAAATAATTATCACGTGAAGTGACTCAATCTCTTCTATAACTTGTATTTCGTGAAATACTAATCATGTCAAGTAATAAGGCAAGTCATATAACTCATTATATAAGTAAATTTAGGTTTTTATTGGCCTTGGATGTAGACCGGATAGAAGTACTGAAAAGAGAAGGGTAATAAAACACATGAATATGTCGAAGAAACTATTGAATAGGACCTAGTCCCGGTATAATCTCAAATTGGATCTTACCCACTTACCCTCCATCCATTACTTCTCTCTTTCCTTACGTGATATGGCCATCACTTTATCCAATTATATCACATGTGCTTTTCATAAATTGGAATTGTGGGATCTTCCTTGTATTCTTATGTAGTAAACTCTTTATTCTATCGTTGCTAATAGTCAAGACCTCCCTATTATTCGAATACTAGTCACCACAATTAATATGATATCAATGTATAGATAATACATCACAGAGGAACAAATATCTATAGATACATATATTTCGCTACCATATCTAGCTTATATACACATTTAAATGTGTCCATATCCACATTATAGGGCCGAGTTTAACAAAGAAATTTTTATTTTGACTCATTTGAATTTTTTTATTTTAAACATTAAATTTGAATTTGAATTTTTTTTTACTTCAATTTGTCATCCAACTTTTTTCTTTTCTTAAGACCTCATGTATTTTTATCATATCCATATTATAGGGCCAACTTCAACAAGGCAAGAAAAAAATATTTTGACTTTTGAATTTTTAAATTCAAAATTGTCATTTGAATTTTTTTATTTTAAATATTTATTTTTTTATTTTTTTTAACTTCAATTTGTCATCCAATTTTTTTATGACCTCATATATTTTTATTTTTGTTTTTGTTTTAAACTTGTCCACACATAGCCAAACCTTAGGGTTTGATTAAACTTCACCAAAATAGAGTGTCCTCCACACTTCGTAGGGTTTACAAATCATTATGTGTCTTGACCACATCAATGGGCATCAAGTTCTTCATTAGTTGTTCAAACACCATGCTAAATTTGTGTGCGGATGCCACATAAACCATCATAGGATTTCTCCATATCTTCATCTCAAGGAATTCTTTACATGTGGACTTCAATAACGATATGATTGCCAAATTCATCATCCATCTTGTGCGATTGGGTGCAAGAGTCCCACACACACTTCAAAGGCTTCTACATCTTTGCAGCTTCATCTTCAATAAATGACCACATAATGGGTCATTTGTACCTATCATGGACCCAATCTATTAAGACGTCTTCCTTAAAAGAGGGTTAGTCACTTATATCCATAAGAAAACCATTAAGGGGACAATTTCAACATGTCAAGGATGTCATCATGGTCTCCACCATATCTTCATCATCACATGAGTAAAGACCTCATGTGCGAACACCAAGGTCCAACATACCGTCATAAGTGTGGGTACCAAGACTTGAGTCTCTACATCATCAAGCTTGTCAACTACAGGAGATTGGTGGCATTAATGACAATTGAAAGGGCCATGCAAGTCACATGTTGGCATTAATGACAACTCAATCATTAATAGCATTTAGTTTGGGGCAATGTGTTAAATTCTAAAATTTGTTAAAACCATTGGAGAAATTTTTTTTCTTGCTAGTTAAATCAGATAATTGTTGTATCAAAGCATTTTCATCCTAGAAGTGTAAAGGGCAGAACAAAGATCCATGACCCATAGTTTAGATGTTAAAGCATAAATTATTTCATCCATGCATTCTTCAATTATCACACTTCCCTCTGCTACTTGCTGCTCTTCCTTTGAGTAGGCACCAACTTCCACATTTTGCTCACTGTATACAATAATAAAAGAAATTGTCTTGAACAAGCTTGCTATTGATTTTGTCTAATATCCTAGAGGTCTAAGGTTTATATCTAGATTATGGCATGTACCTTGCATCTACTTAATCATGAGGCTGAATTCACTATATACCTGTAACTGCTTTACATTATTCTCTATGTCACATTTGAGAAAAAGCGTTAATGGGCATTAGTTATGAAATATTATCGGATCCTATGCTAAGGCCAGCAGCCAACCATCCATATTAATTGTGTTATTCTCAGTTTAAAAAAAAAATACAACCCACAGTGCTACTATCCCAAGGACCTTGCCTTACTCCATAAAAGAACCCCATACCTGCTCTTTAATGATGACCAAATTCTCCATTGCCTCTCTTTTCTTGAATGATTGGAAGCATGTAAGGCTTAAGCTATAGCCATGGATATGATTTGATAAGAACATTGGAATGAAGGTAAAACAACTTTTTCGACAAATAGCAATCATTTTCTTGCTAGGTACAAGTCCCATATAGTAAGAAATGGCATAGGTTTCCATTCCTTGAGCTCTTATTGTCTCATCCAACTTTTCAAACAGTATTCAAGAGAGTTCCCAACCGATATTTTCTTCACTGTTTTGAATTTCTCCACTTCTAACCAGCCTATTTTGTATATTTGAGCATTTGATGAGCAAATGATCTATTGATTTTTCATCTTCTCTATATAAAATACATACTCCATGTTTGTGCCTATCCTCCATTGCATAACTTCCCAAGTTAAAACCTTGTTCACAATTGATAGCCACATAAAGATTGTTGTTTTATGGGGGCTTTTATTTTCTATAATTTCTCACCACCAGGATGTGTGTTCAAGAGGAGAATAAAAAATTGCTTGGTACCCCAATTTTGCTGAATAAAACCCAAGGCTTGATTCTTTGACGATACCTCTGAATATTCTCACTCCTAATTCTAACATGTCTTTTATGAAGATTATCCATGTATGCATTCCTTGTATTTTCATTTCACCATCTATCCCCAGCCTATCTGACCTCATCCAAACCTATTGCCATATATTTGTGGCCTCCTAGTTGGCCATTTATTTGAGAGTGTATATACCATTTGTTTGTCCTAAAATATGTACTCGGATGCTAGAGTACAAAGCTTAGGCATCTGAAATGGATGATTGAAATTGAGCGTGGTAAATGGATCAACAAGACTGAATGAGAAAATGAGAGGGAAGTTAGCTAACTGTAGATCAGAGATATTCCATTGGGCAAGGAGTAAAAACTTGAATCTCAATGGTTTATAGTGGATAACTGGCTAGATAACTTTCTAATAACTCTGAGGCAAGGTAGGCATCATGTTCAATCAATAAAGTGATGAATGACAGATTGGAATGAAGAAACAACCTACTACACAAGAGGCATCTATCAAGGATGAATCTCTAACACAAATTTAAAAGAATTAACTTAAAGAATGATTATAAATAGAGCATCCAACAGTAATGAATTATAAAAACAACCATGTACACATAACAGGTATAGAGTATACCGACAGATAGAACATTCCTAGATCAAAGTCATTAAGATGACAAATCATCTTATTACAGTTTTTTTTTTCAATCCAACAAAACTAATTGCATTACTATTGGAAGAAACTTTAGACAAGGAAGGCATTGAGGAAGAGAAAGGAATTGTGGTTAAATATATTGTGGAAGAAGGAGAATTGGTGAAAGAGAATGAGGAAAAAACCAAAGTGATATGTTCTTGAATTTAAGGCACACAGGAGTCCAGATTCTCGATCTCCTCAGAGTGATTCCCCTAGCAGTTCTAGGTCTGTCTTCCTTTCCCCTTTTATTGAAATGATCTATGATGTCATGGAAGTGTTATTAAGGTCTATCATTTTTTTTTGATATTATCTTGACATTATTCAGTATATATATTATTTCATATAGTTTGGTGTTGTATAATTGTACGCTGCACTTTGTTGTCTTGTTAATTTAATAAATGGAATTTTCTCTCTGAGGAGTCCCAATAGGAGCCCTCATAAGATTTTGATCAAAAGCCCTAGAATAATCTTGAGAAGAAGCCCTAGAAGGAGCTTGAGTAGGAGCCAAAGTAAGAGTCCTAGGAGAATCTCAAGCAGGAGCCTGAGTAGAAGTCCCAGAAGGGTATTGAGTAGAAGCCCTAGAATGAGTTTTAACATGATCCTAAGTGTGATTGCTCATGGGGTTGTTAGCAGGAGCCCAAGTCGCAGGTATTTGAGTATGAGCCCAAGTGTGATTGCTCGCAGCCCTTTAAGTAGGAGTCCACAAAGGAGTTTGAGTAGGGATTCAGGACAAAACCTAGATCAAAGTCCTTTGAAAAGTCAAAGCATGCCTCCAAGTAGAAGGTTGTCAAGAGGATCAAGTCATAGTCCTGTTGGTGATAAGAGTACACTTCCCCATCCTAATCAAAGCCAGACTGTTGTTAGAAGTCCTATCCCAAAGGGCACACCTAAACATGTGAGAAGAGGTCATGGATTCATCCATTGGTACTCTTATGCTTGATGTTATCATACACCATCTCCAAATCGCTCTCCCCTAAGGTCTCATCGCCTCAGTGAAAGGAATATTCCTGAAAGGGACAGGTTTTTATGCATTCATAAAGCCTTATTAAATTTCCAAAGTTGGAAGGAATTTCTAACAAAATAATTTTATTTTGTTGTGGTAGATATTCAAGTTATAGGAGTTATTTCAAGCGCTCTCCACCAAGACATTACAAAAACCCACCAAGAGGCAAGACTCCTCCAAGGTCAAAAAGCATTATATTTGTTGCAGTGCTTGAAGAAATATGTCCTAAATATGATTTTAGCAACCTCTTTTATAATATTTTTGTCAAGCATATAGTTTGTTGTGTTATTATATGCATTTTCCTTAAACAAGGTATTGTCTCGGAGTTATGTTCACCATAAATATTTGACCTCTTAAGATGCTTTCTTTAACGCAGGTACAGGAGGAGCAGGAGTCAAAGCATGAGTTATAGCCTTGTAGCTTAACCGAAGAAGAAATCAAAGTATCAGCCATAGTCGTAGTCCTATAGATGAGCGCCCTGTCATGATTGTAGTTTGTTAAGTATATCTGATTCTATTCCTTCTCCCAGTGTTTCAAATCATGCCTAGTTTTCCAAAGAAAAAGATAAAAACACATCCTCGTCCTATTCTCTATGGCCCCATGAATATGCTTATATCCAATGCTGTTGGGGATCATGTATATCTCCTGGTGCAAGCACTGCAACATCACCCTGGGAAGCAAATAAACATTATGAATTGGCATCACAATATATCCTAACCATTTGTCCTTGTGGATACTCATTAGCTTGATGGAAGAAGGAACTTTGCTTATCCCATGGTGGATACAATCCATGTGAAGCACCAACTATTGGGTTGATCATCCTCTTTTGATTCTCCTTATTTCTCCACTTATACATGGAACTGGGATGATCATGCATATCTACTATATCCTTGGGGACCTTAGAATCCACACTAAGATAATTGTTGTTAATAGGTCTCATATAGTGGTAAAATTACGGCTGCTAGGGAATAGTGATTTTGGCAATCCCATTAAGCCAATTTCTTGAGTTTTGTTTAAAATCCTAGAAAATGTTTATGGATTTCATAATCTACTTGATCATATATTGTAAACTTATACAATCTATCATCCTTTGTCGACCATTATATACTCAAAGTTGTGTATTGATATTTTTTACCATTATAGAGGACTCTGTAAGTTAGGTTCCCAAATTCTTAAAGGGTGCTAGCTCAATGGAAGAGCTCCTGCCTTACAAGCAGGAGGTTGGTGGTTTGATTCCTCCATGCCCTAATGATATTATAATATCGGTTAAAAATAACTAAATTAGTAACTAAAAAATAAGAGATAAGTGACCAAACAAAATGACCAAAATTCGTATATAAAATTACTAAAAACGACTAAATTAGTGACAAAAAATGAGAGATGTGAAACTAGGCATTAAAAAGGATGCAACACATGGCGCTAATGATGAAGCCAAACATGGCATTGATATGGTAGCAAAATAAGACATGAAACTAGGCATTAAAAAGTACGCAACACGTGGCGCTAATGAGGAATCCAAACATGACGTTGATATGGTAGCAAAATAAGACGTTACTTTGGATGCAAAACATGGCGCTACATAGGAAGCAAAATATGGTGCAACAATAGAAGAAATATTTGGCGTCGTTTTGGTAGCAAAACATAATGCAAAAAAGGAAGCAAAAATTGGTGCAAATTTGGAAGTGAAAATTGGCACGTATTTGGAAGTAAAACATGGTGCAAAATGGGTTGCTAAAGTGGTAGCAAAAATGGATGCAATATTGGATGCTAACATGGTGCTATTGGGGATGAAAATAAGGCACTAACAAGGATGTCATTTAAGAAGCAAAAGTAGACACTCTCTATGAAGCAAAATATGATGTTATTTAGGAAGCAAACCTCGACGTTGTTTAGGAAGCAAAGTTGGACGCTATTCTGGAAGCAAAAAAATAGACGCTATTTTGGACGTCATAAAGGATGCTATCTAGGAAGCAAAAAAAGACGTTTTTTAAGACACTTCAATTTTTGTCCATGACGCGTCCCATTTAGCGTCTAGTTTGGCCACTCAATGTAAAAAAAATTACACTAAAAAGGGATGCTAAATGGGATGCTAATTCCAGAATTTGTTGTAGTGTTTGGTGGTCATGATGGGGGCAAAATATCAGCCTCTGTAATTCATGTTGAGAGAAAATAGTTATCCACTGCTAGTCATGTTGACATTGTTGATAAAACTAGTCATTCGAAGTGCAAACTTAAGTTCCCTTATAAGCTATGCGAGGGAGATCATCTTACTCACCAATGCCCTGCTATTGCAGAGGTGCAAAGAGTGTGGTCTGAGACTCAAGAATTTTCTTCTCCTGAACAACCTATAGTTTCTCAACAACCTACTCAACCTTTGGTTGATCAAGTGGTCAAACCAATCTCAGCTTTGGTCAATCCCACTCTTCTTTCGAAGAGTGATCCTAATGTAATTGAACCAATTTCATCTTTGGTCAATCCCACTCTCCCTTCTGAGAGTGACTTTCATGAAGCGATTGAACCGATTCCATTGTCGATCAATCCCACTCTTCCTTTGGAGAGTGAAGTGTCTACTAGTCACATTTTCTTCATTGTCGGTTCATAACTTACTGAAAAATGGGGCACTAAACTCACTTCAGATCAACCCCCACCAAGCTCTCGGATTGCTTCCTTTGATTGGGATAGCCTAGTTGAGCCACGCCTTCCTTCTAATGCACCTTTTCAGATAAAGGTTGAAGTTGAAACATACACGATCGCTCATTGTATTGTTGATGAAGGAGCCTCAGTTAGTATCTTCTCTCTGCTCATTCTTCGCGAGGCATGGGATCTCCCAGCCTTGTGTCGATTGTTAGTCAGTTACTGACGTTTGATAGAAGAACTAGTATAGCCTTGGGAATTCTTGCTCAAACACCTGTTACTTTGGGTGGGAAGACCATCTTAGTTGACTTCATGGTAATAGAAGACCCCTCGAACTTCAATATGCTCCTTGGACATGATTATGTCTATTCCATGCAAGCTATGGTGTCAACATTCTTTCATGTGATGTACTTTAATCATGGTGAAGAAATTGTCACTATTGATCAGTTGGATTTTTTTGATCCCTCCCCTGACCCAACTAGAGACTAGGTATTTCCTTTATTAATTCCCAGTGCTTCTGTAGACACTACCCCACCACGGGTGACATATGTGGCCTCATGTCCTTTGCGTTTAATTGCTATTGAGAAGCAGCCTCTGTTTTCATTCTTACCTTCTCAGTACTTGGTCCCAGCAGTTGACCAGGTGAGTCATCCTATACAGACTATGGAGCATTCTCCCCACTCTGTCAATCCATTTGAAAGTTTAGACATGTGTCCTATCTCGGAGGATCTCCTTTCTTAGGATGAAGTCATCCTAGAGTCTTTGATACAGTATGACCTTATTTTGGATGTTGGTTCAGTTGTGACTAAGTCTAAACCTGATTTGCCTAGTAAGCCTGACCTTTCTTTTTATGTTGGTCTTGTTGAGTCTTTTGACTCTTCCTTTGAACAACAAGTCAGTGATCCTAATGAGTTTGATTTTTCTTATGAATTTTTCAACTCCCGTGATACTGAGTTTGTTCCTGTAGACTCTATCTCCCTTATTGATTTTTTCTCTCCTTCTGATGTTGATCTTACTGACTATAAACCCTCGATCCTTGGTTCTATAGAATCTTCTTTAGTTGATTCTGCCTTGAATTTACCTTGGGGATTGCAATCATCAGTGGCTATTTCCCTCGCTATTGGGTAGTGGGAATACCTTAATGTCTCATACTTGATGGATTCTTCAAGTGTTCGAATTCAAGTCCTTGTATTCACACTTGTTAGAATGTACTAGGTACCTTGGGGACCATTTTCATTAATGGTGGTTTCTCTCGCATTTGTTAATGGTTCTCATCATTGACCGGTAATCAAACGATTTCCTCCATGTTTGACTTCAGCTCCTTTATTCGTGGGTTAGGATTCATACCTTTTGGGCCGTTTGGATTGAAGACCTTGCACCAACAGTAGCATCGTCATTTTGATATTACCCAAGCTGCGCAAGACCTTGTTACACTTCATATGACATTTTGCTAAGACATAGATCCATCTTGTATTCTTGTGGCTATGATCGATTGTCAAGTATGGATCCACCTTGTTCATTTGTGGCCATGATTTCTTTATATTTGATATGGCGCCTTTTTGCATATTGAGCGAGCGTGATAGTTTCATCAATTATACATATGTTGGATCCGCCTGTATCTTTATGGCGATGATTTGTATATGGACTTGTATGTCCTAGAGATCAGTTTTTTCTGACATTTATCTCTCTTTCAGGTACATTTGTTCGAGCCTTTTGATCTTGGATTCTTTGCTCTCTCCATACTTAGTTGTTTCCTTTATAATGTATTTCGGATATCATCTTCCCCTCTAACCTCACACATTAGGGGGCATCTATTATAGCTCAAAATGACACATATCTTCCTGTGACCACTTTCTCATGATTCTGTCGCATGTTGACACTTCCATGACGACACTTCATGAAAGTCACTGAAAAAACACCTAACTTGGAGAACCCATATATTAAGTTTTGTAACTCTGTTTGACCTCATATTTGCACTGTTAGAAAGGTATTTGAGTGAGCTAAATCTTTCTAGAAGACACCAAAGTCTGAAAATGACCAGAAGTACCCTTAAAATTATTTTTTTGATGTATATGTGAGTTGTATGAAGGAAACCCGCATATTATATGCGACTTGTTATATATAATACTCACGTATTCCCTAAATACGTGACTATTTACATTGAAACCTGTGTATACTTCCTGCATACGTGACTTTTTTCTCTGCAACCTGCGTGGAGTTGCTAGTTCTGTTGTAAACGAAAGTTTCCTATGGCTAGGGTTTAAGAGGCCATCAATGTACTGGGGTTGAAAGGTGGATGAAAATGGTCCTGTAAACAAATATAAACAAGATTCAAATATTAGAATGGTTCATACCTTAGCCAAACAAAGGTTGATCCAAGCATCCCTTTAATCCTCTTCTTGCTCCTCTTGCTCCAAGAGACCTGCAAAACGAATTATACCTTCCTCAAGCCAATATGACCATATATAAAGTAGTGATAATAAAATAAACATGAAATAATAATCTGATTAACATCATAATATGATCATAAACTGAGATTCAATCACACATTGAACAATTATTTGGGAAGAAGAAGGTGATCATATTAATCTTGAAAACAAGTACAAATATACCTTCTCTTCAAGTTGGGCACCTCACGAAACCTTGATCCGAGTCTGCTACTTCTCTTCTCCATGGAAGTCAGACTCCAAGCTCTGCAACACAAGGGGATGATCACTAGGGAAAAGGTAGGGGAAAAGAGAGTCCCAATTCCTCCAGCGTGAAAATGAAAAGATTCAAGTCTCCTCTCATGGACCTCCGTACCTCTATTTATATGATTTATGAAGAGATAGGGTCGAAGACAAACTAGTTAAAACTGAAGGAGTCGGTTGCATAACTACCCAAACTACCCGAATTTTGAAAAATAATTTTTTTTGACATTTTCAGGAGGAATACGCAAGTTGCATAGACAACAGTCACGTATGCAAGAAGTATATGCAGGTTACAATGTAAATAGTAGCGTATTTAGGGCATACGCGAGTATTATGTATAACAAGTCGTGTATAATACACGGGTTTTCTTAAGGCAACTCATGTATACATCAAAAAATATCATTACTCACGTATGCCCTAAATACGTGACTATTTACATTGCAACCTGCGTATACTTCCTGCATACGTGACTATTGTCTCTGCAACCCGTGTATTCCTCCTGAAAATGTCAAAAAAATACGTTTTTCAAAATTCGGGTAGTTTGGGTAGTTATGCAACTGACTCCTTCAGTTGTAAATACTTTGTCTTCGACCCTATCTCTTCATAAAGCATATAAATAGAGGTAGGGAGGTCCATGAGAGGAGACTTGAATCTTTGCATTGTCACACTGGAGGAATTGGGACTCTCTTTCCCCCTACCTTTGCCCTAGTGATCATCCCCTTGTGTTGTAGAGCTTGGAGGCTGAGTTCATTGGAGAAGAGAAGCAGCATAATCATATCAAGGTTTTGTGAGGTGCCCAACTTGAAGAGAAGGTATATTTGTATTTGTTTTCAAGATTAATAAAGATGTGATGTCCTTCTTCTTCCCAAATAATTGTTCAATGTGTGACTGAATCTCAGTTTATGATCATATTATGATGTTAATCAGATTATTATTTCATGTTTATTTTATTATCACTACTTCATATATGGTCATATTGGTTTGAGGAAGGTATAATTCGTTTTGCAAGTCTCTTGGAGCAAGAGGAGCAAGAAGAGGATTGAAGGGCTGCTTGGATCAACCTTTGTTTGGATAAGGTATGAACCATTCTAATCTCTAAAACTTGTTTATATTTTCTTGCAAAACCATTTGCATCCACCTTTCAACCCCAGTACGTTGATGGCCTCTTAAACCCTAGCCATAGGAAACTTTCCTTTACAACACATCCATATACAGGAAAACACGACTATTCAACAGACAATTCATGTGCCATATATGGCTATACTATGGAAAACCCACATATTCTCTAAGCATACACAATTGTAACTACAACCTACCCGTGGATTCTGTAAAAAAAAATTCAAAAGGAAGAAAAATGGACTTAGAATACTGAGCATTCAACTTGGAATGATTGGATATTTATAAATGAAATCCACATACAAGACCAAGAATGACAAAACTAGAAATAAACTTCAACCAAAGAGGCCCCAAAATAAAAAATACTCCCCATCAAAGTCACCAATTTTTTTGTTAAGGAATCTATCATGTGGCTGGGGTTTGAGGCCACCAACATACTAAGGGTTTACTGAAAAAAAATCAAGGATTTGCAAGCATATATTAAATAAGAAGAGAGAAAGGATGTTGACCTTGTTCTGAATGTTAATCCTAGCTTGGTATCTTTTCCAAAATGCTCCTTAGCTTTCAATCTTCGACACCTGCAACAACGAATAACCCTTCCTCAAAGCACCTTCAACTGTTATAACATATGAGATATGAACATATATAATGATTGCAATTTAAATCAAAGAACAACCTAGATCAATACTAAAAAAAAATTGAAGCATGCATTACACATTGATGGAAGGAAAAGTCATTCTTTATTGACGAAGTTTCTGGAAACATTACATATCCTCCGCCTGATCAAGTTTCTCTGAAAACCTAGATCTGAGCTCTTTTGCTTCTCTCCTCAATGGAAATTCTCTAGCATGGCTTTGCCTCTAAAATTGGTCCCCCTCTCCTCTAGCCCTTCTCCACTTTCTATAGTTTCTTAGGAGGATGGGTTATGAGGCTAGGATAGTTAGGGGAGTTAGGATGGTTTCCAAACCAGCCCCAACATCCCCATGTTTAGTCATCTTTTTTATTTTTAACGAATTCTAATGAAATACACAAGTTGTAATATGGAAACTTGTGAATGATACGCGAGTTTCCTTGAGGAAACTTGTGTATTCAATATTTGAGATCAGTACGCAGGTTTCTTGTGGGAAACTCACGTATGGTACACAGGTTGCTATAAGGAAACTCACATATTCAATGTGAGTCCATATAAAAAAAAAATTGATATCGGAGTTAACAATGTGTATCAAGGGTCCATACTGATTATAAAGTTAGGGCTACTTCTATCCATAATGTCCTTTTGTGTGACTACACATTTGGTGTCATTACTAAGATAGAGTAGTGCCATTTCGAGGTATAACATAAACCCATGCACTACACATTGGAAACATTTAGAACGAAATATATAAAAAACTTGGTAATATTTTTCTTCATGTTTATGGGATTATTCCCATTACACAAATTTTAAAGGACCCGAAAACGCAAGATTCTAGATGTCAAAGCAAGCATTGAATAGTCATGGGTCATTCTTGCAAATCCTATCCACACCCAAGTCATCATATAGATTATTAAACACTTAAGTGTTATTGCAAGAACCCATGATTCACCACTAAAGGAGTGGTATTCTTTGTTTGACTCGAAATTTCTATCATGGTGATTCCTACATCAAACAAATATTGAAAGCAAATATTTTAGCTCAAGGATTAGATTTATGACATCCTTCCAGAAATAGGGATGCTCCATGTGGTTAATGTTGTACATTCCATATATGAATTTGGATACGGTGTTTGTTCAGTTCACGAATGTTAGCTATTAATCACAAGGGGGAATTGAAAGTGTAGGAGGTTTTTGGATGGGTGATGCAGGTGGTATCCATTTATCATTACTTTATGATATGGAGAGAAAAATCACTACAATCATAAGACTTGGGATCCCAAAACCGACCCAACCTCAGTCAAATAATTCAAAAAATTAGTGCTTTTCTTTCATCCTTTTCGAATCTAGAGAACATGCTTTCATCACTAGTTACTTCTTCAAAGAATAGCATTATATCACTGGAATGACTAGGCACAAGTTCATTGAGGATAAAGCAGGTAAGCAAGGTCAGATTCCAATACTTATTGTGAAACTGAAAGACATTGAGATTAAATAAATATGTTTTGTGGTATGTTTGCACATTTCATACAAATGCAATCTATATATCTAAATGATCCTCTCTTAATGTAATTTCTAAGCTTTCTATTCATTTCAAATCCTTGGTCTATATTGTAAATGGGTTCAAACCCTTTGAGTTGTTATTGATTGTAAAGTCACTAGCAATCCAAAATTATTTTATTGATATGCAAAATTGAAATGTTATGTATTATACCTCCTTTGAGTGTCGATCCTTCACTTTTTCTACAACTACAATCGCCTTAAGTTCTTGAAAAGTGAAAATCATAGGAAATATTACCCATCCTACGATTACACAAACACACTATTATAGCCTTCTTAATTATAATGATTGGGTTATTATTCCAAAGCTCTCTCCCTTTGAAAGATTGAAAAATGAATTATCTTTTTGATGTGTGTTTGAAGAGATAAATGAAAATATCTCTTATGGATTTATTGCAACCTACAAGGTGATGGTTGACCCGCGTTAAATCTCTATTTTATTTTGTTTATTTCTAGTATCCAACAAAGAAATAATACTTTTCCCCTTGTCATTTTAACTCTATGAATTAATGACCAACTTCTTGGGGAATTACTATATATCCTTTATATTTTGCAAAGAATAAAAGTTAGTCCTCTTGGTTACAATTCTACAACACATGGTTATTTTTTAAACCACTTTGTATTCTGTACATATTCATAATCTATGTACATACTCATTTCTGTCTAGATTTTGCACTTCCTAACCTATCACCGATATCATTTCAAGTTGATTAAATGCGTCTTGATTTCATAAGTTATAAGGGGAAATGAGTAGTTGTACTATCATTGTGGTGCTTTTCTTTTGATAGTGGTCGAGTTCCACAATGATAGTGTAGTGGTATGGGTGATTTGTTGGCATATATGTATTATGTGGAATGGAGTGTCATATCCATGGTGTTGTTTGGAATTGATTATATACATTTGTTTTATAGCTATTAATGTCACTTTGTGTTCATTTAGATGAAATTTCATAGAAAAGTTCTAGAATATCTTGTAGGGGAAAAGGAAACAAGGAGGAGCATGTTTAGTAAGAAGGGATAATAAAAAGAATAAGTTTATTTATGCATTTTAATGATGATTCTAATGAGTTTTCTCATCTTGCATAATTGGTCACTTATTCTTGGGATCCCCTCCTGTGCAACTCCCTTTTTCATTGGATCGACTCGAATCAAAACCTCACCCAAGACTAGTAGATATGCATAAGGACTCACATGTTCACCATGATAGATGGCATTTGAAACCTCCTTGTCCTTAGAATCAAGGAACTAGTTGGGAACCCCATATATTGTAACCTTTAATGCACTTATATGTAATTTCTTATTCTTCTGGAATTAGGACAAAGCCCCAAAAGTATGTAAAATTCCTAAAGAACCCCAATGACCTTCATAATACATCCAATGAGGCACCTCTTCTTGAGAAAACCAAGAGGAAAGAAGCTATGCTTCTAATGAAAGTTGTAATTTTTTGGTATAGTGGAAATGGTCATGGTAATGGTGAATAATTAAGATAATTTTGTGGCAGATGACACATAAAGGGAGTTACAAAGAATCGTGTATTAGTTCCTTGGGGTATCATCCCTCCAAGTGACAATTGAAATGGAAAGGAGGGCCCTCTGTGTTGACCTTGTTTAACCATCATGTTTAGAGTCAGTTCCATTGATATTGTTTATGTCTTATTGGGTTTTATTGAATTCAATTATTTGAAGTTGTCAAAAATCTAGTAATCACTTATATTCAATTAGATAACATATAATATTACTATAAATGCAAGTAGTTGCTAATCATTCAATGGCCAACTACATAAAGATATCAGGTCGCGGGAAGAAGGGTTCCAATATTACACTCACTATGGTATACTTTAAGTAGGTTAATTAGACTTTTAATTATTTTTTGGTGGTTGCACTAGTATGTTAGAGTCTAACAATTTTGTTGATAGCATGAGTTCTAATTAAATGGAAAGATGGGAGGTCAAGTTATGCTTATGTTTGCATGAGGTATATATAACTTTTTGTTTTTTGAAGTAAGAGGTTTTATTTAATTTCCATTATCTTTTCTAATTGGTTGATTGGTTGTAGAGAATAATACAATCTCTCAAAAGTATTCACTGAAGCATATTGCAACTTTGTCAGTTCTAAATCGACCAGAACATATCTCTAGTCTAGATTCTAAAAAATTATAAAGAAATTTTATGACAACTAATTAGGTGTATTGATGAAAATAAATATCTTAATAAGAAATTATGCTTTATATATATATATATATATATATATATATATCTTGGATTTGAATATATTTTCTTCTATTTTTTAAGTAATTTGTCTTAATGAGATCACACTTTATTTTCTTTGAAACATGTAAAAATACAAAAAGAGATAGTGTTATCTTAATTAGTTTGCAGTTATATACATGTGTTTTTTTATAGTTGTGTAGCTATGCTATGCCTTATTTGTGAAATATTCTTTCATATAAATTGTACATATACATGAATGGTTGAGGAATAATGTTAAACTTAATGTCTTGTGATATGTCATGGAGTGGTTGTGGTGTCATTTACTAGTTTTACTTTTGTTATTTGTTTAATGTATGTAGTATTGTAATTGGTCTTTTTGTTTTAATATGTCCAAACACTCTCAAACACTCTCACTAGACATCATGAAGGTTGAGATCAAGTTACTTTCAGGATATCAAATAATGGTGATCGTTCCTATATCTTCTTAGTTTAGCCAATTGAGAGGTCAAAAATTTGACGTAGGAACCTTTATTTCCTATATCAACACAACCATAGCTCATTTAATGAACTCGAAATCTTGTTTCCCTTACTACTAGTAAGTTATTGTATTTAACAAATCCAAGTTTAAGAGGGTCTTACATATGTATTCATAGATTCAATATTACAAGTAAGTGCATGTGTGCATGTGCATGTGCATGTGTGTTTGTGTGGGTGTGTGTTCTAGCATTTAGTAGATTGAGACATGTGATTTTCTTTCTTATTCCATTTTATACCAATAGTTATGATATAATTTGTCACATATTTATTTACTCCTCTTTTTACAATTGAAATTTTGTCAAGATCAATTATGTTGGAGATTTAAGCATTGTGGTTCTACATGAATTTGTGTGTGTGTGTGTGTGTGTGTGTGCACGTGCACATACACACGTGCACACGTGCGTATAAATGTGTGCATGTATAACACACACACACACAATTTTATTGATTGATTGATAGATAGATAAAATAGTAGGTACATATGTTAACATATAATCTCACGTATAAGCTCGATGTGCCCCACAACAACATATAATATCTAATATATCATGATCTTTATGTCGATGGATGCAACCGTAAGGTAGTGGTGCCTCATATCAACATAATGATTGATTGGTTGTGGTGTGAATATGCTTGTTTCTTATCCTTCCCATTTTCCTCTATGTAAAAATACCAAACAAATATCTCATTAGAAGTACTCCATAGTACCACTTTCATATTATTTACTAAAAAAATTTCACTTTCTAAGTCAAATACACCTAAAATATGTGTGTCTTATAATGTTTTCTATGACATAAATATCCCTCTATACAAAAACTAATCTCATATTGGTGAGAGACGTGGCCTACATCAACATATAAGTTGTAATATTCCATCATCCTTAAGCCAATGGTTCAAGACATAAGAGAGTTGTGTCTCCTACTAACATAAGTATTCATTGGTTGTAGTGTGAATATGCTTGTTCCTCGACATTCCCCTTAACTCTATGAAAAAAATACCAAAAAATCATCTCACTATAAGCACTCCAAATGACCCTTTCCCATGCATTCTAAAAAAAATCCATTTCCTAAGTTAGATACACCTATAATTTGTACATCTTGGAATTGTCTCTACAAATGGTTGTGGTGAAAATATGATTGTTTCTCATTCTTCCTCCCCACTGTTGTGAAAAATTACCCAAAAAATATATCATTAGAATTACTCCACAATACCATTTCACATTCCTTACTAAAATACACCCCTAAGTCAAATACACCTAAAATACACTTCAATTTTATGGGTTAAGGATCGCTATAAGTGGTAGCAGAGCTCTTTCCTTAGCACAAGCGGAGATATTTTTTTTCTTTTTGGAAAAAAATTAGGGAAAAATTGAGTGGCGAATTTCATATCATTTCTGAAACTTTTGTGCAGATTCAGAAGAAACAAGTTACATATCTGAATTTCTCTCGCAAAAATATGCAATTTCAAAAAAAAACATCACATTTGGAGTTTGGAAATTGGAGATATAGTTGATTTAAAATCAGTTTTTTTTTTCAAAATTTCAAAGACGACCACGAAAATTGCATAGCGAATATATTTTGATGGAGTGTCGAGATTTATGCTTCAATTACAAGGGTAGATGCAGAATGGATGTTCTAGTTCCAAAAATAGGTTATAATAGATGTTTCGAGCAATATTGATCAAGTTATACTCATTTTTATTTTTTCGCCTCAAAACCCTAACTACAAGGAGAAGTAAGTAATTTTTGTGAAACCCTAGCTCTATTTACAGGTTTTTGAAAAAAATGGAAAAATTTTATTTTATAGGAAATAATGATGATTCTAGTATTGAAGAATGTATAAAAAATTGCAAATCAAAATGGGAAAACTCATGGAGAGTTTGGATAAATGCTTATTTCAAAGATGATGCTAAGGTATGGTGGTGCTCACTTGACTCTAGAAAGATTGATGCACTTTATAATAAAGAGTTTGAACATGTATATTTAGATAAGTGGTCTCATGCCAAGAACAAATACCAAGTGGGACATAAGGGCTTATTTTCTATATTGAAAGTCTATGGTTGTATTCAAAAGGAGAATATTGTTGTTTTTATTAGCCCTAATTGCACGCACAATTTTATCCATGTTAATTTGGCCAAAAAAATGCAAGATCCTACCAACCATATTCAAAGCACACATGTTGATGGTGAAAGGTTTCAAATTTTTAAATATTTGAAGATTACTATGGATAAATATGTGTTGCATTCAGAATTTAATTCTTTAGATATGGATGGTGTGGATAGTGTTTGGGATATCCGTGGATGCAATCAGTGGGTACAGTTAATATTAATCTAGAAAATAAGTTTTTAAATATTTGGTACAAGAAGAAGAAAATTATATTGCAAGATATGTATCTTGTGACACAAAAAGAGACAAACAAGGAACATGAATTCTTCGCAAGGGAACCAATTGCAGCATATGACACATAAGATGATGAGTCTATAGTGGAATCAAAAGAAGATACTATAGAATCCCATGAATAAAATTCTAAAGCAAGGAATATACAAGAAGAAGAAACTGAGGAGCTATATGATTCCCAAGAATCAGATGTTATGAAATCAAAGAAAGAGGTTTCCATCGTTTAGGTTGTGACATATTTCCACCCACACTACTTTGAGAAGCAACAATCATCGAGGACAAGTTGGGAGAACCAAAAAAACTACAGTGGACCACGAGGAAACCAACGAAGAAAGAAATATGGAGATACAGGGAAGAATACAAGTAATACAAGGAGATACCAAAGAAATGCAACATCATCTTGGAACCACAAGGGAACAAATCAAGATCAAGGAATCCATGAATTCGTTAGACCATGTATTCAAATTCCACTTGGATGGATGGATGCACATGCTTGGTATAATTTGACTAAGTTTCTTAGTCAATCTTATTATGTGTATTCCTCTCATGTTTGGAGGACAAAAATATTTTAAGCAAGTGTAATGTTATATATCTAGGGAAGGATAATATGGGGTACCTAGGGAGGTATCCAAGGGGAATAAAGGATGTAATGGGTACCTAAATGGGAAAAATATATGTAATGGGTACCAAATGAGAATAATTAATGTAATGTGGCCATTAATAATGGATTATGGTCCACTTGATGGTTGGGGGTTAGTTAGAATAAATAATATAATAATAAGTCATAGACCCCTAAATATACTCATGAGAAAGTATAAATAGACATGAGTATCATTTTGTTAGTCATGTTGAATATTGTTATGGTACAAGTGTGTCTTGAGGAGTGATTCCTTCCTTAAGGAGTATTTGATGGCGTTACCCTTCCTTAAGGGTTTTCTATATCTTGGTGTTATTCTTATGGCGAATGTCTTTTGGTTTCTTTTGAAGTGTCATATATATTTGTTGTGATTCAATTTTATGGGTTAAGGATTACTACACAAGAATCAAACCATGTGTTGAAATGATCATGCTTGATAATGGCGAGATCTATACCTAGAATTTCTAAGTATGACAAAGTGAAGATGTCGCAAAAATATTGGAATAATGTTTTGTGAGTAGTGACTTCTAGTCGAGAACACATGGCTGCAAGTAAGATCTTTCCAGTGACTCTAGGAGTGATGTAAATATCCACCTTGATGGTAGAAAAAAAAATTGGCCATGTTACCTTATCCAAAATAATCGAGGGTGGGAATGGGATTTTTGAACCAGTCGAGATGGTTAGGAGGGATAAAATCTTTGGTTTTTACAATGTATTGTTTGAACATCATGGTACACTTTAGTGTGTTCTAAGGTAGAAAGTTGGAATGATGATGTACGGTTTCCTAGGTTATATTTGGGGAATTCGTGGCTTTAAGGATTTCCTCATCTGAGTGGAAGAGGTTACCAAGGAATTTATTTGGATAATTGACTCCAAGTGGTGAAGGAACTAGATTACAGTGAGAGCGCTTGAATAAGCAACATTGTATGTGTGCAATGTGTCTATCCAGATATATGATCCCATGGAGTTGGATACAATATATGATGGATGAGACTTATCCCATAGAGGGGGGTAGGGGTATTCCTTGGTGATGTCCTAATTTCCACCCCTAATGATGGTGATAGGGGGTCATATGTCATAAATGTAACCGGTGAGGATATGTAAAAAATGTTAACATGTATAGTCATATCATGTGAAGAGGGGAATTATTCTCTTTATGTGAGATTATGGTGTTCATCTAAGATGGAGAGATGTTGGTGTTGTGCTTATTCTACTTACAAGGTGGGAAATTGAAATAAAAATTATGTGAAGAACCAACAATATCAACATGAACAAATATGGTGTGATGTGATCAGTGTGTGGATATGAGAGAGGGAATGTATGTTTCTTATAGGATTAACCATGACAAGATCTAAAGGTAAGAGATGACCACTTTACTCACATACTGAACATTGGTGGTTGGTGGGTTCCTTGATTGATATCAAAATCAGGTTTATTGTGATATGATCATGAGATATTTCATGCGATCCATTAATGGAGGATGGGTATTGACAAATAGTAGCTATACTAGTCTAAAAGTGTGGTAGAGTATGACAATGATGAGTGTAATGATGAAACTAAGAACATATGCCACATATATGGTTGGTTTGTAGGGATTTACTCTTGTGTTTGAGGATTAGAGATTATCCCCCCTACAAAGGTAGCACTTGTTGGTGGAGGTAACATTTTCCTAAGCACAAACAGGTTTTGGAAAAGGCTCATGGGATGACCTATGGTATCACACAAAGCACGTGGAATGGGAACTCATACATGGGGTTTACTAGGTGAAGATGTGGATTTTGTAATTTTGGTCTTGCTATCCTTATCTATTTTCAGTTGTGATGATATGAATTTTACTAATGGTCCTATTTTGGTAGGTCACAATAAGATTTGAACCCAAAATATGACGAGAAAATTTGACGCAATCTGATGAAATTGACCTTACTGCCATATTTCACCTTTGCAATTATGATTTTTTTTGTTTTTTTAATTTACTTCAGTTTCCTTCAGATATTCAACGGTCGTCGGAAATCTGATGAATGTCATCGGATATTTGGCTTCTATCGCCAAAAATATAATGCCAATATTACAATGGTAACTATGCTAATGTCATTGGATATCCGACGATAAATTATTTTTAGAAACTATATATTAGGAATATTCAAACATGTTTGATATATAAACGACGGTTTATGGAAGTTATAATCTTCACACTGATTGTTTTATATACAAAAATCCACAATTATTTCAATTGTTACTGTGATTAAAAATAGTGAAGTATGGAGCTTTATTTTTTAAGGTCGATAATTATCAGTCAAGATTGGTTTCAGAAAATGTTAAAACATAACAATATTCCTGATCCACACGATCAAATCGTGAATTGCTTGCTAGATTGTGGGATGAAATGGAAAGAAAGGGTGATATGAAATGATATTGTCCATGTATTCAATGCATGGGATTTAAAGGAGAAGAATTAAGATCACAACATCCAAAAGACATTATACGGAATATGGACATACTAAGGGGGGAAATCACTATCGTCCATTGGTAATTTTTTCATTATTTATGTCTTTATATTGATTGGTTTTGTAAATGTATGTATCATTTTAATATCTCTTATATTAAATAATATATTTTGATGGCTCCATGCAATTATAAAGGAAATACTTCCTATGACATATCGCCCGAAGGATGTGCTTTCATAACAAGCATCGATCGAACATGGAACTATGAATAATGAAAAACAAGTTAATGATCATATTGAAGAAGATGGCCATACTGGTAACATAGTTGAATATGATAGTACAAATCCATTGATCCATGGTACATTCAATGTTTTAATGGATGATCATGATCACGATCATGAAAATTATGACTTTGATGATGTTCATAATTTACCTCTTCTTGAGAAGGCATAAAAACCCCTTTATGAAGGCTCCAACACAAATATTCTCTCTACTATATTATTGATGATGAACTTGAAGGCTATAAATGGTATTTCAAACTCATCAATCACAGAGATGTTAAGTTATGTAATATATTCCATCACATATGTATGATCGTGATAAAGGTTATATTTGTTCCTTTGATAATTTCATTGTTAATTCATAAGTAAAATTAATACGGATGAAACATGTTTCATTAATATTATTTATATATTATATTAACTAGTTTTTTACTTTAATTTTTTGTAGCTTGATAATTGAATTTTTGTTACCACCTTCAAATATTTTACCTCACACATATCAAGATTTATCTATCATCATGAAAGAAATTGGAATGTAGTATGAAACAATTGATGCATGCTCCAATGACCATATTATATATTATAAACAACATGAATTTGAAATAGAATGTACAGAATGTCATATCAATAGATATTGAACAGATCAAATAACAAAAAATGTTCCTCGCAAGGTTCTTCGTTATATTCCCATTATTCCACATTTGCAACGATTGTTCAGGTGAAAAAACATAGCACAATTTATGGATTATCATGCACATAATAGAAGTCAATGTGAGATTCTTCGAATTCTTGTAGATGGTTATGAATTTAGAGATATGGAGGAAAATTTCCACACTTTAAAGAAGAACCTCATAATGTTAGGCTTTATCTGGCAGCAAATGGTGTCAATCCATATGCGGAGAAGAGATCTATTTACTCGGTGTGGCCTATTTTTGTTATCAATAATAACATTCCTCCATGGTTGTCGATAAAGAGGGAGCACATAATGTTGGCAATGATTATTCCAGGTATGTGCCTACAACATTTTTTTTAATGTAATGGAATTTCATTTGTCGTATTTTGTTACATAATGTCATATATATTTATTCTTTTACTATTGTGTATTCTTTATATATCTTAATGGTTGTAATAATTATATATTTTATATGTTCAAATCAATTACATCAGTACCAAGTTAATGATATGAATGTATATATCGAGCCTCTTATTGACAAATTACTAAAGCTATGGAATTACATCACTTTGTATGATGTATCTAGACCAATACGACAAAGGAAATTTCAATTCCATGCAATACTTGTATGGACAATACATGATGCCACAGGGTTAACCCATTTTTATGGTATGTAAACGCTGACTTTAATATTATTTAATTTTATGAAGTTGATATATTATTCATACATGTTTTTTTAAATAATACATTCATTTTATATAATTATAATTGACAATGTTGATTCATCAACTCTTTATGTAGGTATTCAATCAAAGGGAAAATTTGCATGTCTAGTTTGTGGTCCTCAGATCAAATCCCATTGTTCAATTTTTTTTCGAAAGGAGGTGTTTGATGAGTATAGGAACTTCCTCTCTAAGAATCATAGGTATCAAACTACCGAAAAACATCTATTCAATGGGAAGCAAGAGACTGCATTAAAACCACAGAGAATGAAACCTCACCTATGGAAGATGCAATATAATAGAAATTGTCAAGGTATGTACAGATCAAATTGTCTATCTATCATCATATATGAAATGTTTTCAATATTTTTTATTGTGTGTTGTTTACTATAATAGAAATTGATTTCTATAAATTATTTATAAACTATGATTCATGAAGGCATTAATGGGTTTCCACGAGGAATGAAAAGTTATCCTAAACAATTTAGTAGATTGTCGTACTATGAGCACCTACAAATTTCTCATCTATTTGCTACAATGCATATCATACAGAATGTGGCTGATACATTATGGTGAATATTGGATCTAAGGAGTGACAAAGAAAATATTGTGAAATTTGCAATGGCATTCAGGAAGCCAATCATGCAATGAAATATGTCATTCAATTACATAGAAACAGAGACCAAAATAATATAAACTCACTTCCATGGTTGTTAACGGAGCAACAAAGAAATTTTGTAAAAGAAGTCATACGAAAAATTAAATTTCCCACCAGATTTTGTTCGAACATGAACAATATCATAACTAAGAAAGGTGATTTTGCGGGGGTAAAAATGCATGATCGACATGTCTTCAACAAGGTGTATATATATATAGTGCATATTGTTGGTAATTTTTTTCTACTTTTTGTAAAAAATAATGAAACAAATTTTATATTGTTACATTATGTTCTATCTATATCTCGAAAAACTTTGACAACAATGTTAAATAAGTTCTATATGATCTTGGAAAATGTTTATGTATTTGTAACTTCGGAATATATTCTGATGTATATTATCCTTGTATGTTGTTGTACCCCCGTCGGAGATGTTTTTGCCTCCTTTCGGGATGCCATTATTATGTATAGACCTTGAGGTACAACTTCCATTGTAAATCGAGGAAATAGTCCCTAGTGTAACATCATGTAATGTACTTTTGTTATCTCTCTAGGTGACGTTGGCCCTATTAAGGTAAGATATAGTCCCCAGTGATGTAATACGTTAGTCACTTAATTAGTATAATTAGGGAAGCACCCTCCCTTATTTATACACACCTCACACTCACTCAAGTTACCATGAGAGAGAGAGAGAGAAAAGGAAGAAAGATATATAGTTGTTGGAGACTTCTTATTACTGTGATTATTCATCTTATGACACATTCTTTGTGACTGTACTATTCTGAGGAAGTTTGTGGGGTTTTATCCTTTATGGTTTCCCTGGTGAAAATTTGTATGTCTTGTATATATGTTCTATCTTATGCATATTGATGTACTTGTTATTATTTCAGATAAAGATCCAAACTAAGCTAATAATATCTAAGAAAAAATAGCATGGTATCAAAGCCTCTCTTAATGAAGGAACTGTGCAGGAGCGAAAACCAGGGCTTCCTAGTTTAAGGTCTTCTCTTCAAATATCATCAAGAAAAGAGGGCTAGGATAAATCACCTCAGTAGGGAGCATATTTTGGTGGAAGCAGTTTCATATTTGAAAAAGAAATTTTGACCTTGTTACTAGTGTCGGGTGAATCTAGGGAATCAACTTTTAGAGGCTTCCCACCTCAGTCTTCAGAAAGGGACCCTACTGAGCAACTCTCCTCAAGGAGGCATATCTTTCTATCCAAATAGAATTCTCAAACTCCTAGTTTGGAAAATTAGGGTTTCTTGGACAAACCCTAGGTCACCTAGCTCCAGAACTATGTTAGACACTTCAAATCGCTAAGATATAAAATATTTTCTATTTCCATTTGAGGTTCTCATTTGAAAAAGATGACTCGCCATACTTAGCTTGAGGACAATCTTGGAGGGGATGATAGCTTCTAAGCATGGAAGTACAAAATTTCCTTGATCCTTAAAGAAAATGATTTGGATCATTACATCAATGGAGAAGTTCCAAAATCGGAGGTAGATGATGCTAAGGCTACTCATAAGAATAACTTAGTTAAATCCAAGAGAATAATTACAGATTCAATCGCAACAAAATTTGAGACTAAAATCTGATAGATGTAATGTCTCACATTCGATAGACACATGTCTATTTTTCGACATCGCCATTTTTTTGTCGTCGATGGGAATTCGTTGGTTATTCAACTACTTTACCAACCCCGTCAACATTTTTACAGAGCTTCATCCTATTTTGAAGAAGTCTTATATCAATATTTTGTCCAATTTCTAACATCCTTATTCGTCGATTTTTCAACAGCCCTATATGTCGATTTTTTGATAGCCCTAGTCATCGAGTTTTCGACCCCTCACATCATATATCAGGTAAGTTCTTACATCCTTTGGGTGTCGAATATGCAACGGTAATAGGTCTAATTTATGACATCCTGAACGAAATTGTCGTTGGATTTAAGCCGTCGAATACATGGCATTGTCATCGGACATCAATTCTTGGAGTCAGATACCCGACGGGAAATTGCTGTCGGAACTGTAGTAGTGTCATCAAATTGTAAGGATATCCGACGACAGTTGCCTCTCCTTGGCGGTCGAATAACTGACAATGAAGTATAAATTAATATTAAAAAAATCATCTTTCTAGCATATATACATGTAAAGGTATGCTGGATATTACAGTTCAATTCTTATTGGGCAATGAAAGTATTAACCAAAAATCCATTATCCAATCAATTAAGGCTGTTGAGTTAAATAACTATTTCTCAAATCTAGCTTGAAGACATATTAAATCATGTCACTTCTACAAGTGGTAGGTGGCAAATTTATAAAATAAAATTGATTCTTTGTCTTTCAATAACTATGAGACATTTAGACCAATAATAGTGCTGAGACGCACATTTTACAGCCTAGTATGGAGGAGGTTGTATCATCAATCCATCCATTTTTCTGTGGCTGAGAAATTCGCATTGTGTTTAGTACCCATGTCAGTGATATAGGCAAAAAAATAAGGTGGTGAACCTATTGTCCCATCCTTTTAGGATCTGGAAAGGTCCCTCAAAGTCTTTTGTTAGTGAATGGTCAGCTTGTGTGCATGTATAAAGCTAGACATATTTGATCATGGAACATGCATTGATTTCTTCCTCAAATCTGATAATATATGGGGCATCCGAAGACAAATTGTTCCTTTGTGTTCATCTTCTTAATATGGCACAATTAACTTATCTTCTCTATTTGTTGTGTATGGTGATCTAAATTGACCCACAAATGAACAAACCTTAGCTTGTTATGCAGAATATTGAGATCATGTGACAAACATTGAGATCATTTTGCAGCTACATCAAATTCTCATAATGGAAGGTCATCTCCATTTTTTAGAGGAGGTGAACAAGGGTGTCTCGTGAGTACTTAAAGTGAGGTAGGTTCTTAATAAAAATACTAATGGACTAAAGGGGTGAAAATCCTTAGAGACCCGAATGTTCCCATATGGTCCCAGGGAAGCAATCCTCTTTGAAGAGAAAATGGCTGATATGTGCCTCTCTTATCTAGTAGACTAGTAGTTGAGTCACCAAGGGGGGGAATATTGTGAAGAAAAAATACAAGCCTAAAAATGCATGTGATGCATAAAGGCCAGGTGCCAAACTTGCCTTGGACAAATGGATTATAGCACAAAATGCTAACAATGAATCATATGTTGGAGCACGATAGACTGGACTCTCTCCAAATGTGACCAATCAATGGAAACTAGACTAGGTTTCCAAATGTTGGGCCATAAAGAATAGTATTTTTGATGATGTGGTCAAAGCGATTGATCTTTACTAGGAAATATTAAAATGAAAATATAAACATTAGTGCTCAAGCATTGAAATAAATGCATACCCCTTGTTGATTTGGTTTTGGGAAGTGGGTCTCGTTTTGAATCTAGGTCTTGTGGATTTGACACCCAGACGTGTATTTTTTATTTTGTGCAACTATGACATAATTTAGAGCAATCATCATCAACATAGGTGTTATCCTTGATGTGCACTGATAACTCATCAATAAAAATTGCAAATAATCATCATAATAAAACATGTTGCAGTATCCATCACAAGATCATGAGCATGTAAAATATCATCATACATTTAACATGCATGGCAAGCCTTCCCACAAGCCTCTTCCATCCAATTTCGGATAGGGATTGTATAAATTTTAAACATAATCAACATGAGGGCGCCAACCTACAGAATTATCAACATTATCTTCAAGAGAGATATGTAGGCTCCTCCATCATCACAATATTCTCAACTTGACACAAAGAAAAAAGTTTAAACATGGAAATGGAATTTTACCTCAAGTTACATTGCTGGAAATTACTGATTTGTTTATCTTTTTGTTGAACAACATTTCCATAATGAAAAAACAAATTTATGTATGCAAAACTAGATGAAATTTCTAAAATTTGAGATGGTGAAGATGGCTAGGAAAATCAACGACAAAACTTTGTTGTACTATCTCATTTCCAGCCTAAAATATGGATCAAGAGATGATCCTTTACCCACACATGCATCCAAAAACATAGGGTTTCTTGGATATAATTATTTTGCAATGACATCAAAATGAAACTGCCCAAAATCCTGAGAGAAATCTTGACAAGAAGGTGAAGAAAACAGCTGAAAGTGACCATCCAATTCATGAGAAAATGTTGTCAATAGTCTGGTAGTAATTCATGAAATTCATGTGTCCTTTAGTTTTGAGTTTTTTCTTCTCCAAATGCTCTTAAAGCAACGTAATCAAAATTGTGGCATAAAGTTTGGAAAAAGTATGGCCAAATATGATAGCACTATAGCTATTTGCATTAAACTATTAATTGTTTAAAAATCAAGAGAACGATATGATGTAACCACAAAGGGAAGAAACCTGAACAAACTACCATCATTAAAGATATCTAGAATATGAAATGTGAGAGAATCAATACCATGTGAATGAACCCTTCTCTTCTGCTTGCTTTCATAACTAGATGCACTAACTTTAAAATTGATAACAAGCTTGTTTGAGCAAAATTTGAAGATTGCAAGGTTCTAACGAAAATAATCAAGCCTTGAGTAGAAATACTTGGAACAGGAACAAAACTAATCAAATCTTAAACAAATGCCTTCTGTGAATGAACCCTCTAATATGCACTCTTTCTGTGGTGATACTTCTATTTGATTACCTTTGTTTCTTCATATGTCCAGTCTCACATTACCATCAAAAACTGCTTTAGTTGCACATTCATCCCACCCAACCTACTTGGGAAATAAACAAAAACACATTAAATAAGATGACAATACCCTCATACATGAAGAGCTAAAACTTTTAGTAACATCTCAGCTTCGGGAACCCTTACCTTAGAAATTTGACAGGAAATGAAGCATATATTTCCAGCAATGGATACCTGGATATTACGCCACTGTGATTTTGGCCATTTTACAAGATCAAGGTCCCTCATTTATGTAATGGTACACATATACCTGCACAAGAAAAAATACAAAATCAAAGCTTCAATATCAAGAAACAAAGAAAAAATAACTTTCCTAGCACGAATCAAAATGATAAATAGCAGAGAAAAACACATAGAGGTGAAAAGTAGTGATCTAGTGAATTAATGTTGTTTTCTCTATTAATGAAACTACTACGACTATTTCTTAGTAAATTGGATTTGTTTGGATCAAAAGCTATTAGATATTCTCCTTCACCTATGTGTTTGGAGCTTATCGAACTGTAACTACTCAAAATCCATCTTGATAATCAAAAACTTGTAATCCCTAGAGAAGAATAAACCATTATCGATGATGGTTTTTATGTCTCTTGTTGTAACACTAAGGTTTTTACCCTAGTAGAAGGCATGTGGAGCAGATTTAACACCTTGTATGTTTTTTTATCTTTATTCTTATGGTATGTGAGGCTAGGAAAATATCATAGATTTCTTGTATTCTTGATGCTACATGGAAGTCTTGATGCTTATGATGAATGTAAGAGTGGAAGAATTAGGGTTTCAGGATTCAAAACCTAGGACAGGAAAGTATATTTGGAGGCCAACACTAGATTTTCTTTCCACATGCGTATATGATTTAACATGGCTAGGGTGTGAAAACCCCGAGGAAGACAACCATGCTAATGTGGAGAGCTTGTGTGACACAATATTGTTGTTGAAACCGAGGAGGACTTGTTAATGTTGATGCTTGGTTGTTGGATATTTTTGGTGGTGGCTAAGGTTTTCATGATTTTCCTAGCGAGGGTTTTGGAGAGGTTGAAAAATTGTACCATCCTTGTGATAAATTTGTGGCATGTACATGTACTTAATTGTGACAAACACATATATGAAGTTTTTATCTATCCAATACCAATGTAATTGCATATTAGAGCCATAAGTTGAGTGGTGGGAGTGGATGTAAATCAGGCCATTAGAGCCTATAAATATGTAATGGGTCAGGTTGCTAAAGATATACAGAGAAAGGAATGTGCAAGTTGATATAATATTGTTTTGGGTCGATGTTTGAGTTGAGTCCCAATGTATGAGTCGATACATAGGTTATGTGCATAGATCTGATGTAAAGGATGATTGAGAAGATGTCTGCAAGTTGAGTGCATAGATAAGAAGCATTAGAGTTGTGACTCTTATGAATAAATGAATGTTTTGTGGGTTTCTCCCAATTTGGGTTTCCATGTTAAATCTTGGTGTTCTTTTGTGTGATGTGTTATGTTATTTCTTACTACATGAATGAATGATTAATGCAAAATAAATGAATGATAATATGCATTGTTGTTTGAATACATGATAACGAATCTAATTTATGTTGTGAATATGAATGTCTATCTCTGTCGCCACCCATGATTTGTTGATGTATGGTCTGTCAAGGTATGTGCTAGTGTAAATCCCCTTCATTGCTGCAGAAACCTAGTTCTTGTAGCTCCCATAGGTACTTCAAGTGAGACTTCATTTGATCTGCAGGTGTTTCCGGAAGTCTTCAACCCCTTTTTGTCCAGTATCTTGTGGTTTGTTGGTATCATCCGATATGAACCTAGGGTAGAGTGAGTTTCTGCCAACAGGTGGGTTAAAAGGAAACACCCTTTCCTTCAGCAACAACATTTTATCTAGGATGGGATTTGATTTACCAAACTTCCTGAAAATCCTATTTCTCTTCAACATTTGGATAAGAGTGATCCAACTCCATCGTAAACTCAACAATATATCCCTCCATAAATCTACAATTAAGGGGTGATTCCATGAAGGTGGGTAACACTTTTTTGTCAAATTTGGCGATGAAAACCTGATTTTTTACTCATGTGCTAGATAGAAGCCCTTGAAACGCATATATGCCATGTGAATTTCGACTTGCAGTTAAAAACAAATTGTAGAATATTATGTTGGATTCCCAATGATATTTTTTTTAAATATTCCGATTTCATTTAAGGTGTGAAATTTTGCATCTAATGAACCGTGTGACCTTAAAAATTGGAAGAAGTTAATAAGTGGCTCCTATCCAACCCCGATAATTCAATATTACATTAATAATTTAAATATATATATGAGCATGATCTACACAAAATGCACTGTGGTCTGCATATTTTTTTGTTAATTTATTTTGCAATATACAATTATTTATTATTTTTCGAAAGTGACCACATCTGATTTCAACATCATTTTATACACATGTGTGTCCATCCCAACTTTTTTTTCATTGATTTCAAAAATTGAAAAATGAAATATACCCTTTTGAAGAGGACACGTCGATGTGTGGGTTGTGCATCTTTAAGAAATTTTTGGATGTGTATATTTTACCCTGTGGATTTTTCTTTGAGTTGCTTTGAAGTTGTTTTCTGGTTTTCTAAGTTTAAGTTTTAGAACTAATTAAAAAAAAAACCCATATGAATGCCAAAACCCATGCATGATATCTCAATGGATAGAGGATTTGGTGACGAATCTATCGGTATGAACTCCGCTTAGTTGTGTGCCATGAATGGCATGGTTTACACCCCTAGAAGACACAGAGAAACATTGATTTTTCTGTAAGAGGGCTAATTCTCTATTTTTCAGGCCCTCGATGGAGGTATGAAGCTCGATTGAGGTATTTAAATACCTCGATCGAGGTTTTAACGGACCCTCGATCGAGGTTTTAACGGACCCTCGATTGAGGTTTTGATTCTCAATCGAGGTAATTCTTCCACCCTCGATCGAGCTGCTACCTCAATCGAGGTCCGGATTTTGTAAAAAAATCATACAAAAATGTCCAGGAATGGACTTAGGCATTGATGACATTAATGTCATTCCAACCACCCTCGTAACCTCATTTCCCACCCGAATTCCTAAACAAAATTCTATATAAACATAATACATAATACATAAACATGTTACTAATTTTATTTTTCACAATTGACTACCCTATTTGAAACAATTGTGTATCATGTTTAGATATTGTTGTAGGTATGAATTTGGATTGTTGATCTTGATCACAATGGGAAGCAAAAAGCGTCGAAGTAAAATATCTTCTAGGAATCAAAGCAACACCGAAGAAATAAGAGAGAAAGATAGAGAAAGAAAGAGGAAAAAAAGAGCAATCTTGAGAGGAGAAAAAGTTGCAAATCAACCTATAATTGGAGAATTAAATGCCATTGCTAATAATATTGGTATAATTTATTTTTAAGCTATGCAATTTCATATTCATATATATAATTTCATTTTTCTTAGTGATCTAATTCATATAATTTCATATTGCATAATATATTCAATTTCATAGGGTTCTAGTTCATTATATATATATATATATATATATATATGTTAAATTGTTTAGAATGTAAATATAAATTTGTAATTAATTCATAAACTTATATACATGTTGTATGTGCATGTATGAATTCATATGTGTGTGTGTGTGTGTGTGTGTGTATTCATAATTGTATGTAAATTGTATAATTTCATAAATTGCATATTCATATATTCAATTTCATAGTGTTATAGTTCATAATATATGTGTGTGTGTGTGTGTGTTAAATTGTTTAGAATTTAATTATAATTTTGTAATTAATTCATAAACTTATATACATTGCACATGTGCATGTATGAATTCATAATTGTATGTAAATTGTATAATTTCATATATTCACATATTCATATAATTTCATAAATTGCATATTCATATATTCAATTTCATGGTGTTCTAGTTCATAATATGTGTGTGTGTGTTAAATTGTTTAGAATTTAATTATAATTTTGTAAAATTGTAATTTTGCAATTAATTCATAAACTTATATACATTGTATGTGCATGTATATATACAACCTTCTAAAACCACTTATGTGTACATGTGAAATAATGGTATGTGTTGTGAAAGAATTGAAAAAAATGTTTAACCACTACACTAAATTACATATATACAATGTAAGTGTATTATAGTATGAGTAGTTCTAGAGTTGTCCAATGAAATTAGAGAATGGTTGATGAATATATATAATTATACAGTGCATAATATTCTAGCATAATATCTAGTTTTAAATGAATATGCATATATAGCCTTATCTTTGCTCTTATTTTCTTCATCTTTTCTATAGCCTTATCTCTCATTTCATCGATTTTAATATGATTTTGATTTCATATTCATATATGAGCATTTTCATAGTGTTCAAATTACAATTTTACATTACATTATGATAATGATGATAATTACATTACAATTACAATCACATTACAATTACAATCACATTAACATGCAGAAGCACAAGCCTTGCGTCAATGCGACAGTAAGGTAGAGTAAATACAAATACAAATTTACATTACATTATGATAATGATGATAATCACATGTTACAATTACAATTGCATTACAATCATGTACAAATGACTAGGAATCATATGGATTTAAGCATTGAAGACAATGATGATCTCAAAGAAAATCAACAATTACAATTACAATCACAATTACAATTACAATCACATTAACGTGCAGAAGCACAAGCCTTACGTCAATGGGACAGTAAGGTAGAGTAAATACAAATACAATTTTACATTACATTATGATAATGATGATAATTACATGTTACAATTACATTACAATCATGTACAAATGAATAGGAATCATATGGCTTTAAGCATTGATGAAAATGACGATCTCAAAGAAAATCAACAATTACAATTACAATTACAATCACATTACAATTTACTTAAGGTAAGGTAGAGTAACATATTTTACTTAATAACCTAATTTACTTAATAACATCCAATTTGGGACATAAGTCTCATCCGCAACAACTGTGGGAAATACTTGGGATTTTCCCTAAAACTCATTATAAGGAGTACCACAGGAACATCGAAGTAACTAACCATTGAGAGGACCTTCCAAGCTAAAAGGGAAACAACCCCTATCGGATTGACTAGATTCCTACATGTGAGGAAAACCAAAGACCTGTCGTTTGTGGCCAAGCGGTTAGCAGTTTTACCTGCGCCATGAAGTGAGGGGTACTGCCCAAATACTCAAGCCTGAGATAGCCTTGGTGGTCGAGTGACTGCCTTTGAACCATTAGGAAGCCTATTTAAACCGGGGTCCATATTCATCTCTAGTTACTACAACAACCATCATTGCTCCATATTCAAGCTTATATAATTTATTTGTTAATTTTTTAACTAACAATGACAATATGATAAGTAAAATAAAATGTTATTCTTGAGCTTGGATTTATTTGTATTTATTTTTGAGTTTGTATTTATTTATTGCTAGATCCTGGCCAGTCATCACAGGATCATGCACCCTCTGATTTCTCAAGAGTAATTGGGAGCTTCAATGATGAGGCTGCTAATTGTTTAAGAGGGTTGGATGATGCCACTCAAGAAGAGTTCGGGAACCTGACCCCTGATCAAAAAATCAGAGAGCATGTTAGTAACATAATCAAGTTTTAATTTGAACAACAATTAGTGATTACACAAGCTCAAATCCTACAAGGATTGATAAAACACAAAAAATTGAAATGTGCCACAAAGTTGTTGGGTTTTAAGGATGTTAAAAATAAAAATGCATGTGAGAATGTAACAGAAAATGTAACAACTACACTATCTTCATTTCGAAAGTCAAAAAAAACTGATATCATTGTTGCATGTAGGGAAATTACAACTGCTATTGTGGCATGAAGCACCTCAATAAATCGAATGGTCGAAACAATGTCAAAGTTGCTCCACATTTCAAGAAAAGCACTACACAAATACACTAAATTTAGCGTAAAGATAGATGAAAACAATGAAGCTGCTTGTTGGGCTATTATATGGAGAGAATCATATAAAGACAGGATGGAAGAGGGCATCAAAGAGAAGGTGATAGAGTATTGGGACAACCATTCTCGTGCTATACAAGATCGAAAACATGTCCTGTGACAACATTCTAGAATAGGCATTTATAAGGAGCATTGCAAGCATGTTATGGAGATGACAGGATTTGCCTTGTTCGAGGAATTCAAATAATCAAATCCTGGTGTCTAGATCTCATTTACCATGTTCAGTAAGTTGAAACCATGGTATATTAGGCTGAATACGATTCGGGACACTTGTTGTTGTCGATACCATGTTGAATTCTAGTTATACTATGACACGTTTGTGGATTTTTGCAAAAAACATTGGGATGGTGAACCAGCTCCTCACATAGTGCGAGATTTTATTTCTATGATACTATGTAATAGGAATCCTGAAAATGTGTTTTTCATTAAAAGGTGTGTAGGTGGGAGAAGATGCCATGGTGATTTGGCATTATTCCATAGGAAGTTTCCTATCGATCCAACACACCCTGTATTATCAGATATCATTGTTAAGTGGAAGAGATATGAGTATGTCTCCATGAATCCATCATCTTCTTCACATGTTCCATCTAAGAGGATCGACTTGCTCGAGGATGATATTCCTATTTTAGACTTCATGGACAAGTTTCAAATTCAAATTTACAAATACATTAAACACACCCACAAGTCTAGGTGGAAAGGTTTAGAATTTAACCATTCTCGTGAGGTTTTTGAGCCAGGCACAATCCTATCGGTGGTATACTTTATTGAGAATTACACATTTGCTCCTCAGAGAGAGATACAAAGTGAGTATTATCACTCTGACTAGGTGTCCATATTCGTACATGTATTGTATAGACATGCTAAGGCAAGCATTGATGGTAGGGATAACACTCCTTAATCATGCGATGTGATCAAGGAATACCATTTTTATGTCAGTGATGATCGTGAGCATGACACGTTGTTTTTTAAACATTGCTTTGGGTTGATTTATGATTCATTCAAAAAGAATGGGGTGTCATTTACAAAACACTACATTTGGTCAGATGGGTGTGCAGGGTAGTTCAAATCAGCACGCTCATTTTATTGGTTGAGTCGTCTTCACAAAGAGACATGTATTTGACACACCTTGAGCTTTTTTGAAACAGGGAAAATAAAGGTTGAACATGATGGCGCAGGTGCATGTGTGAAACGAGCACTTTGGAGGTACCAAAAGAGTCATAGTGCATCTCGACTCAAGTGCTCAGCAGAAGTAGTTGATTGGTGCACACAAAATTTGGGTCACCAAGGTCACGAACAAGCAAGGGCGATGCGCAGGTAGGAACAACAAATTATTTGGAATTTAATAAATGTGTTTGTATTATTATATATATATATATGATGTTTTTATTCGATGCATTTTTTTTGGTATATTTCCCTTGGCGATGTGAATAGATCCATGTTATAGTATTGCGAGACCATACCTGGTACGAGAGAACTACATTCAGTTCGTAGTAAAGACATGGGCGACATATTTTCCATTGAAATGAGGAAGTATGCATGTTTCTGTGAGTTATGCATTGACACCAATGGAATGGGGGTTGATCATTGCATGAACGAAGCATATGTCAAACAATGGAAATATGTCCCTCTTAATCCAAAGGGGCCACATCCAATTCCAACGTGGCAAGAGATGCACACTGACGAGGCAGTGGTTTCACTATATCATAATCGGGTTTCTGATTTGGTTAAGCAAGGTACATGATACTTGATTGAATGTTTAAATGTCTGGTCTTTTACACATGCATATATATATTTAAGATTTGTTTAATATTTGAAAATATTGATGCAGGTGATGTATTTGTTGTAATTGCACCATCGGGAAATGATGAGCATGTGGCATAATTTTTGATGCGATGTACACAAATCAAAAGCAGGCTGGTGTGGCCCTATGTCAATGGAGAGTTCACATACCAAGTTGGTGACCTAGTTGTGATGGGCCACGTTTTTGAAAAAATGAGAAGACAAGATGACTATATTATTTATAGAGATTTCATGCCTGAATATATATCTTGTTAGTATAGTCATTTGGTGGTGGCAACTCGGATACATCTCATTGAAATCAAGGTGAAGAGGGGTGAACCAAAGAGATGGAAGATGTCAATAGATGCACATGATTGTATTATGGAGACGTGCATTCCTATAACCCATTGGCCGGATGAATGAAATTTATATGCCACTTTTGATACATTAACATAGTTGACATGCTTTTGAAATGTAGCAAATCAAAATTTCTTCTGGAATATGAAATCAAATTTTACATTGTAGTTGTAATTTGCACCTAGTAGATCTTACATTGTAAATTTGTAAATTTTGTAACATTATAATTGTACGTTATGTTAAAAATTGTAAGTTGTGTTCGATTAACAATTTTGCAAACATGTAAACTTGTAAACTTTGTAAACATTGTAAATTTTGTAAACCTGTAATTTATTAAATTGGAAAATTGTACAATTTCGTAAGATTATAAAACATTAATGATTTTTAAAT
>LPNX011178110.1:8200-66728 GCA_001517045.1 Pseudotsuga menziesii | reverse complement strand
ATCATAAAGTACAAAATAATAATGTCCACAAATAACAGTCTACAAATCACCCCTACACCATTGATCGAGAGATAAACCATCATGGACACTACCTCCAGCTACACTATGCCCCTGGACTTGCTCATGCACATCAAAAAGAAAATTGCCTAGGTCTGAGAACTGCAAAAGTTACAACTGGGAACTCTGCAAGTCAGTTACATACCACATATTTAAATTACATGTATAATGTGAGAAAAAATTAAATATATATATGAAACATAAATTTATGAAATCACCTCACTCGAGTTGATTTTCGGGTTTGGGAGGCTGGGTATCTGCTGAGACAATCCTTCATCAGGACCCGGCCAATGAGCGGCATCCCACTCATCCATAAACATCACGACGACTTCAATGCCCTCATCTACAACTGCCTGTGTCTGTGTCTGTTTCCATTACATGAAAATAGTTATATTAATGAATTATAATTTGAACTTGAGAATTACAATCTGAACATGTAAATTATAATCTGAACATAAATATGCAAACAATTCGAACATAAATAACTAGTACCTCATCGATTGGCGTGTCATGAGTAGGACTCGAGTGAGGCTGTGTAGAATCATGTGCAATGCCCTTGCCTCTATCCTGTACAATATGAACAAGATAAATGAGGAAAGTTAGAACAAACCAAAATATTATGTGTTCAACAATTGACTTGAATTTAGAAATTCAAATTTAGGATGATAGTTAACACATGCCTCATTGACGTGGGTAAACAGAACTGCAGCGGGACCTCGAACAGATGCATCACTGCCAAACAGGACCTCCATGAAATCGGGCTCCTGCATGGAGATCTAACACAAAGCAAAGTATTAGTTAAAAAAATGATTCATTTGAGGATACATTACAATCATGACAATCAAATGGCGACAATCAAATGATGACAATAAAGATATACATGTCCCGTCGGTCGAGGCCTGCATCTATTATGCAGTCCAAAATATGCATCGCGGGCCATGATAGCATACTGTAGCACTGTGTAGTGATCAAGAATGTTGAGAAAATCATCATCCACCCACTGTAACTCAAGCTCTGCAGGTGCAATGGGTGCTCTGCGTCTCTCTACTTGCACAACCATCATGGCACCATGCATTTCCATGTGTGACGCCTCTGCCAATGCACTATGCTCCTGAGTCACTAGCTAATATGACTCAGCTACATCATCTATCCTAAGCATGGTCCTGCCAGGGTGACCTACCAAAGGCCCTAGCTCTGGTTGAGCTCTAGGGTCTCTCCTAGCCCCAGGACGCACATGACTGCATCCCCCACCAGCACCATAGAAGCTCAAGGGTGTACTAGTGTAATATGGGTGCATATCCAGGACAAACTCTGGATAGATATGTTTTGAAAAGTATAGTGGGACCTGGTCATGGTGGGGAAACATGCCCCACGCTCCAATGAACCTGTCATATACATAAGGCACCGCAGCCTCTAGCTTAAACTCCTTGAGTCTAAGCGGTTGACCAGGGGTGCAGTCATGAGGGATATCAAATAATGCTCCCTTCACATCATGGCCAACTATTACATCTCTCACTACAACCCAGTTATCAGGACCCTTCACTACGGCCCTTATTCTCTGACATGCAAAGACCCAAAGAGAACTCAATGGCCCGATGGACCTGTAGGCAGTCAGTATATTGTCTACTACCTCTAACATCATCCACATCGAACGTGATGGGGGAGAGTCCTCTGGAATGGAGAGGACGTTATCCCTGCAAATACTCACGCTGACTGGTAATGTCTTGCAACATGATACGTGTGATCTCATCCTCCCATGGTGCTTCCTTGGGAGGGTTGACGCCTTGTTGTGCAACACTTGAAAATTAGATGAAAACATAAATGTCAGTCAAAATACATACATCAACTGTACGTGAATTTCAAATCAATATAAATTAAAGTGCTGATAACTGAAAGAAATATATATATATGCATTTAATGTACCTGTCTCGTGGGGAACCTCCCCCCCGACACCAACAGTATCCTGATCCTCGCTGTTCACATGCACAGAGCGGCTGCCAGAGTGGTTGCCACTCATCTCCCCAGTAGGAGCATTTATCGGCATAGAACGCCTAGGAGAACCTGTGAAAATAGAGACATACAAGTTGATGATTAAATATACGCATGTGAAACAATTTAATTTGATTTAACTAACAACAAAGAGTACATCATGCACAATTGTATACTTACGAGTCCTCTGCTGACCTCCAAGGCGAGGAATGGCCACGGATTCGCCAGTGCTCTACCTTTGGCGAACCGAAGAACCCCTCTGTAGAGATGCATCTGCATGAAATAAAGCATAGTAAATGATAAATGATAAATATGTCAGTAGTAAAGATAAATGATAAATGATAAGATAAATGATAAATATGTCAATAGTAAAGATAAGATCAATGATAAATATAAGATAAATGATAAATATGTCAATAGTAAAGATGTAGATTTGAGATGATTAATATATCATCACATGGTGCACATTAATAATGGGAAAAGGATCATGAGTGTGAGCACAATCAATAAGGAAATTACATATGCAAAGGTTTTTTTCACAGATAGTTGAGCTTAATCATTCATGTCATGTGTGTGAATGCAAAAGTGTTCTTAGGATTCATGGTTTTCACTTAGTTCGAAGCTCTAACTTTTCATCCCAATCCAGTAACCGTCTCTAGCTTTTCATTTCAATTTTTTTTAAACTTTACCTATACACATAATTTATGTCGATATCATTTTTTTCCACTACGTACAAGTCAACCATTCCATCAAGGATATTTTGAAAAGATAAAACAATATGTTGAACATTTCGATTTTTTTCCACTAGTATTGTTTTGGTCTACATAGGGAATGTTGGTTTCTTCTGGATTGTTGTTGGTGGAATGTATGTTTGTTACAAGAGGCTAGCCTGATTCTATGATATTGTCCTAGGTAACTTTGATTCACACTTGAATAACAAGTTTCATGTTTTATTTATTTTTATTTTTCCTGTTGAAATACAAGAAAAACCACAATACTTAGATTTGGGTTTCCTTAAAACAAAAAGATATACTTCCACTTCTCGATAAGTTCAAATCAAAACATCTATATTTTATTAACAGTTTCTTTTTTTTTTGAAAAATCTTTAAACTATTAATTTAATTTTCTAAAATTTAAAATTTAAATTTATATATTTCAATAACTCTTTCGTAAACATTTAAAAAAATATATAATTTTAAACTAAATTTTAAAATTATAATTACGTAAATTCTTTCATCCATTTTTTAAAAATTAAATTACAATTCTAGTCTTCCATAATTTAATGTATAAATTTATATATTTTATTAGTAATATATTTTACTGTTATTTTAAAATATTCTAAATCTATAATTTATAATTTTCAAAATGTTGTATATAAATATATATATTTTTTCTAAAAAATATCAAAAATATAATTTTATCTTAAATTATGGATTTCTATTAATTTTTTAATTTGATATTCTTTAAAAAAAAGTTAAATCATGAATTTCTATTAATTTTTTAATTTGATTTTTTTTTCAAATTTACACACTTATTTATTAATATCTTTTTCCTTAAAAAAACAAAAAAAAAGATCCACATTTTCATGATGATGATGGTGGTTAACGTCCCCTGAGACCAAACTTTGGTCTATCGGACCTAAAGAAACGAATTATTTAGTTTGTTTTAAAATTGTATTTCTATGCTCAAAGAGCTTGGAGAGAAGCGTCCCGAGCGCACTATAATTTTGACAAGTTAAAAGGCTAGGAAGGTCGGTAGTGCAAAAAAGATTATGAAACTGAGATCTAATGTGGGTGTATGCAGGGCACTCTCAGAGGAAGTGTTTTTCATCCTCAATGTTCATATTCTCACAGAGATGCCAGATCCTTTCCACCCATGGTGTTTTAGGAACCGTCCAACGACCTATTTCACTATGGAGCTCATGAGAGTTTGTTCTTATCTTGGCTATATTAGTTCTTTTCTTTGAACTAGTTAGAACAGAGAAATACTTTTGATCTTCTAGAGTAGGGTTGATGACCTCCTTATAATATCTTAATTTTCTTTTAGCCTCTAAATCTTTCTCACACCACATTTTCTCTTTAAACTTAGAAGTAACAATATTTTTAATTTTATTAATATTTTGCAATGCATCAGTTTCGTCAATCTCCCAAAGGTTTAACCAGGTCCTAGTATCTTTATACCAACCTCGCTTGAACCTTAGGTGGTTTTGGCTATAATTTAAAGCTAGCTTAGGAATTTTATGGTCTCCCATGCTATTGATTTTGTGCTTGTATAACAGGAGCCTAGTCATAGCTAGGCTTTTGATAGGGGAAAGACCCACTTCTATAAGGAGAATAGAGTAGGGTGTAATGCTTTTAATTTTTAGGTTTTACATTATGAAACGCTTCTGGATTTGCTCAATCTTTCTCCAGAATTCTCTAGAGATGCTGCAACCCCAAACCTCACACCCATACTTTTATTTGAGCTTCAAAAAAACTAAAATACATAAGTACACTTTTCAATAAACTAGAATCAAAATATGTCAACTAATAAGTCAAAACATACATATCCTATTTTATTATGAAAAAAATATTTATAAGAAATATAAATATGAATTAATATAATATTTTAATTACAATTACAATTATAATTTATTTTAATTAAATAGTTAATAGTTAATATATGTGTATATATATATCAAGCCATCCATAGGAAAATATACTTGGAGTAACAAGAGGACCAGTCCCGGGCACATTGCTACCAGGCTTGTCCACTTTCTGGTCCAGGACTCCTTCCTCCTCCTGGGACTAAATCTGTCTTCCAAAATCCTTCCATTTGGAGAATCGGATCACAAGCCTATTCTTCTTGAGATAGAGATGGACAAAAATTTGGGACCGATACCCTTTAGATTCAACCCAATGTGGGCCACTCAACCTGAGTTTCTAAAGATGGTAGAAGATTCTTGGTCCCCCTTCTACGTTTGGGAGGAGAAGTTGAGACGGCTGAAGAAAGAGCTAAATTCATGGGCCAAGTTGATTCCCTCTCCCAATTATAAATAAGTCTGAAATTTGGGACCGATACCCTTTAGATTCAACCCAATGTGGGCCACTCAACCTGAGTTTCTAAAGATGGTAGCAGATTCTTGGTCCCCCTTCTACGTTTGGGAGGAGAAGCTGAGATGGCTGAAGAAAGAGATAAAGTCATGGGCCAAGTTGATTCCCTCTCCCAATTATAAAAAAGTCCAGGATGCCCTTGCACTGGAGTCTCACCAAGCCAGTATGGAAGAAAAAACGGTGAACAATTCAGACATTCAGACAGAGATAAAGCTCCAGTCGAATCTCCACGCAGCATGCAAGCAAGAAGCCGAGTGGTGGAGGCTAAAATTGCGTTGTAAGTGGCTGAAAGATGGAGACAAGAACACTGGATTTTTTCACAAGAAAGCCGTAGCTAGGAGAAATTTCAACTCTATGATTGAGATCCGGTCCCACGACAGGGTAATCAATAACTTTGATGACATTAAATCCGAAGCATCCAAGCATTTTGAGGATTTGTACACAGCCAAGCCTGTCATTGAAGACGTCGAGCTCCTGAACCTGGTGCCTAATGCCATAAAAAATAAAGACAATGACGCCCTAAAGCAGGTGATCACGCTGGAGGAAATCAAGAAGGTTGTTGATAGTATGGAGGATGATAGGGCTCCGGGTCCAGATGGATTCAATGCCAATTTCATAAAAAATTGCTGGGATATTATCAAAATCGACTTGCTTAAAATGGTCAGTAAATCCCAAAGGTGCAATAAAATAGGAGGCAGCACAAACTCTGCCTTCTTGGCACTCATACCCAAAGAAAAGGGAGCTAAGTCCTTTGACAGGTTTCGGCCTATATCCTTGTGTAACATAGGCTACAAAATCATCACAAAGATAATGGCCAATAGACTAAAATACATCCTACCTTATCTTATCCCAGAAAACCAAGGTGGCTTTGTAAAAGGTAGGAAGATTTGGGATAACATAATTTTAGTTCAAGAGGCTATACACTCTAGTTAGAAGAATGGAGACAAGGGAATGGTGGTGAAGCTAGATCTAGCAAACGCTTTCGATAGAGTTAGCCACTCATTTCTCTTTTAGGTAATGAGGAGATTTGGATTCGCTCCTGAATTCATCTCTTGGGTCAAGGCCTGTATCAACAAGCCTTGGATAGCCCCATTTGTCAACGGTAGAGCTGCACCCTTCTTTCAAGCATCAAGAGGTCTGAGGCAAGGCTTCCCACTTTCCCCTCTACTCTATGCCATCCAGGCCTCTGTCCTTAGCCTCCAACTGGAATCTGCTAGGCAAGATCAGGAGCTCTCAAGCATCAGGATGGCTAGAGGCACTAAAGACATCAACCATGAGCTATTCGCGGATGATACTATCCTGCTTGGAGGAGCCAGACAGATTATACCTCGCCGCTTCAATCTGGAAATGAACCGCTATTGTCATGCCTCCAGAAGAAAAATCAATTTAGGGAAAAGTCAGATCTTTGGATGGAACCTAAATCCCAGGGAAATGCTTGATATTTCCCAGATACTCAACATGGATGGTGTTGTTACTTGGGATTCCTTCAACTATCTTGGAGTACCTATCTTCAAATCCAAGCCTAAGAGCTCAGCCTGGAATCCCATCGTGGAGAAAATCAAAAGGAAAATCATGAACTGGGGGATGATCTGGCTCAATCTAGCTGGGAAGGTAGTGCTAATCAAAGCTATATTGAATAGCTTTCTGCTATACCAATGCTCCCTTCTTCTCGCTCCGGTCAATATCTTAAACCAAATTGAAGGTTTGATAAGAACCTTTCTCTGGCAGGGTGGGAACAATGGGGGGAGCAAAAAATTCACCTTGGTTAGCTGGAAAACCATAAAATTGCCTCGGTCGGAGGGTGGTCTTCAAATCAGAGACTTAAAAAACAAAAATTTGGCAATGGGAGCCAAGCTGTTATGGAATTTTCTCGAGTCCAAATCCTCCTGGAGCAGTCATGTGCTGAAGAGAAAATACTTCCCCAGGCCAACGCCCAGGTGCCTTGATGGAGATCACATGGTCAAGAATGGATCTTCTATTTACAAAGTCTGTAAAAAAGCGCTGCCTTACTTCAGAGATTAATTATTTTGGATCCCAGGCAATGGGAAATCGATCAGACTATGGCACGATGTGATCCTGGGACATCCTCCACCTCAACTCCCACGTATGCAATCCTGGATGACAGAGAAAGGGCTGATCACGATCTGGGACATCGCTGAATGGGAGGTCGTCGAGCCAAACAATTGGGCACGTTGGGCACTGCCGGATTGCTTAGACGATTTAAAAACTGAAAGCAACATGTTGTTACAACATCTAGTAGGTCTCGCTCCAATTAATAAATCTAAAAAATACAAACGTGACTGGGGAAGGCAGTCTGACAAGTATTCAACTGCTGAAGGGTACCAACGTTTCTCTACCAACTATAACGTGCCTGTTAACCCAAGAATCTGAAACAATTTGTGGAATTACAGCATCTTGCCAAAGATTGAGATGTTTTCCTGGACACTAATGCACGAGAAAGTGCTCACTGGCGAGAATTTGGAGAAAAGGGGGTTTGCTGGTCCCTTTCGCTGTCCACTCAGTGCTGAAGACTCATAAAATATCAGCCATCTCTTTTTTAAGTGCCCTTTTGCTACCTCTGTCTGGAGTGAAGTGCTGAAGTGGTGGGGATAGGATAATCATATCCCGGACAATATCCAAGCCTGCTTCCTAAATTGGGACAATCTTTATGAAGGAGAGCTAACAAATAAAAACGGAGTGAGAGCATGTTGGATGAAGCTCCCTAAGTTAACTTGTTGGTGCATCTGGAATGAAAGAAACCGTAGAATCTTTCAAGACAAATTTCAGCCAGCATGGAAGATAGCTGCAAAAGTAAATTCATTGCTTGGGGAGGTTGTCAGCAATTCAAAGATACCTAGCAACAAAGGAAATCTGACTACTAATGAGGAAAGCTGGATGCAAAGTCTAAACATCAAGGCGGTAAGTACGGTGGATGCAAATAACTTGGAGAAATGGGATATCAGGATGGACAAGTCCCAGTTTGAGAACTGGCTAAGAGAAAGGAAGATTTTTAAACTTTTTTTTTATGAGGCCTCCAAAGGGAACTCGGGAAGAGCAGGAGGAGGGGGAGTCATTATTGAGCCAGGTGGGAATGTCATGATGGAATACTATTGGAACATAGGCTATAATTCCAATAATATGACCGAGGCTTATGGGCTCTGGCAAGGTCTCAAACAGTTACAGAAGAAAGGAGTGAAAGATGTTATGGTTTTTGGTGATTTTAGGTTAGTCATTCAGGCTTTGAAGGGGGGTGGAAGGGGCAAGAATGAATGTATAGCAAGACTGATCAATAGGATTAGATCCAAGGCTAGATTGTTCAGGAAGGTCACTTTCTATCATATTCTAAGGGAGCTGAATGTTCTGGCAGATATTGCAACCAACAAATCGATAGTGGTAGGGTATAATGATCTTGTGGTTAACTCGGGTGTAAGATTTGAAATACCTCCTTAGATTTATGGTAGGTTATTTGATTGGAGGATGTGGAGATATGGTAGATTGTTGTATCAAGTTTNTTATTATAACATAACCGTTCTTTTAATATATATATATATATATATATATATATATATATATATATATTTAAATATTTAAATTTGAATATATATCAAAATATTTAAAGTAAACTATATGTGTTGTTTAGATAAATGCCTACATCGGTTTAAGGTTCATGATTGTCTTGCATCTAGGGTTTGGAGTTTTTTCAATCCTCCGTGTATTCTCAGAGGATTGAAAAAAATTGGGCAGCATTTCTGCTTGCCCGGCACACATTTCAAAATTAAACTGGTAGCATAAACAACTGTCGATTGATAGAAATATTTATACAAACTATAAATTTGAATTTGAATTTTTTCAAACCTCCATGTATTCTCAGAGAATTGAAAATTTTGGGCAGCATTTCTGCTTGTCGGGCACACATTTAAAAATTAAACCGGCAGCATAAACGCTACCGGTTGACAATATATATAAAACAAAAAATTAAATTTTAAATAAAAAACAAATTTCAATTTTAAACATATTTTAAACGCTACCAGCAGCATTTCTGCTTGCCGACACACATTGCAAACATGCTAAAAAAAAAACGAACTTAAAAACATCTATAACAATGACTTTTTTCAATTTTAACCTAACTTTTTAAAACTTAAAAAAAAAAAACTAAAATTCCATTTAAATTTCAAAAAACAAGGTTGGGGGGTTACCTCTTTACTCCGACATCGTGGTGAAAGGGGGTGTGGTTTGCGTGGCAGCTCAATCGAGGTCTCCAGGGGTGCAACTGCTCGGTCGAAGTGTCCAGGGATGCAAATGCTCGGTTGAAGTGCTTGCTCGATCGAGGGATTTTTGTGCAAAAATGGGGCAAATGGTCGCGACTGCCCATGATGCTTTTTATATTTTTTTAAAACAGGAACCTTGATCAAGGTACAAAGCTCGATCGAGGTCAGTAGCTCGATCGAGGTACAAAGCTCGATCGAGGTCAGTAGCTCGATCGAGGTACAAAGCTCGATCGAGGTCGGGACCTCGATGGAGTGTTTGTTTAATCCTCGATCAAGCTATTGGTAAACCCTCGATCGAGGTATCAATACCTTGATCGAGGCTTTACCTAGAGCTCGATCGAGGGTTAAACAAAACCTTGATCGAGCTCTAGTTAAACCCTCGATCGAGGGTGCGTTTTTTGCATTTTGCCCAAAATGCCTTGCTAAAAATTGTAACCCACCTCCATGGATGCACCCTAATATAATAGAATGGTCACAATGATACAAAGCTATTGGATTTGAACACTCCAATTGACTATCTTCCCTTCTCTCCACAAGTATCAAGGGGCTTCATCAAGTGCATTCAACCATTCTTATGTAGTCATTGGGAATTTGACCTAGAATATCATACAGACTTCTTCATACAACAATTCCTCTTTAAACTTATTAACATTGCATTATAATAGTAAGACTACTTGTCTAGAAATTCATTAAGTCTAGGTGTCAAAACATTGTTGTACTTGCACCTTAGACAACTTTGCTTCATTCCATTGATATCTCGCACTTATGATCTAGTCTTGAAAATAGAACCATTTGTTGGTTCAAAGTTAGAATTCATGGCCCACAAAGTTGTCTATTAAATGCCATTGTATTCTAGCACTAATATTTTAAATCCCAAGAATAGGGAAGGCCTCAATCGAGTTGCTTTGCCTAGATGTTTGATAGGCAAGGAATGCAACATAATGAAAACTTAACCTCACTAAAATACATGTTTATTATCCTTAAGTATTCCCTACAAATTCAAGTTAGTCTTAATAAAGATCAAAACTTTCATCATATCATAACCTATTTGTTCATTTATGACAACAAAGGATTGAATAAGCATAATGTGTATATCATCCATATAAACAATGAATCGTGATATATTTAAGATAAGAGGTATATTTCCTTTAAATTCCAGAACCAATAAGAAATACAATGATCTCAATAAAATACATCAACAAAAGTTCTCAACAACATTTGGTCGCATACATGATTGACGAGATTATAATATACTCTATACCAACAATGTTTAACTAAATAATCAATATTATCTAACTAACAGTTTTCACAACCTATTTGAATATAATTTATACAATTAATCTCATAAGCATGATGACTTATTCCAAAACCCTAACATAACTAAAAAAGGAGGCTACATCAATATAGATAATTATACATACAACTCTTTGATTACATTTATCCTTGAAAACTAGTAACTACATCCTAGAAATGTACTAACCCAACCTCTTTGTATTTCTTTATTCCACATGGTTGAATTTTCATGTTCAACTAGTAACTACATCCTATAAATATACTAACCCAACCTCCTGGTATGTCTTTGTTCCACATAGTTGAATTTTCATGTTCAAATGTGTGACACCATACTAATTATACATGTCATTAGCTTTATCATCTAACAAAAATGGATGTCATTAGGCATGGGTCACACACTTCTAATTCAAGATGGAAACAAATTTGTTATCACTCCTTAGCCTTTAAACTCTTTAACATCCACTCATAAACACATTCAAGCATGGAAATGGCTTTCCTACACTTGTTTTCATGCACGATCTTGCAACCTACTTTAAACATGCATTATTACATAAAATATTAAAAAAAAATACATAATTTAAATGAATTCACATGATCTTTAAATGTACAAACCAATAAATAATGCATACATATATCAAATGAAGAATTTCTATAACCTAAATAAGTAAACCACATACCTAATAACTCCAACATTAAACATACTTTATTACATGGAATATTGAAAAAATTAGTATTTAAACAATTTCACATGATCTTTAAGTGTATAACTATCTTTTAAGTATATAACTATTCAACGATACACCAATATAACAAATGAAGAATTCCCATAAGGAAATAAGGTTAAGTATCTCCTAGATTAAAAGTTAATAGAGGAGCAAAGGCAACGAACTACAAGCTTAGGTCCATGTGGCTAGGGTTTTGGTGGAACCCATTCTCAATTTGGTGTGGATGAGTCATCTCGATTCCATCTCTAACCTTACGTGTGGTATTAGAGAACAACTTGTTATTTTTTAATATTGAGTGGAAACATTCCTTAGTTACTTAATAATTATGGTTATTAGTGAACAACTTTTTAATTTTTTAATATTGAGTGGAAACTTATTCCTTGGTTACTTAAAAATTATAGTTGGATCCAGAGTTAAAAAGTTAGCTCACTTTATGCCCCCTCATTTTGTTGGGGTGAAGGTCACTACATCAAGTTTGAGATTCCTGAGGTTAGACATTTTGTTGGGGTGAGGAATGTCTCCTGCATTAAGTTTGGGATTTCCAACGTTATACCATCCTTGGTGTTTATTGTTTATTTATAAACAACTACTATTTCATTATTTTAGATTTTGTCTTGGAAATAATGTTTATTTTTAAACCAACATTCTCTAACCAAGAATCTTATCGTTTCCTAGAATGTGGTCAAGGTTGAAATCCATGGGTCAATTGAGATTTATGATTAAAAAACTTTGAAGGAGATCTGATCCATGGTACGGTAAAAAAAAGGTCTTCTAGGTTGCAGTGATGGTATATAAAATTTATTTAAAATTTAGATATTATATTAAGGTATTTATAGCTCTTCTTACTAAGATAACTATTCATTATACATTGGTAAATAGGTCTTAGTGATGGTATATAAAATTTATTTAAAATTTAGATATTATATTAAGGTATTTATAGCTCTTCTTACTAAGATAACTATTCATTATACATTGGTAAATAGGTCTTAGTGTTATGAGTAAATGTGTGAAAATTTATTTAAAATTAAAATATTTTTATTTTTTTATTTATAATTATTTTTATATAGTTTTATTGAGGAAATTCATTATGTATTTTCTCTCGTTACAAAGATGATACCAAAAGTAAACCATTATAAAGGTGATACCAAAAGTAAACCATTTTTTTCACTCTTAAATATGCCTACACCTATTATTCTGAAGAATCAAGGTATGACCAAATTACATAATCTACTTAATCATTACAAAATGGCTCAACACTAGTATCATGTCACTTATAAGAATTGAACTTACTAGAGAGAGTAAGAATCATTCCTCCTAACTACCCAAACTACATCTAAGAAACATGATTCAAGATAACCATTTCTCAATGCTTTCTCTTCTAAAAATTCAAGATACGCATTCCTAAATACTTTCTTTACATAAAAAATAAAGTATTTTTGTATTTTTACAAAATTTAAAACTAAAATTTATACTTTAAAATTGTTTAAAAGTATTTTTCTATTTTTTTAGATTAAAAGACATAAAATAGTTATTTAAGGAAAATAAATACAATCGTTATATTTATTTAAGTAAAAAATAAATACAATTCTTATAATGCTAAAAGTTATCCATGCCATATAGATAAAGAAGAATAAATGCCTTTTGTAATTTATATATATACAAATTTTATAAATAGATTGAAAAGGATAAATATCTTTTGTTTTATATAAATAAATAAAAATAATATTAAAACTTTGGCATTAATAGGAGATAACTTTCTTTTATTATTTGAAATGTAAAAGTAATATTAAAGCTTTGACATTAACTTATGTACCATATCTACCTTGACAACGACATAGCACAATGCTAATATATCTATATAAATCAACTTTATATACCGTCATTGTTATATATTTATATTCATCGTTATGTTTTCCTGTCCATTTGGTTCTTAAATCTTTAAAAATGTTATAATGCTATAAGTCTTATTCTTGGTAGGAAGGTGTCTTATTTTTGTACTTGCTTTCCTTTTTGAGAAGAGACACACCAAGTAATTTTCCACTTTCCTTTTGGAGGGTGGGACCTGATATGAAAGGTTCTTCATTTGGTTAATAGTGTTTTTAATTTCCCTCTAATCAATTATACATGGAATGATGTCATTTTTAATGTATAAAGTTGACAATACAAAGTAATTGGAGATCTATTTTTTAATCAATTATACATGGGATGATGTCATTTTTAATGTACAAAGTTGACAATACAGAGTTGGAGATCCATTTTTCAGTGAAGGTTGATGATGTGGAAGTTCATTTGATAAGAGGTTGACAATATGGAAGTTCATTTGATAAGAGTGTATATCAATTATGACATGACATGCGGTATATTATAGAGTGTTTCATTGTCAAACAATGGGGAAGCCAAGGTTAAAAAAGAAGCCAGGGAAAAAAAAGAAGCTAGTGATATTAACCCTTATTCATGATATTGAGGTAAAGGCAAAGTGGAAACACCATGTCAATGTCAGAACACCAAGAACATTATATATATTGATAGGCATGTGTCACGTTAAAATGAAAGTGTTACTAAGACATTTAATTGGGCCATGAGCATAGTTAAACAACTTTTCATGAAATGACTAAGCGAGTTTAAATGAGGCAACATTGTATAGAGAATTGGGTTTTGATTCATTTTTTAGTTTGATTAGAAGATGGATTAGATTCATTAGCATTAACAAAGTGAAACAAAGAGTTGAATGATGACTATTATGGATTAAAAAACACACTATAGCGAAGTCATATTTAAAAAGCCAAATCAAGTAGCCATTATTGTATATAATCACTTATATATTGATATATTATTCACTCCAATTTAAATCAACTATTTTAACATAGAAACTATTTAACCATCAAAAAAATGAATAATAAAAATTTGTGTAAAGATGAATTGGTTTCTTTTATGTTTCTTTTTTATTATTATGGTATTTATTTTATTCTTTTTTATTATTATAATTAACTTTTATTTTGCATCTCAATTTTCTTTTATTTTAGTTATGTTCGAATTACATCACTTTACACATCTTATTCCTATCTATTTGTAAAATGCGCTTGAGTTTTCAAATTAAGATATTAAATTGGTATAAATGTCATTTTTATGTAACTCAAGGTTTTTTTTGTCTTTGTTTGGAATGTAAGCAAGAATGATAGTATAGGTCAAACAACAACTTGTTCACATGTACATACACTATCCTCCTCTAGAATTGACCATGTGACTTTAAAATATAACACACATATTCTTAATGTAAAACACATTATATAGGCCCCAACACGTGCTGGAGGGGTCTTGATAGACCCTAAGGGAACAATTGTGAACACTTTTGCCAGGGGATTGGGACAAGCCACAAATAACCTGGCTAAATTGTTAGCTTTGATGATGGAAGCCGAAGCGCTTGCGGTGCAACAGACATAGAAAGACTTTGTCTTTGGAGAGTCTCTTTTAGTCATTTGAACAATTAGGAATAGTCTAAGCAAATATGACCCCCCTCAAGTCCGGACCTAGAGAAGAGTCTTTCAGTATCTCAAAGAAATTAAGGACCTTCATCTATTCCACATTTGGAGGAAAAATAACTCTCATACTAATTAGTTGGAAAACAAAGGAATTTTGTTGGATAAAGGAGTAAAGGTTGATCAAAATAACATACCAAGTTATCAATGACTACCATAGTTTATCACCCTCGTGTACTTGGGTTAATGAATATGGAAATAAATCTTGAAATGACATGTAATCACCGCATATTAGGTTGCATGGGAAGACATGGCCACTTGTCCCTTGGCCTTGGAACGAGGAGGACAGGAATTATAATTGACATCCCACGTGAGGCCCCATCATCATACATACTCACCTACGTTCACATGCTCTGAGTTATGGCATAAGTTAGCACTCTTAGGGATGGAGAAGACAGTGAAGAAGTATGTAATGTTTCCATTGCAAATGTTCTGTATTATTGTCTTGTCTTGGCAAACCGTGCTTCTCTTTGGGTGGCTTTGCAATGTCTCTGGCTGAGTGGAAGGATTTCTCAAGCTGGGTTAGCCTTTGAGTCCTTATCACACCTATGTTTGCAAATTTGTGGAGTGGCAAGTAATTGGGAGTATGATAGTACTGAGAGGGGATATAAGAAGTGTGGGTTGTTGACGGGTTCAAATCTATAGCTATTTCGAGTTCTGCTGGTCTGAGGAGAGATATATATTTGTTTAAACATCTTTATTATGGTCATAGTGGAGCTTTTGGCAATGAGCATCTAGTTTTTGGATCGAGAAAAATACAACTGCTACAATGACGTCATGGAAATTTGAACTCGGGGCCATCCTAGATGAAATAAGGGACATTTGGGACATGCTCAAGCTTATGCAATCAAGATGGGATGGCTTAATAGAGGTTACTAGGAAAATCTCTTACCACATCTAGTGGATACACATCTAGATGATGCCGAGGATTATGTCCATGTGCAAGGTGGATATACTATCGAGAAACTCATAGAAGACATGGACAAATTGATTAATTTGGCACAAGAGAGTGTCATTGCCATGACAACTCATTTCTAGTAGCATGAGATTAGGATGAGGACTCTGTCTGTTAGCCTAAAAAGGAGATTACCAACTTGGAGATCTATAGGCAAGTTGGGGATGGTTAATTCAATTTCAACACTCTGTGCTTCTTTTTTGATGTCTTATGTTATAAGTGCATAGTTTTGCTATGACAATATATATGTATTGATAGTTTGAAAGACTTTGTAGTAGTAGGTGAAATGTGACTAACTTTTTGTAAATCTTGAATGTTTGCAGTTGTTTTTGCCAATAGAAATCAATAATTGTTTTCATTAAAAAAAAATTAAACACATTATTTTTTTCAACTGAAAAAACCTATTTCTTGATATTCCATTGAGTCAAATAAAAAATTATTATATTATTCACTTTCTACATATAGCCGATATTTCATAAATTCATATTTATACAATTCATATTTATACAATTCATTTATACAAATATATGTAGTATCAAGAAACAATACAATCCATTAGACATGAAACACTAATTATCAAAAAATTAATATATTTCCAGAAACTAGTTAAACAAAACTTAAAACTAAGCGGTAGAAGATAAGGCTCCTTCCACATACTCCTCAAAAAATAATGTGCCTTGGAATCCACAACTTTCTTATACACTTATCCAACTTCTGAATTGTAATTCCTGGCAATGTGAAAAATACATATTCTATAAAAAAAAAAACTTCAAAAATATATAAAATTGAAAACACATTATATATATCCATATAATTCTTATATACATTTTCATTTTATTTAATTTTATATTAAATTAATTTTATTATTTTAAATTTTATAACAATACCATATTTAACTTAAATATTATGACTAACAAACACGATACATATTATAATTCTAAAAAGTAAATATCAAATCATTTTATGGGCACAATTATTAATTTTATAATCCTATATTTTAGGATTAAAAAAAACAAATTAAAATTAAAACATCAAATAATATCAATGTAATGTGTAATTTTAGATGATTAACAAAGTAAATCTTTACTTCACATGTTTCCAGATCTTATCAGTCTCTGTCTCAAGTAAGTACGATCGAAAGACAGAAAACAAAAAATATTGTATGTTCAACCCCCTTCTCTAAAAACAACGAAATGCATCGGTGAAATACAAACCTAAACCAGTAGTGGGTAGCAATGTCGATGAAATTTGAATTTACAAACATTATTATGAGTACTAATTGCAATCATCTCTGCAGCATTCAACGTTAAATCAAGAAAAAGTAGTGGACCAAGATGGAAAAGCAAAATGAATGCAGAGCGAGTGGTATCGGTGTCAGATGATATAAAACGTATGAATCCACCAATTGCAAAAGACAGAGAGGGGTTTTCATGATTGACGCCAAAATTAGAGGGAAACACGAGGCGCAGGAGCATGTCTCGACAATACACTATGTAACAGAGCTCACGCATGGGAATGGAGGCACAATATTTCAAAGCTCCAACCAATCCCACTGCAACAATGGTAGAAATGAGGAAAATTGTTGAGAGTTATGTCACATTGCGCTGTGCAGTGTGTTCTTGATACTCAAAGCCCCGCCTATGTGAGATTTTGATGATATTTTATCTGTACTTGATGTTACCTGATGCATTTCAAGATCTTGGTTGATGCAGAGGAGGAAAAATTTAAGTCCTCTTTCGAAATGTTGACTGCATTTCTGGTATTGTGCTTCACTACCGCTGCTTTTGCCACACCACTATCTCCTTCAGGCGTCAACTATGAAGGTATGTATGCGATTCTAGCATTCATTCAATGCATGTTCCCCTTATTTGAAACTATGCAATCATGACCTCTGCTCAGTGTGTGCGCTAGTAAGACAAAAAAACGGGGGTTTTGGGATATAGAATGTTCAATATATTGATTGCAAAGGCGCCATTATGATTATATTTTCCTTTGAAGTTGTATCCATTTGGGCATTCAATTTTTGGGTAACACCCCATTTCAGTAAAGTTTCAGTCTGAGCACACACCCATTGCGAGGGTGTTAGTCTGTTAGGGCACCCATTTTCCTGGATGTTAATTGTGAGAATACTCATTTTCTCTGAGCATCAACTAAAGTTCGGCCTTTTGGGACATTGATTGTTTGTATATGTTGGTGTAAGCTCATCTTACTAGATCTTAGTACACTGTCATGAAGCTCAGCCTTTTAGGTCATTGATTGTTATCTATGTGATGTTTCACAGTGGCATATCCCTATGTTGGGGTTTTGTTCCACATTAATACTCCTCTCCCTCTGAAATATGGTTTCTATTGCAGTTGAAGCTTTAATGGCGATAAAGAATGATTTGAATGATCCACACAATGTCTTAGAGAATTGGGATGGCAGTTCGGTGGACCCATGTGGTTGGAGGATGGTGACATGCACAACTGAAGGCAATGTTTACTCACTGTGAGGATACTCCACTTCTTTTGTTTGCTGTTGCATAATGCACATGGTTGTTGTAAAAAAGTGAGTGGGCTGGCTTGACTTGATTTGATTATGTGTAACAGAGGAATTCCCAGTCAGAATTTGTCTGGTAGACTGTCTCCAAGAATTCAAAACCTTACATGTCTTCAGTCTGTGTAAGTAAAGAAGCCTTGATGCAGGATAGGGATATAACATAGTGATATTTCAAGGATAAGCCTAACTGCAATGGCTGTAAGTTGTAACCACATGAGGCTAAATGCAGCATAAGGTCACACTTGTTTTTGTAATATGGATTGTAATTACTGGAATGACTGACAACAGGTTACTGCCAAATAACGCCATATCAGGACCAATTCCAGCTGAATTGGGAAAGCTAGATAAGCTTCAGACTCTTGACCTCTCCAACAATCATTTCAATGGGTTGATACCCAGTTCACTGGGCAAATTGAAAAACCTAGATTACTTGTAAGTATTCTGTTAGCTTTGATGTTATTTATCCAATTTTCCCTTTCTTCCACGGTCATTGTAATTCTTCGAAAACCAGCTGCATCCTAATTGTTTATCCTAATTTTCCCTTTTTGTATTGTATTTAGTTCTTTTCAGTTACAGAAGCAGATGTAGTAGTTCAAAAGGCTACATCTTTGGCTAAGGCCTCATGTGATTTTGTTTCTTAAGCATTGTAATGCCCTTAAGATAAAATAAAAGAGATGCAAAAGTTGTTATATTGTTTGTGATTTTGTTTCTTACGTATTGTAATACCCCTAATATAAAATAAAGGAGGTGCTAAAGTTGTTATATTGTTTGGCCCAGAAGAATCTGAACTTACTGTATGTATGCTTTTCTTTGAGAAAACCAGGCGGCTCAACAATAACAACCTATCTGGTCCAATTCCCCCGTCAATGGCTACTATCAAAGGGCTTACTCTCCTGTATGCCTCTCTACTATTTGGAGCTCTCTTATTTTTTTGCCTAGAATATTTAGTTAAAATTTTAATATCCAGTCAGATCAATTTACAACTATCGCTTTCATAAGATAGGTGTATTTGATCCTAAATATTTCAGGGATTTATCAAGCAATAATCTGAACGGTTCTGTGCCAAAAATTTCCGCTAGAACATTCAAGTAAGGATTTTTTAGATTACCCTATTTATTATTTTGTTTTATAGAAGCCTTAAATAATAGATGGGAAGTGCTTAGTACTGATTCCTTTCCTGCTTGTTCAGTATTGTGGGAAACCCTTTGATTTGTGGACCAAATTCAACATATAACTGCCCTGGAGAAATTCCCCCGCCTGTCCCATTAGTTGAAACATTGCAAGGTAATGCTCTCAATTTAAGCTGTGCACATTGTTTTCTACTATATTTTGAGCTCATCTAAAACTGGCATCTGCTTTCAGATAGAGTTCCTTCAAGACAATCTAAAACAAGAAAGCTGGCTATTGCCTTGGCCACTAGTCTTGGCTTTGTGTTTGTGATTTCACTTGGACTTCTTCTTTGGTGGCGCAAGAGACGCAATCAGCAAATTTTCATTGATATCAATGGTTTGCATGCATCACTTTTATAACTGATTTCCTTTTCTATTCTAACAATATTTTTCAGGACAGCAGAATGATAAATCTAACAGGCCTACCATCTCGTGCATGTAATGTTTTTGCAGAACAGCACAATGTTGATGTATGTCTAGGACATTTGAAGAGATTCTCATTCAAAGAGCTCCGTGTTGCCACTAATAATTTTAGTAACAAGAATATCTTAGGAGTAGGAGGTTATGGAATTGTGTATAAAGGATGCCTACAAGATGGCACTATGGTAGCTATAAAAAGGTTGAAAGATGGGAATGTGGGAGGAGGAGAAATTCAATTTCAAACAGAGGTGGAAATGATCAGCCTAGCTGTGCATAGGAACCTATTACGATTGTATGGATTTTGCACAACCTCCAGAGAGAGGCTTCTGGTCTATCCCTACATGCCAAATGGAAGTGTCGCTTCTTGTCTTAGAGGTCTATCACCATGTTGTTTACCAGAGTGTCACTCTTTGCTTTATAAAGCTCTGTTGGGAGCCTTCTTGATTTAGTTAAATCTATCAGGATACATCATTATCTGAGGAAGCTAATTATATATATGGTAACTGCAGATCATATTAATGGGAAGCTTGCCCTGGACTGGCCTACTCGCAAGCGTATAGCCCTTGGAGCTGCTAGGGGATTGTTATATTTGCATGAACAATGTGATCCCAAGGTTATTCACCGGGATGTGAAAGCAGCGAATATATTACTGGATGAATATTTTGAAGCTGTTGTTGGAGATTTTGGGTTAGCAAAGCTCTTGGATCACAGGGATTCTCATGTAACTACTGCTGTTCGAGGGACGGTAGGTCACATTGCCCCGGAATACCTTTCAACAGGACAATCTTCAGAGAAAACTGATGTCTTTGGATTTGGGATATTACTGTTGGAACTCATTACAGGACAAAGGGCTTTAGATTTTGGCCAGGCTGCAAAGCAGAAAGTTGTAATGCTTGACTGGGTGAGTATATGGTCAGTTGGATAAAGCTTTAATGGTTACATTCAGTAGCAAGTTGCAACCCTCAAGTTCGATTAGATAGATCCTTTTGTAAGTGGGAAATCTCACGTATTTACTTATTTGCTTATGTCCTTTTTTGGTAGGTAAAGAAGCTTCATCAAGAGAAGAAGTTGAACCTCATTGCCGATAAAGATCTTAAGGGCAATTTTGATAGAGTTGAGCTAGAAGAAATGGTTCAGGTTTCTTTGCTATGCACTCAATTTCAGCCTGGACATCGTCCCAAAATGAGTGATGTTTTGAGAATGTTGGAAGGTGATGGATTGACAGAACGGTGGGAAGCATTGCAAAATGTTGAGACCCCCCGATACAGAGTAGCTGAGATACCCATAACATATTCCGAGTTGGTTGAAGAAGACTCTTCTTGGCTTGTCCAGGCAATTGAGCTATCTGGTCCCCGTTGATTTCACAGGCATGCTAACACTCTAATATCAATGCTTCCCAAGCTTACTGTCTTTGCAGTTTTTGGTGGTGCCTATGGAAACATAACATGCTGGTTCGTTGTATAGGTAGTTTTTAATACAGTTAAAATATTTTACCATGCAGCAAAAGCCCTTTTAATTGTTTCTCTATGTAATGAAGGGAAACTTAAGCTCGTTCAATATTTTTTGTTGATAAGTTGGTAGCTTTGCTTGCAATAGCTGTGCAGTATCCTTGCCTGACAATTCATCAGCAGCCTAGCTTATTTGATATTAGTGGGGTTTTTACAAAAGCAATCTCGGATGGTTGTAATTCGAGATTGGAGCCATGGTCGTTGAGATATTTCAATGTATTTTCATATATTATTTGAATTAGGCGTTGACTGAATTTTTGTAAGAACCCAATATCCACTCTCTATGTTATGCTTTGTGTTTGAAAATGATTTTATTTTCTTGGAATAATAGGTTTAATATGATGAGTCAATCAGCATTGCTTATCTTGATCAAATATCTATAATTGTTATATTATTGTTATTTTAATTAGGTATTCAAATGTAACTTTGTGGTTATTAAGTAATCACATTCTCATTATGAATTGGGAGGTTAATATGGAACATTTAAGGGATTTTTCTATCATTTTAAGTTATCTAATTTCGGTCATAGTTGTTATAATGATCTAGAGCACTTTCCAAATCATTCTCTTGAAGGATACAACAAAATATTCAAACAATTGCTCCCAAAGAATATATGCTTAACATTTTTATATCAAAAGTTGTATTTACAAGAAAAAAGAAGAAAATGAATTTAGATCCATCTCTATCCATCCCTAAACCTTAAAATACAAAAAAAAAACACCTAAAATTCTAAACCCACATATCCATGGATGTTGAAGTGTGGTGAATCACTAATAAAAAAGCGAGTAGCCTTGTAATCATTGCTCATAGAGAAAACCACTGCTAAGTTCGATGACTCGATGAGATTTCTAGACATAGTGGTTGGTGCATTGATTCCTTCTATATATTCAAATAAATCCAAATTTGGATGGATTTGAACAAGGTTTGGAAAACAAATAGGATAGTGAAATAGTATATTACTATAAAGTGAAAGTGAGTTATCCTACAACAATCACATGTTTTAAAACTACCCTTCTAGGATTTTTTTTTTTTTGTAACCCTGCAAATATATTAAACAATTATAACAAAATGTACATAAAAAATTACATCACATAGAGGTCTTTGGGGTGGTTTGAAACAATGGAACCACCACCCCAACCCGTTAAAATTTCTAATCTGTTTTAGATTTACATAACAAATTAATCCATCAATTGATGGAGGCTAGACTGTGGCTGCAAAGTCAACAATGATATTGTTCATGGAGTCATAATAAAAGAGCCTGGAAAGCAACTTAAAGCAAAAAAACTTGAAAAAGCAAAAGGAACCAATACGAGGCTGAGCCAGCTTCAGACTCCTCATAAACAACAGACTAGGGGGGAACTTCCTCCAGGATGGGGCAACCACCATGGAAATCTCCATCAGAAGTCGATTTAGGCAGCTTGACAGGAAGTGGAGAAGACTTATGGACATGCTCCTCATTTTTGCAGACACGCTTGTTGATCAACAACGTGATGGTGGTTGGCACTGGAAAAGGGGTGTTCATTGTCGTTATAGCAAGAGTAACCGATTTCATTTCCACTGACAGTCCTCTAGTGGTGTTTCTGCTCCCCATTTCAGGTTACTCACGGTGCAAAGCTCAATGGCCAAGTGCTTCCAAGTAGAGGTAGCATCCAACCTATTGAGTTGGGTGTCTAGTTCAATAAGCTTGGTATTAGTAGAGAGCACCGAGCTACGAGTATAATTCCAATTACTCAACATTTTCTCCATCAAGGTGCCCATCATGTTTTTTAGAAGCAAGTAATGATTTATTTGGCCACCCCCTTTGCCTGTTGCCAAATGCTAAGTGACCAAGCGGGATTCCCATTCGTTGATAAGAGCTCTAAATGACATGGAGACGCCAGTCTTGTACCCTTCCTCCAATATCAAACCCATACCAGACTGATCACGACTACGTCCACCGCCACCTCGGTGAGGGGTTCCGCGTTGTCGAGACATGGCGAGCTGAATATGTCGATGTAGGTGCTACCTGCCACACAGGTGAACATAGATGAATGGCGCTGAAAATAGACATCGCTAGCCAGAGCCATGGCCAGAAAATGGTGATGCAGGTGCAAGTTAGGAACCAAAAGACTCCGCTGTGAGGAAACTCGAATGGGCGGACCGAAAGAGAGCTGGAAGAGGTCGCAACTAACAAGAACCAGGAGCGGGAGAATGAGTAGTCGCCCATCCCCTTTCCCTGCCTTAAGCCTGCCGACCACATGCTCTAGGTCTGAGGCCTTGAGGACTGAGTTATTGCAGCTGGTACTGCAGGGTGGCCTTATCATAACCGTATAGGACGCTTTCATCCTCGCAAGAAAAGGTTATAAACTGCCCAATCCTCTACCATCGCCACACAAGACATCTTCCACCTCGCAACGAGGAGCCATTAAATGCAGGGGGGGAGGTAGTGAAATATCGACATGCTTGGTGCCACGATGTCGTCTCTCAGCTCGAGGAGCTCTGCATTGTTGGCTAGGCACATGGATACCTGCATCCAGGTTTCTAGGGATTCTTATTAGAACCGAAAGGATAGACATTTACCAATCCAAGTTGGAGAACATTTACCCCAAAAGAGAAATTATTGTAGTGAATAGGCTTCTATATAACAACATAGTTTTTTTTGTGACTCAAAACAATATCTTACTTTATGAGCCATATGGATGAGCATCGGGGGTAAATGAATGAGAGGGAGAATGTATAATGTGATGTTATTAAAATTTTAATGAAGGTATTTATGGAGTTAAATGCATATTTAATAGTCATTGGCCTCGAGTTGAGCCTACATAGACAATGAGTGAGAATACACAAACACTCAAAATCCAAATCATAATTGTTTGCATGTGTATATACTTGAGAGATATTTTAATGTATAAGAGGTTATTATGTAACTCATCATTATTAACACTTTGAGGGTTGTGCTCATTTGTACTTGGTATACATTATATGTAAGCACGATTATCATGCTATTTTAAGTATTAAGCTCATAACATTTGGTATTTGAGCATAAGATCTTTGGGTTAGATACTTTTATTAGGGAATTCCAAATTTAGTGAGACTTGAAGAATGGGAAACAAGATAAATTCCACTATATCTTGTTTAAATTTTATTAATAAAGGCCGCTGAGAGTGAAAGTTTGTACAAGTCAATGCTTTTGTTCAATGTTGAAAATTGGCTAAAAAAATGAAAGCATATATTTGAAGATTGTCAAAGCTAATTGAAGTGAGATCAATGCCATTATAAAGAATATAAAACATGTTATTAAAAGTCTGAAAATCAGTGCCATGGGTGTAAAATTAGTGGATTTATCATGTATACAACCTCACCCTTTAGTTAAGAGTGGGAAACAATTAATGTTGGGGAAGCAACCATAACCTTTTTTCGGGGCAAATCCAAAATTATTGAGTGAGATTGGTGGAATTGTAGATTACTCATATCAGGTTGTTATAGGTTGGAATTTTATGTTCATTGAAAAAGAATTCTCAGAGATACATCAAGCATCGATTCTGCTTGTAAGGTAATCCACAAATAAGGGCTTACAACAGTATGTTAAGTTAAAATTGCTCCACTTTTTTTTTCGTAGGTCCAAATGAGGTGATTCAAAAGTTATTGGAAAGAGGAAAGGTAAGAGAATATATTGATAAATGAATTAGGATAATTGATTTTAAAACTAGTGGATTAGAATTTAGGGGTTCTACAAGATCCCAAGTGTTCAGATAAAAAATGGTTTACAAACCTGAATTTCGTAGAGATGAAGATGAAATTGTTCATGGAGAATGGTTGAATATTGCAAAAGAATATTGTAGGGCATTTCCTTGCAAGTGCCTATTTTTATAATATATCATCGGATTGGTGGAAGAGTCTTGACGAAGGCACCAAATTCTCCACTTAGGAAGAATTTTAAAAAATATCTAAAAAATGATGGATCGAAGAAATAGGATCGGAGGATATGTAGATAAATCAAAGATGAATTAAAGGGAGTTAAAGAAGTTTACCAATCATAGAAGGATAACAAAGATCCAAAAGCAAAAATTAGAAATAAGGCCGATTAGTTCTCTAATACTCAAGCTTGTAATCAAGCAACGATCAAGGAGGTTAAAAACTTAAAGCAATAAAAGATTAGCAAAGGAAAAAAGGGAAATGATACAATACAAAATGAATAATTGGAAAGGATGAAGAAATCAAAATATCGTGTAGGAATAATCAAGGCATTCATAACAATGTTAAGGACAAGAAAATACATTAAAAGAGGTGGAATCAATTATCAAAGACGAAGATATCATAGGAAGAGTTGAAAACGAAATTTGTAATTATTAAGGTGGAAGAATCTCTAAACATTGATGAGGTCAAATGAGAAATGTAAGAAAGAATTAAAGATAGACAAGAAAAGTTGATGGATAACCTCACACTTCAATTTCGAAAGGATAAGGAAGAGAACATGCAAGAGGGTTATTGTGTTCGACTTATAACTAAGGTATTTCCACACAGGTTGAACACCTTAAGCAACCACTCACACAAACAAATAAAAGATCAACACACCAATGTATTATGTGGTTAAAACCCTCAAAGAGGGAAATAGTCCATGACCCTAGCCAACATGGCCACTTGAGGCAATATATCAATGTAAAAGAAAAATATTTTACATGAGTTTCTCACAATCGATCATTAACAAAAGACCCTCCATGCTCTTTAAATAGAGATGATGGGGCAATCAAATGTTAAGCTACATCTCAATATAGGCATTAATATTGAGGAGAAGTTGAACCATCAAATTGTTTTATGTTTAGAATATAACATGGCCAATGGATTACACAAATTCAAATTAATGCATACTAAATAAACACACTTTACCTAAAGACACACTAGAACAAGTCAATCTTACCTAAGTCCTAAAGTATCTAAATATCCTAACATCCCCCTTCAAGAACAACTTGAGATACTATTGAAGGATTTACAAAGGTGACACAATAGGAGAAGGAATGAGGCATTAGAGCCTATCGCCTCTTAATGGAAACTTATTGAACTTCTAACATGTTGAAGTTCAAAAAACTTTGATTCTATAAGAAACTTTGTGAAAATATTTGCAACTTGATCATCTATAGGGAAAAATAGCAATTTGAGAACATGATCCCGAATAAGATTTTTGATGAAGTGCATGCCTAGCTCATTGTATTTGTTCCATTGATGTTGAATTGGATTTTTGGCGAGCTTGATGGCATTCTAACTGTCACATAAGAGGGTAGTCAGATGTTGTTATTGGAAGCCAAACTTTGAAAGGATCCATTGAAGCCACAAGGCTCCTTGACTTGCAATAACTGTGGATTAATACCTTTCTTTTGATGAGAAAGATAAATAATTTTTTGCTTCTTACAAGCCTAAGTGACAGATCTAGAACCAATATTAAAAACATAACCTACAATAGACTTCGGATCATCAAGGTCTCCAACCCAATCTAAATCAGTGAAACCAACCAATAAAAGATTTCCCTCTAAACTATATTGTATCCCAAACTAAACTATACCCTAGATATATTGAAGTATCATTTTTGTTTCTTTCCAACGAATTTCATGGGGTTTTTTCATATATTGGATAGCAAGACCAACAAAAGGAAAATCTTAGGACAAGTATGAATAAAATACAAAAGGATACCTATTGACAGTACCGAGTGGCATCTACTGCGGGTGTAGTGCACGTGGCAACAAGTTTGACTTTATATTGGAAGGGAAATGGGGGTGGTTTACAATATTTCATGTGAAAGAATCGAAGAAGATCACATGCATACTTATAGTAAGAAATAAAATACCTTCATTGGTTTGCAAGGCTTGAAGGTCAAGAAAATAATGCAAATGCCCTAAGTCTTCTGTTTCAGAGTTATTTTTAAGGCTAGATTTCACATGGGTTAAAATTTTGGGGTCATTACTAGTGCAAATAAGGACATTATGCAAAGAATGAGCATTATGAGATGGTTACCTACTTTCTTGGTATAGACTTCGGGGTTAGAATGACACCTAGAAAAACTAGTGTTAAGAAGAAAGTTATCCATTTTAACATACCAAGCCTGATGAGCTTGTTCAAGGCCACATGGATTTCTTAAGATGACAAACAAATATAGCCATGGGGTTGTTCCATGTAAATTTATTCTTACAAATCCCCATGCAAGAAAGCATAATTGACATCCATTTGATGGAACTCCCATTCATAGGAAGTGACAAGGGATATAACAAGGAAAATGGAATTCATTTTGGATATGGGGGAAAAGGTTCCATTATAGTCAATCCTTTCAACTTGAGAAAACCCTTTGGAAACTAATCAAGCCTTATAACTTTCAACACTTCTATCTGATGTATACTTAGTTCTATAGACACATTTACATTTGACAAGTTTTCTTCGTTTCAGAAGAGGTACAAGATCCCAAGTTTCATTTTCCATTAATGAAAAATATTCTTCATTCATTGTTGTGTCCCAATTTGGATGGCTACGAGATTCTGCAAATGTATCTGGATGACAAGTCCTTGAAGCTTGATCCAAAAGAGAAGAGGATCACCATAACTATGAACATGCATGATCTTGATATGAAGTACCACTGATGAGATCATGAGATGCTTCTCATGTTGTACACATCCATCTAAGAAGTTGTGGTGTAGCTGCATGTTCATGTTCAATAGATCCAACTGTATGAAGGTGAACACACAAATGTGAATTTTCATCCTCACTATCATTATTTTAAGAAGAAAGCATAATAGGATCACTAGTGGAAAAGTTGGGAATACAATATGGCATAATCATTGAAGTTGGCTCGTAGGTCGAATATGGAACAAATGCCAAATTATGCTTGCAATATGGGATGTTTTCATTAAATTTAGCATCTCTCTTAATACTAATTTCATTGGAATGAGGTTGAATAAGTCTATAACCTTTTACATCTTCAAGAATATCCAACAAAAAATCACTTCTCTCTTAGGTTGTAATTCTTTCCTTTTCTCATTAGGAATGTGAGCCCATGCTTCCTACCAAACACACAAAAGTGGCTTATATTTGGTTTAATTTTTACTCCAGGCTTCTTTCGGTATTACATTTTTTAAATTCTTTGTGGGAGTACAATTAACTCTACAGTTGCCACAATTAATAGCTTCCACTCAAAAATGAGGACTTAATCCCTTAAATTGGATCATATAATTTGTCATTTCCAATAATGTATAATTCTTTCTCTCAACGTTACCATTTTTCTATGTTGTGCTTGGAACAATATGTTGCATATAAAGAGCCTGTTCATTGTCGTAAGTTGTAAATTTGTTGTTAACATACTCACATCTATGATCTATTCTTAACTTCTATAGTTGATGTCCAGATTGTTTTTGTACAAGGGCCTTGTAGGTCAAAAACATGTCAAAAACTTCACTCTTAAATTTTAAGAAATTAACCCAAATGCATCTAGAGAAGTCGTCACTGACAGTTAATAAGTAATCAAATCTAGAGCAAGAAGCAGAATGAATCAACCCACCCAAATTACTATGATTACTCTACAAGGGGGTTCTTGTATGCCAAGAGGCACATTTGTCAAAATGGTCTCTATGATGTTTGATGAGAACAAATCTAGGACAAACACCATCTTTGCAAGAAATAAAAGGAAGACAAGTCACCATATTATGATTATATAGTTTCTACAATGAGAAAAAGTTTAGATGACCAAATTGTTCATGCCAAAGTTTGCTCAAGTAATTTATCTATTAGCAATACAAATTGATGGAAAAGATGATGACCCAAAGTTTTCAAATTTGTACAACCTGATAATATCATCAACAATTTTAGTTGCTAGGACATTCTTAAGATCCTTTAAATCTTTGATTACAACTTGAAGAGATGAAAACTCTAATGCTTTACCTTCACTTAAATGAGTTTGGTATATTGATAAAATATTGTAGGAAAAACATGGAACACATAATACATTAGTAAAATTACTATCATCTAGTTGAACTATTCCAGACTCTACAACACTAAGATATCTATCATCACCACACAAACAAATATTTGTTTGGTGTTGCATTCATTAAGAGAAGAAAAAACCTTTGTTGTTAAGGCTTCCATATTCTTGAAACATTTAGACTCTATATGATTATCTTTCTCACAAATACATTACAATATCTCTTAGTCATCTTTCCTTTTGATTCGGTTCCCTTATCACCATTGGGAGGAGCAACTAGCTAAGGGGGTTTGGGACCCTTGTTTTGTTTATTGTTGTGAGGGTGTTGCTTCTTTATATTTTTGGCTTTATCCTTCTATTTTTCCACTAAGTTTTTATTAGATGTACGTGCATTACTGATCACTCTAAGATGCAAGAACTTATCTTTCTCTTTAAGCAAAGAATCACAAAACACTTCAAAAGAGGGAATTTTGTAAGTATCCCCTTGATTAATAAGAGGTTCTCTAGTGGAGTGAAAATTAGACACAAAATAGAATAAGCAATGCAAAACTTCACAATAATAATATATATGAATTGGTCATCCACATTGATTATTTTACATTATGTAAGTAGAAACTTAAGTGTCTTGAACTTAGATAGAAATTTTTTAATGCAAGATAAATCATTGGGATTTAAAGCAATCAATTGGTTTTTGTGTTGGTGGGCTCGAATCTCATTGTATTTATTTAGGGCCTCAATTCCTTGAAGGTCAAAATGAATATCTTTGGAGATGGAAATTTGGATTAATCGATATTTTTCATTAAGAGGGACACTTTATATTCCCAATTAGGTGACCTGGTAACGTCCCCTACTACATAATAAATCTTTCATATGGGTTTTTTGTGAAAAATAGTTTGAATTGGTAAGCAAGAGATCACTTGGACTAGCCATATTATAATATGCATCTAAGATGGATTCAAAAGGAAAAACTAACGGTTCAGATGGAAATCTCTTGAAAAAATAGGTAGTTTACAAAAAAATTACTTTGAAAATAGAATTTGAATGCCAAAGTTTGGTAATTTTTTAAGAAAGGCACAAAATAAGCAAAGTGACACATGGAATTATAGGTTGGTCCACTTGGTGAAGGGTGTAAAATGAGGTTGTTGAGGAAAACAAATTTCTCTTCCTTCTCTAACTTTTCCTATCATACTAATTTTACAAATAAATTACTTTTTACAATAAAATAAGTGTCTCACTTTTATAAAATAAGAGAGAAACACTTTTACAACGAAGTTACTTTATAAATTAATGTTACATGCAAAAACAAACTTAAAAAAGAATATCAAAGTTACTTTATAGTGATTCACTTTTATTAAATAAGTGAAATGTATTTTATAATAACATTATGTGAAAAGTTAAAGTTGCATGATTTTTTTCAAAAATTAACTTAATGTGCAAGAGCTATCCACCCCGCGGAAGCCTCTTAAAGAGGCTGTTAGTGTGGTTAGTATGAGCCATTCCCATCCAGCATACAGGGTATGGAGGTATGGACATGCATAATGCCCGAAATCATCGTGGAGGTATGGACATAGATGCTGCCCGAAACCATATCTCACGGTTTCGTGCTCATGGCATACGATGGGCGGTCGGCCAGAAAGAATATAACAATCGCCGAAAACCATGTGCCAATCTTCTGGAAACCACTGCTGGTTATTACAAGTAGCACGTCAACTCCTCACGGCCTCCATCACATTTGACGAGGACATGCCACCGTATTTATGATAGATTTCCAGGATTCGCCAAATCTTTTTGTTGAATTAACGCTCTCACCAACTCATTTTGTCATCTCTGTTCATCTAATTTGCCAACCATCCAGGAAACACGCTTGAGAAGAGAAAAAAAATGCAGAGCAAGGTGCTCGAGAAGCCTTAGGTTGAAGCAAAGCAGTGAAGAACTCCGGGCAGGGTCACCCTAGGTTGAGTTTGGGCACAATCAAAGCCAGTTCGTCCAACCAAACCGTGTATTTCGGGGATTCGGGGATTCCAGGTACTTCTCTTCTCCTTTATACTCCTCTGTCCCAAAATAGTGTCCACTGTTTATTGTTTACTACAATAAATTCATCTTTTAGATCAACCCTGCGTTTGAAGCTCAGTCTGCCAGTACAATCTCAATCATCAGAATAGCCATGGGATGCCCTGGGCATCCTTTCCTACCTGACCCGAATGAAAACATTTTGAAGTTCGATTGACCCGTCAAAACTACATACTCTTCTTGCATAAATTTCTCTAGCAAAGCATTTGCTCCCCACATGGTAGCATCCCTTCCTATATCCTACTACTGCGACAACCTCTCAAGATTGATGGCGAACGGCAAGCGGCATCGGTGGGTATAAGCTTAACCTCTCCATCACTACACAGTGGAGGTATTTTAGCCTTGCCATATCCGATTCCTTTACTCGTCGATGTTGACCAACTACCGATTTGATTTCTTCCTGCAATCTCTTCATTGCCTAAGGATGTCTCAGCAACTCACTCATTGCCCATTCCAATGCAGTATTCGATTTCTTCATGCAATCTCTTCATTGCCCGAGGATGTCTCAGCAACTCACTCATTTCCCATTCCAATGCAGTCGACGTGGTGTCCATTCCAGCACCATACATTTCCTACACATACAAATCCATAGAAAGTTATGTGGGAGTAGATGAAAAAGTAGATTAAACATGCCACCGTTTCACTATTTTTGGGCTAGTTTTCGGGTCGCATTTTGTGAATAAAATTCCAAGCTTTGTGTTGTTTAAGTAGTTTGATCTGATTTTTTTTTTAATTGTTAAATGGAAGTTATATTTTTGTGTCAAATTGTTGTTAATATATACTATATTTGTAGGTGGGTGGAGTAGAAACTAGTAAGATAAGATAAAATACAACTAGAACTGCTAGCTTTTTTTTGCGAATGTTTGATAAATACAACAAAATACAAGTTAAAATTGTTCATAAAAATTGTTTCAATTTCGAAAATTTCAGTCATCAAATTTGATTGATTAGATATAATGATTGACCTTTAGGCATTATTGACTTAAATGACCAGGTGGAGAGTATGAGAAGATGTGGGTCAATTTCTAGATCAAGCTGTTATTCATGAAATTAATTTTTACATGGTACACCTAATAAAAATGAATATATAGAAATGTGTGCATCATGTCAAGAACAGTTGTACAAATACTACTGGCAACACTAATGAATTGTATTTGGCATAGTTCATAATCAGTTTTGTCCCGTGACTATCCTTTGAAGGTTGCATATATACATCTTGTCCCAATATGCGTTAATGGGAGTAAACGCATATTCAACATAAATGCCAAAACAATCTCATGTTGCAAGGAGGCCAGAAAAAAACATAAGACCAACCTCAAATTGTGGACACCTTAGTTAAATGAATAAATGTAAAAACAACAATCTGCAAAAAGCAGACAGAGATAGAGGGAGAGAGGCCTCTATTTAAAAACTCAGCCTTGCATTAGGATCTAGCATGTAAATTCGTATCAAGGAGCTAAGAGCCTTGCAAGTTCATCTAAAGGCAACTTACCCCTTGGAGCATCATCATAAGAAAATGGCAATTTCTCTCTTCCATCATTAGTATTGCTTTGAGTTGGCTTGCGTTGCTCACCTTCATATGTTTTTATTTTCCCTTGTTTACCAACCTTTTTGGGTGAAATATTAGGCTTAAAATATGGCCCTGGAGGAGAATTTTTTTTAAACATGTTGGCTTTTTCATGAACGATGTTGGGATCCAAAACATTTTCATCCAGCAATAGGACTCTACCTAAATCAATTGCTTGCTTCCATAAGACCTCAATATCTAAACTAAATCTTTCTTGTTGACCAATTTCTGTAGTGCTATTGACTACCAAATCATTTCCATCCACATCATCAAACATGCCATCCTCAACAAGCATGCCATCACTCTCTTGCTCATATGTTTGTTTTTTAGACAGTGGTTCTGACTAAAGCTCAGATTGTTCTTCCATACATTATGCAAGTTCATCCATCACGCTTGTTTCATATGCTGTCGAATATGATTCGGTTGATTTCATATACGAATTAGCAGTCGGAACTATAAGACTAAATGAAACTTCATCGTGGGAAATGTTGAGTGAAGCATCACCATCTTCTGAAGCTTGCGTTAAGCCTGAATTAATTACTTCCTTATCCTTGTAAAAGACCGACACATCTGAAGACTAGGAACCATACAATGAATCCTGACCAACACATCCTAAGTCTGGATTGAACCATTGAATCAAGTTCTTCATCAGAAATAACCTCCATTTTGATTGTTTCAATTGGCTCAAGTTCCACCTCAGAAGATCTCACATATAATTTTCCATGACAATATTCAACTTCACCATTGTTACAGAAAATTGCAGTTCAGAGGGTTTTTCTAAATATTGTGTCATTGCCTCTGTATAGTCTAAAGCTTCATCTATGTCTTTGGTTAGTGTGCAATTGCTTTCAAGCATGCTTTCTTTGATGGAATCGGTGGTAGATACCAGGCATTCCACTCCATACTTGTCATCATCTATTAATATATATATATATATATATATATATATATAATAATAATTCAAGAATGAAATTAAACATGTTTTACTAGTTTATACTTTATAGAAATTTAAACATAACTGAACACTATTGGTAGATTTGCTTATCTTTCTTTTTTGTTTTCAAGTAATTGATAAATATGTTTTTGTTTATTTGTTTATTTGTTTATTTGTTATGATAATTTGAAGTGATTTCTAACATTATAGTTATTTACATATTCATTTACAGGGAATTGAGAAAATGGAAGAAAATAAACCAGAATGGGATGTAGTTATGAAAGGCACTAAACATGTTTTTTACTGTTTAATTGGTGATTGTGCTAGCACCTTTACTCGGTCAAAATTATGTGGTCTTAATCACCATCGGACTGTCATACATAATCTCCCTCTGATTCCCCAACGACCAAGAGGGAGACAAAGAAATGAAAATGCTAAACGCACATCAAAATCACCTAGTAAGATCCAAAGATAGAACCAAAAGTTCCAATACAATCTAGATGCAAGGTTGTGCAATGCACGCAAGCAAGCATATACAAGATTTGTTAGTGAAGAAATTCTTTCTGCTGTAAGTATTTATTGGCATTTTTTTGTGTGCGTGTTTTGATAACATGAATTTATTACTAAATTTATTGATTTTTTTGTCTACAGTTAGTTGCTACGATTAATGAACTAAATGATGCCTCAAGACATAAAATTAGTGAAAAAATGCATCGTTGGGAGCAAAGCCTACCTCGTAGGCGTAAAGACATAGCAAAGCGCATAGAAATTGCTTTGCAACAAAAAGGAACAGTAGGGATTTTTAATGGCATAGAAAAAGAAGAGCTAAATGGGCATAGTCTTAGCATAAACTCCAGGAAAACTAGTATCAACAATGAGTACAGAGTTTAGTCTTTTTTCTTTTTTGCATGCATTTACTTTGAGTATATTTTAAGATAGATGATATTTATAGTTATTATTAATTGTATACTAATATCCCATTGTTATTGATATGCATAGCCTAATCAACAAAATCCTCTCAAGAGATCTCCATACAATATGGTTACTAAATATAGATCCAACAACTTGGAAACCCAAGGAACAACAAGTTGTGAACCATTGCGGAGTTCACCTAGATTTCAAGGGCTATTGGGGGAAATATGTTTGGTTTCCATACTTACCTACATCACAACAACATTAGCATATCAATTCTTATATTAAAACTTTTATAATGATAAGACGAAGACTAGATTTTCTAATTTTCAAACTTTCTTTTGTTATTTTTCATTATATAGAGTTATTTTTTTATTTATACATTCTTTCTTATTTATTCTTTCTTATTTATTCATGTTTATTGACTATGTTGTAACTTTTTGCAGAAGCCAAAAATGGAGAATGATTATGGTAGGGTGAAAAGAACAAAAAATACACCAAAATACTTAAAAGCACGTGGGTTCAAGTCTCGAAAACAATACATTGAGCATATATGCTCGACAAGTATTGCTGCCACTAAACCCACTAGGTTTGCCACTTTGAAGTCTAAAACAATGCACCATGCTTAGGTAACTTGGCTAAAAGTTAACAGCTTTAATTAACGTTTTGTATAAATGTGGGTTTCCCAGTTTTGTAATGAATGTAATTGGCCAATATAAGAAGTTCACATGTAACTTTAGCTACAAAGAATAACTATTGTGGAACATCCATAACTATTGTGAAGCATCCATATTGTGGAGGAAAACTTAGTTTTGTTAGGGTTGATGTAGGTGAGAGAATTTGTGAGGAAAACTTTTTTTTGTTAGAGGTGAAAGTAACATAAAAAGACGTACAGATAGAATAACTAAAATACATGATGAGATAGAAGTTTTACAAAATATATCTACAGACAGATTTGAAAATAAACTAGAAATCAAAGAAATAATTTCTATTATAGACTAGTTTATATAATTCAATGCAATTTATTAGTTAAAAAATACATGTGTGTATTAAGATTATGATGTATGAAATAATAATACCATCCCAACATAGAGTTTGATTTTTAAAATGGTTTCATTATCAATTCCATATTAATTCCTTCATTAAACTAAATGAGAGTGAGGAATGCTATATAAGATTAATATCGATAAAGGAATTCACATTTTGTATTGTTTTTAGTAGTTTTATTGTACTGTCATATGTATGACAAAAGCTTTTAATATATCATAATTGTATTTTGGGGTGAAAAAAAATCATAATTGTGTTCTCAAAATTACTATATACAAAATTAGTTTAACATTAAATCAATGCAAACCACACCCTTAAGTCAACATTAAATAAGTGCAAATCACATCCTTAAGTCAAAATGACTTATGAGCCCTATGCAAGGATTCTAGTCCTAGAAGAAACTCAATGTTGGATTCCTTACTTTTAAATAATAATAAAATCAATACTTTTGAGTATACAATGTGCAATCGACAGGTAAACTCCAAAACTACTATCTACACACATCTTCTTTCTCTACTAATGAAATTTAAGATAAATAAATAAAAGAAACCAAAGTTAAATATTTCAAAACAAAAACATAACAAAGTATGCATCAAAATTATGTATAATTGAATTAATATTTTGTTTTGAAAAAGATGTAAACATTACAGTAATAATTTAATTTAAAAAAACTAATTAATGCTTAAGTTTTTTACATTCTCATTTATATATACTATGTAAGTTAATTTCTCTTAATTTATAAGTTAACTACACCGCAAGGTGTTTTTCTCTGGGGTCTGCTTTGTGGGCGACGGTTCTCATTTATTCATTTTTTGTCGTCCCTTTTAGTAAAAAAAACGTTATTAATTCTAGAGTTTAAATTTTATTTTTATTTTTATGATATTTAATACATTTTTATAAATGTCGAGCTAAATAACTTTTGGCTTTTGGTTATGATTTTTTTTTAAATTGAATGTATTTAAATTTAAATTTTTTTATTTTATTAAATTGATTTTATATTTAATATTTAAAATTAATTTAATTTTATATAACTTCCAAGTTTTTATATAATTAATAATAAAATATTTACTTTAAATATTTTTAAATTACAAATTTAACATAAACTTAAAATTTATAACTTACTATATAAACTTTAAAATTTTACATACACACTTACTTTAATTTAAACTTAAACTTTAATATATTTTGAACTTAAACTTTAATATATACACTTACTTTAATTTAAACTTAAGCTTTAATATATACACTTAAACTTTCATTTAAATATTATAATATAAAAACATCTCTATTTTTTATTAAAATTTTGTTTCTATTTTGAATTTTACTTTAAGATAACACTTAAACTTTACTTTAAACTTTAACCATTTAAATAACTTTTAATTCAAACTTTAACAATTTATATAAATTTTAATGAGTTTCATTAATAATTAAATATACATATTTAACTTTACTTTATAAATATTTTCTTAATTAACTTTAACTAAACTAAACATAAACTTTAATTTATTTTAAAATAATCATATACATAAACTTTAATTTTATTAAACTTATTGCGTCGGGAGGCGCTCTACAACCCAGTATGGGGGAGATCTTGTAATGTTACGTAACGTTACGTAATGTTATTTTTATTAATAAAAATAATATTTTTAATTATAAGCCGAAATAAATGTCGGCCAAAAAAACAACCTAATATGAGGGAGATGTTGTAATCTTCCTACCTAACAAAATAATAAAAAAAAGTTAAAAATTTAATTATCCGTAAAAAAAATGTGGGGCACGATAAAAACACAATATGGGGGAGATGTTGTAATATTCCTAACTAACAAAATAATAAAAAATAAAAAATTGAATTATCCTCAAAAAAATGTTCGGCTTGCACATGGTTTTAAAACCATGTGCAAGGCCTTTTAAACAAACCATGATTTTATTGTACATGGTTTAGGAGGGCTTTGCACGTAGTTTTAAAACCATGTGCAAGGCCTCCTAAACAACCCATGGTTTTATTGTACATGGTTTAGGAGGGCTTGAAAATGGTTTTAAGACCATGTGCAAGGCCTCCTAAACAACCCATGGTTGTATGAGGGCCTTGCATGGGGTTTTAAAACCATGTATGGGGAAATGTTATAATGTTCGTTCGTAATAAAATAAAAAATAATAAAAAATATTATATGCCGGCCATAAATATTATTAAATATCAATAATAAAAATATTATATGCGGACCTTAAATAAAAATATGTGTCTTTTGGTTTGAATCAAATCAATGGATATGTAGTAAGAGATTTGATCCCTCTCGGCGCTTGATAGAGCTTAGGATTTGGATCTACGCTGGTTATATAAACTTTTAAATTTCATTGCGCCGAGAGGCGCTCTACACCCCAGTATGGGGGAGATCTTGTAACATTATGTAACGTTACACAACGTTACATAGATGTCAGCTATAAAAACAAAACTTTTAATTATCTTCCAAAATAAATGCTGGCCACAAAAACAACCTAATATGGGAGAGTTGTTGTAATGTTCCTACCTAACAAAATAATAATAAAAAATAAAAAATATAATTATCGGCCATAAAAAATGTTTCTTCTTAACAAAATAATAAAAAATAATAAAAAATAAAAAATTGAATTATCGCCATAAAAAATGTTGGTAGTGCACATGGTTTTAAAACCATGAAAACCATGTGCAAGGCCTCCTAAAAAATCCATGGTTTTATTGTACATGGTTGTACATGGTTTAGGAGGTAGTTGCAAATGGTTTTAATACCTAACAAAACTATGAATGGGTAAGATGTTCTAATGTTCTTTCCTAACAAAATGAAAAATAATAAAAAATACTATATGCAGCTATAAATAGTATTAAATATTAATAATAAAAATATTATTTGTGAACCTTAAATAAAAAGATGTGCCTTTTGATCTCAATCACATTAAAGCTGATAGTTGAGTGCAATACTTAAGAAGAGGTCTGCACCTCCAAAGATTTGATCCCTCTCGGCGCTTGATAAAGCCTACGATTTGGATCTATGCTGGTATACACTTAAGCCTTACTTTCATATATAACCTTTTGTTTATTAAAAATTTTAAATATATTATGCAACATTACTTTTTATATATAAACTTATGTTTATTAAAATTTTTAACTATATTACTATGTAAAATTTGAAATTTAATATATAAACTTTAACGGTTCTTCAACTGATATTTTAATATAATTTTCTTTTATATTATAATTTAAACTTAATACATAAACATTTTAATTAAATTAAACTTTCATTATATTTTTTAAAAAACATTTTAATTATAAATTTGTCAACTTATTAAATATTGTATAAACCTTACTTTCATATATAAAATTTTGTTCATTTTTTTAACTATATTACTATAAAATACTTGAACTTATGTTTTAATATAATTTTGTTTTATATTGTAATTTAAATAATACATATACATTTTAATTAAACTTAAACTTTTAATATATATTTTTTAATTAATTGTGAATTTGTAAAATTATTAAATATTAAATAATTAATTATGAATTTGTCAAATTATTAAATATTAAATATTTAAGTATTGTACAGTTTCAAATAGCACCATATTTATTTCAACTTTTAAGTATATTTAGATTACATTTTTCGTTTACTTAAGTAAAATTTTATTTAGTATTTAAATTTAGTTTAGTTTTATATAATTTTCAATATAATAATTCATAAATGTGGAAATCTAAAAAATTGGAGGGCTTGTCCTCATCCTGCACATCCACAAACTCTTTAATCTAGCGGTCAAGGAAGGGTTTCGTACACCTTCGACTCAAAGCCTCATTATTCCTATTTTCAAAAGTGGTGATAAAAATGACCCATCTAATTATCGGACTATTATGATTAGCCCTCTCTTAGATAAGTTATATGGTATTATCTTAGAAAATAATATCAATGAATGGCTAGAAATGGAAGGTAAGCGGGCTAAAGGCCAAGCAAGTTTTAGAAGGAATCATTCAACCATAGATCATCTCGTTACACTTAGGATCATTGCATAGGATTATCATAATAATAAGTCTGACCTATTTTCTTGCTTTGTGGATTTTAGAAAAGATTTTGATACAGTCCCTAGAAATAACTCGTGGAATAGGCTAGAGGAGCTTAAGGTTCCTTTTGAGTTGAGAGTTGTCGCGACAATGTTATATACAAAAATGTCATTGCTAAGTTTAAGAATAATGAGGGGTGGACAACATATTTAAATTTTAATATTGGAGTTAAACAAGGTTTCCCCCTCTCCCGTACCCTTTTTGGAATTTACATTGATAAGCTAGAAAAGTTTTTAGAAGAAGTAGGTTGCACCAGTACAATCTTAGCTGGGATAGTTATCATCCTCCTACTTTATGCTAATGATATTGTTCTTATGGAAAGGCATCCTTCTGATGTCAATAAGTAATTAATCTAATTCTTAAATATGTTTTCTCTGACATGGGTATGATTGTTAACATCGACAAGATACAAATCACGATTATAAAATCTCTCTTCCATATATGCACATTTTTGGCTTCCGTAAATGCGCATACACGGAAGACAGATTGCGCATATACGGAAGAGAGCTTTCGTATATGCGCATGTTCGCTTCCTTAAAATGTGCATGCGCATATATGAAAGCTTCCTTCCGTATATGCGCATATATGGAAGAGAACATGCGCATATACGGAAGAGAGCTTCCGTATATGTGCATTTTGGCTTCTGTAAATGTGCATATACGGAAGCCAACATGCACATATATGGAAGAGAGCTTCTGTAAATGCGCATTTTTGGCTTCCATAAATGAGCATATATGAAAGCTCGCGGAAGGCAGCTTTTGCATATGAACATGCGCATTTTAAGGAACCGAACATGCGCATATACAGAAGCGAACATGCGCATATACAGAAGATAGCTTCCCTATATGCACATTTTGGCTTCCGTATATGCGCATATACGGAAGCGAACATGCGCATATACGGAAGATAGCTTCTGTATATGCGCATTTTGGCTTTCGTATATGCGCATATATGGAAGAGAGCTTCTGTATATGTGCATTTTGGCTTCTATAAATGTGCATATACGGAAGCCAGCATGCGCATATACGGAAGATAACTTCCATATATGTGTGTTGGCTTCCGTATATGTGCATTTTCATATATGCACATTTTTGGATTCTATAAATGCGCATATACGGAAGCCAAAAATGTGCATATATAGAAGCTCTCTTCCATATATGTGCATTCTTCCTTCTGTATATGCACATTTACAGAATCCAAAATGCGCATATATGGAAGAGAGCTTTCGTATATGCGCATATATGGAAGTGAGGCATTATGCCTTCCGTATATGCGTATTTACGGAAGTGAGGCATTATGCCTTCCGTATATGTGTATGCACATATATGAAAGCTTCCTTCCATATATGCGAATTTACGGAATCCAAAACTGTGCCAATACGGAAGAGAGCTTCCATATATGCGCATTTAGGCTTCTGTATATGTGCATATACGAAAGAGAACATGCGCATATATGGAAGAGAGCTTCCGTATATGCGCATTTTTGCTTTTGTATTTACAGAATCCAAAATGCGCATATACAGAAGCGAGCTTCCGTATATGCACATTCTTCGTTCTGTATATGCGCATTTACAGAAGGAAAAATGCGCATATTCAGAAGAGAGATTCCGTATATGTGCATTTGGCTTCCGTAAATGCGCATATACGGAAGCTCTCATTTTGGCTTCCGTAAATGCACATATATGGAAGCGGACATGCACATATACGGAAGAGATCTTCTATGTATGTGCATTTACGGAAGCCAGATGCAGATATGCGGAAGCTCTCTTCCGCTTCCGTATATGTGCGCATTTATGCCTTCCGTATATGCGCGCATGTTCACTTCCATGTCACTAAGCCAATACTCCTTAGAGTGAAAACCAAGAGGACTTGCCATGGCTAGACCATGTGTCTTGAGCCCGACCATAAGATAAAACCAAAGATAAAAAATTAATAACATAAAACCACAACACATGTATAAAATTAAAACCTATTGTATTGTAATTATAATAAATATATATATAGTGCGCATTAACTTTTAAGTGATGTCATTGCAATCTTAGATTCTTATGTAGTTCATGATTCTCAGATAATAGTGTCATATATAATTATTGGATAGCATAAATACAAAGGTAAGTAAGAAAATACAGTAATATTCTAAAACAATAGTACTTTACAAATAAGGTCTTGAAGCCTTCTTGCCACATCTGCAGCTAAATGATCACAAACCATTAAAAACAGGTTTCTGCAATGCTAAATTATACAAATACTAAATAAAGGCCTAATTTTAGAAGGAAGAAATATATGCAAATGATCCAACTTTTAATTGAGTCTCACAACAAATACAATTTCCAAAATAATATACATTGTTTGCAATGGGTCTTAAATAAAAAAGTATATAACAATATATGTGAGTAGCATATGATTGCTCAATGATCATTTTGTACAACATGGGGGAAGTGAAAAATAACAACAATGTATCGCTTCAACTATTCATTGTTCTGTAAACTCACATCTTCTTGTTAAGAAACAACCACTGATTGGTAGGTTTGGATCATTGGTAAAATTACCTGCATCATATTTTAAAGGTGTTTAATGTTATTCAACCATTGTTACATGTGAAATACCCATGTATAATGTGCTACAATTATGCAAATTTATGGGAATCAGTGTGCTACATCTATTTTGAGTCAAAGAGTTACCCTCCACAACATGCTCATTAAATAGTTGAAGTTGACAACTTTGAAAATGGCGAGATGTGGATCCCTCGATTGGAACAATAAGGAATGAAATAGTTATTAGTATAGATCGACTGCAACAAATAATAAGATATTTATTAGTTGAGATTCAAGATAATTGCATATCATATTTAATGTAAAACAAAACAAAATATTAAATTTCCATACCAATGTTGTGTGTAGGAGAAGGTTGCACTAAACCATATGCATGCGCCATGTTCCTTTGTCTTTGAGAAGATATCTCGATTGCAACAATTCAAAATAAAATATTTATTAGTTGATATTCAAGATAATTATGTATTGTATTTCATGTAAACCATTACATAATATCAAACGTCCATACCAATGTTGTGTGCGGGAGAATGTTGCTCCACAATCGAGTATCTTTGAGAAGATATATTCAATTGATTTTCCATGATTTTTTTCTTTGCATGAACCCATCCAACCCTTTGAAATTGTGGTTGATCTTTTCCTGATTGTTTCTCACAACGATATTGTCTTTTTTTATTGTTTGGGCTCAGAAAACTGTGTCGTCTCTTGGTAGTGATCTTGGACGGAGTTATAGTACCAAAACACATTTGATTGAACTCTTGACGAGCATTGGAAACCACATGGTTCAATGCATATGCCTACTCCAAATTTGTGGGTCTTATGGATAAAAAATCCCTCAATTCTTCATGAGTTGATGACATCACAAATTTCATTTCATCATCCTCGGGTAACACACTCTCTGTTCTTACAATACTTGTTTCACTATGGTAGTTAATATTAGGAGGAGAATCGAAGCATGGTGGAAACTTTGTTTGGTTTTTTGAGCTTGAAAGAGTTGTTACATTTAAATCAACTAAAATTCTAGGCCTTTCAGTAATAGAACCAGAGGCATTTATTAATCTATTGTCACCCAAAATAGTGTTAGTCACTAGCATCTCAACTTTTAATACATGTTTACATACATTTCAATTTGGTGCCCAATTACAATTATATGAGTGTTGATTTTACCCTTCATATACAACTTTATACCAATTATTTTGAGTATCATTGTTTTGGCTACGAACCCAATATTACTCGTGATTTTGTTCATTAGCAACATAATCTTCATTTGGGATTTGTTTTGCTCTGCGTTTGGATGCATTCCACTGTTCCTTGACTTTTCGAGGTCGTATAAAACCAACTTCTTTCAAACATTGCATATGATTGTAATACAATTCAACCTTTGTCAACGTATAAATCAGCCAATCGACCCTTCTATGGCAGGCGTTGTTGATCTCCTTCAAGTACCTTTGTTTTAGATATCCATGATATGATTCAATTGCATTATTTGTATCTTGATTAGAATGTGGAAAATTTCTATAAGATTTTGCCCACATATCTGGATTTTTTATTATTATTAGTTATGAAGTAATAACTACAAATATGGCATTGCATATTAGTCATAAAAACAAACTACATAAAAACTTACACATTTTATTGTTCGCTAACCAAGTGGTTTTAAAATATTTCAAAAACTTTTTGTGTTCACTAAACTCAACAAATAAACTTGCAAGTGCTTTTTGCACAGCTTCATGATCTTGACACGAGTGCATAATCTCTCCTAGAGCATGAAAAATACGAATTCTATTTTCTCTTCCTTTGACTTTACTTCCAACGTTCTTTAACCATGCCCGACGGACATGCCATACACATAATAATATTCTAGAGTTGGTCGAATTCCTGAAATAACATTACAACATAAGAAAATATATACAAAATTTATTGTGTTATGCCTATTTTAAAAGGAACACAAACATTACCTTAATGCCTCAATTTCAGTTGCAACATCATCTGTGATGAAAGCCTTGACATCCCAATTTGGTTGTTCTTTTTTTCTAGCCGCAATTAATGTTGACATCCATTTGCATATGTCATATGTAGTATTGCGTGAAGAAATCACCCAAGCTACTGGAACCCCATTGCGATGGTCATCAAAGACCATTAAAGTGTAAAGATGATACTATGTCACACCCAAAACAAATATAATTATATAAGGTACATGCATTGAGATGTAGTTGAATAGATGAATAAAAAAAATGTGAACTCACCCCATACTTGTTGGTGCTAAAGGTTGAGTCCATTGACTTGTTATGTGAATTTTTTACCATCATTAAACGCATCCACGACGTTTGTATGCCTATAATAAAAGGAATGTTTTGAACAACATCTTGTTTTTGGTAGAAAAAAAGTTTCGAGGGCACTCATTGTACCAACATTCCACGCTCCTAGGATCGCATTCATCCTTCACATATTCTATCCTTTTCATATCATTGTAAATGTTTAAGATATCTTTTCTTGTTATTAATGCATCTCGAGATAGCCCGGTGAACAAATCACCGGATCCAAGCTCCACATCAGAGATGAACTTGTCCCATATCATTGTGACATTAAAACCTTTTTCAACCAAATCTTGGACACTGGCTCATATATCCTCTGATAAATTTGGTGCATATTTGAATGTCTGAGGCCTACCAATTGCATCATTTCCATGGAAGACAACATTTGATTTGTCAATATGCCTACATGGCGCAGTATATATTATAATAACATCATTTGGTCTAAGTTGAAGTTGTCTCACAATAAAGTGACACTGACAACCAACTTTAATACTTTCACATGGATGGTGTTTTTTCTTTGCTTGTTATTGTATTTGGCCAGTGGCTTTCCGCGTAGGTTGCGGACCGTATGCACACCAATAACGATATCCATAGAATTGAAAACAAATTAGATAAATTGTTAATTGCATGTTTGACATAGTGTTATTGAACTCAAAAATTTAAAATGTATTGAAAATAAATTATAAAGACTCACATAGCATAATCTAGATATGTCCCAAAATTAGTCTCTTTTATATCCTCAACTTTTGTACTTCGTCGAGTGTGAATGACAAATTGAGTAGGCACAGGTTCATTGGATTGCTCCCCACTTATAAAATCCTCAAGTCGACAATATGGAATAATTACAACTTGCCCCCCCAAGACTTCTGTGCAAGTCAAATCCTCTGCTAAAAACTCCATCATGTCCTCTGGGTCTTGAACCTCCAACTCATTAATCCTTTCCCACTTATTCATTTTTCAAATCCCTATACAAATTACATTCAAAATTATATGGTTTGATTAAGTATTGTAATGTTGCTTAATGCTTACTTCAAAGTATAAAAATTGTTTTGTGATGTTAGACCTAATTCTCAACAATACTGAGTGAATATTCATGAGTTGATAGGCAAGAGAAAGATTAGATTCATATAAACATTGGCAAGATATGGTTGATCTCTATGCCAATTAATATAGATGAACATTTCAAAAGTATAGTATTCAACTATGTCACATATATATTTTAAAACTCAAATATCTATTTTATATTTAATTTAAATATGTATGGCATTACACATTTATTTAATGGATATTTTAATATGGATTTGAATGAAAAGTTTAGTGATTAGATATTAAAGTATGCATTGTAATATAAAGAGCAAATATTTTTATTAGTAGTTACAAAGTGAAAAAGTTGATAAAGCAATTAAAAAATTGTTTTTTAACTGTGTAACTACAAACTAATAAGGTGGATTAAAAATTGAATTTCCTTTTTAAATATTAAATATTCAATTTGTCAAATGATATCAATATACTCTTTCTTTTTTTTAGAAAACATTCAATATTCAATTTTTCAAATGATATACATAATAGACATATATCTGATTGCAAAACAGTGAACAATTCCTTTTGAAAATATTAAATAGTTGGTACATAAAAGACGTATATTAGATTTCAAAAAATTGAAAAACAATTTAACACATTAAATATACAATTTGTCAAACAATATAGATAAAAGATATATATTCCATTACAAATAGAAATTTAAAAATATATACTCAATCATATAAAACCAAAACCAATAGGATATGGTTAAGTTCAATATGTAGAAAAATCTATAGCAATGAACAATGTTGGAAACATTCATCGTCTTCAAGCATGTATTCACTTAGAGATTCTATATTTTTTTCGTGGTTTTAATGCCACAAATTTTTTTTGCTCTATTTTTACTCTCCTTGGTAGTCTTGTCAACATGAGCTTTAGGACCATTTTTAGCTAATCGATGTTTTGGTTCGCATTTCAATGCATCATCTACACTGTCATATATTATGCCAAATCCTTTAGAGAATGGAGCTTTTGTCTTGAAACTAGATATGAATATTGTTTATGTATCTGAAACATCAAATTTTCTCGCAAGTTATTCTTTCAACTCTAGCCTGGAAAGATTACCCCTTCCAGGATGGATAACATGGATTTGGAATTGTCTTCTATGTAGATGGAGGTTATCCACAAGATGTCGAATGCAAACCGTATGTGTTGTTCCCGGTTCCACCATTGCTAATTTATCTTGTAAATTTCTATCTCAAAGAAGTTTATAATTTGTAATAACCTCACAACAAAGGAAACAACATGTTAAGTTTATTTGCATAATGACAAACTATTTTTAAAAGATAAAAAACAATTGTATATAAAAACAAAATAAAAGGAGTGCAAGAAAAACAATGAATAACAATAAATATTTAGGTGTGAAGATAATAAGTGAAGAAAATATTGACAAATTTGTTTGAAAAGAGAAGACCAAAATAAGAATGTGTATGATTTCTAATGGTCCAAGGAGGGATCTATGTGTATTTATGAGCTATAAACTAAGATGTACAATGGTTTATATGATTGATGGCACATTGATGGTGGGTCCCTTGTTAGATTGTGTCATCGAAATGTCCATTGTCAGTCTACCATCCAACTTGGGATGTGTAAGGGGGGCTTCATAAGTCCACACAACCCTTACTCCTGATGTAAGATAACGTTTCTCATCCATCAAATTCCGATTTTGAGTAGCATTGTTAAATACTACTCTGTTACGTTTTCATCAATCTAAGAAGAAGCCTAAATTAAAGACTATCTAACTTTCATTTTTCTTTCACAAATATTTCAAAAATGTTGAAAACAAATACATAGCTATAGATTAAGCATAAACAAAATCATTATTCAAAATTGTATACATATATTTCTTACAAAACAATAATAAAATCATATAACAACTAATTTTTTGGGGGCACATTTACAAAGTCAAAGAATATAAAATGTTATAATATAAAAAATAAGGACAATTCTATTCATGTGCACGATTTCAAGGTTAGAGTCCAATTACATGAATTAGAGAGCCCTTACGGCAAGGTCATATGAGAAAAACAACAATTATACAAAACATTGAAATATTATTAGAATTGTTAAAAAAGTATAATAATAAAGATGTTGATCTCTTTGATTTCCAATAACAATAGAAATCATAAAAAATACAGATTAAGATAACATATTATGATAATATCACTATTCTAATTAGAACTAAATCTAAATCATTAAACTAACCGATTATGATAATAACATAATTAGGATCATCTTTAACCGATATCTCTCCACACACAACTATTTTAAATTGGCCATACATCTATGTGCCTTCTGTTGCTATAGAACTGTGGCCAAGAATGATCGATTATATACAACTATTTTAAAATGGGCGACACAACCTTTTGCCTTCTATTGTTGTAGCGCTCATGTCCAGAATAATGGAGTCCATAAGATTTATAATTATTCTTGTAATTTTAGCTGATTTCTATAAAAAAAATTGGGCTTTTTAGTTGTCATTTATCCTACTTATTTCTACTCCACCCCAAATTATAGAATATAAACACCTATAAATATATTATGTGTTAACAAAAATTTGACCCAAAGATATAACTTTTATCTTGCATTTAATTTACATGGTTCAAATAGTAAGAAATAACAGTTTTCATAAACAATTTTAGCCGGTTTAGTTGTCTTTTATCCTACTAGTTGTTACTCCACCCCAAATCCTAAGATATAAACACATATAAATATAGTATGTGATAACAACAATTTCACTCCAAATCCTAAGATATAAACACATATAAATATAGTATGTGATAACAACAATTTGACCCAAAGATATAACTTCCATCTAGCACTTAATTTAGACTGTTTAAATGGCAATTTTGGTTATTCAGGTCCGTTATTTAACAGTTTTCTAGTAGGTAATTTAGACTGTTCAAATGGTAATTTTGGTGTTTTGGGTCGGTTATGTGAAATGTTTTGGGTCAGTTATTTAATCCGTAATTAGGAATAATATTTTTCTAGCATGTAATTTAGACTGTTCAAATGGCAATTTTGGTGATTTGGGTCGGTTATTTAATTTGAAATTAAGAATAACAGTTTCTGACAGATAATTGAAACTGTTCAAATGGAAAATTTTTGGTGATTTGGATAGTTTAAAAATTGGTCAATTTGATGGCTGGAATTTTTGAAACTGAAACAATTTTTATGAACAATTTTAACTTTATTTTGTTGTATTTATCAAACATTCGCAAAAAAAAGCGAGCAGTTCTAGTTGTCTTTTATCTTATCTTACTAGTTTCTACTCCACCCACCTACAAATGTAGTATATATTAACAACAATTTGACACAAAAATATAACTTCCATTTAATAGTTAAAAAAAATAATATTTTTCAGATCAAACTACTATTAAAGAGCACAAAGCTTGGACTTTTATTCACAAAATTCGACCTGAAAAATAGCCCCAAAATAGTGAAACGGTGGCGTGTTTAATCTAATTTTTCATCTACTCCCACATAATTTTCTATGGATTTGTATGTGTAGGAAATCTATGGTGTTGGAATGGACACCACGTCGACTGCATTGGAATGGGAAATCAGTGAGTTGCTGAGACATCCTCAGGCAATGAAGAGATTGCAGGAAGAAATCGAATACTGGGTGAATCCGCGGACCTGGGTAACACTTTTTGGCAAGCGCATTTCGGCAAAAATAGAAAAATGCACCTCGGTCGAGGGCTTGTTAAACCCTCGACTGAGGTCTTAATATCTCGACCGAGGTTTTATCAAGCCCTCGACCGAGGTTTTGTTCAGCCCTCGACCGAGGTATTTCTCAACCCTCGGTCGAGGTATTAAAACCTCGACCAAGGGTTAATAAATACCTCGGTCGAGGTACATACCTCGACCGAGGTGCCTGTGTCGAAAAAATTATAAAAAGAGGCTGTGAGATCCGCGGCCGTTTTTTTGGCAAAATTTCACTGTGGAAGCTCTACTGAGAAACGACGGAACAACGACGTAAGGATTGGCACCCCGAAGCAACCCAACCTCGTCAAGATGGAGTTGGAGCCAAGATGTAACAGTTTAAATAATTGTTTTTCAATTTAAATGGAATTTAATTTTTTTTTATTTTATAAATTTATAAAATTTGTTTTAAAATTTGGTAAATGTATGTTTTTATAATTTTCATGTTTAAAATGTGTACCAGCAAGCAGAAATGCTGTCGGATTTTTGAAAATTTGTAGTTAAATTGAATTTTTTTGTTAATTTGTTATATATATATATAAATTATGTCAACCGGTAGCATTTATGCTACCGGTTTAATTTTGAAATGTGTCCCAGGCAAGCCGAAATGCTGCCCGATTTTTTTCAATCCTCCGTGAATTCATGGAGGATTGAAAAAAATCCATAAAACACCAACTAAACAAACCTATATGAACCATAGAGACAATTAATCAACTGTAGGCCCGAGACAAATAATAAATTTTTTATAAAAAATTATTTGAAATTGGTTAATAAGTTATAATATTAATAAAAAATCCGCATAGCCCACCCCCTTTTTTCAAAACATAAATTAAACCTACCATTTAATCTGACCTCACTAACCCTACTTAACCCCCCCCTCAATATTACTACCTTACCCCCTACTAACCCCTACTAACCCTATTCACCCCTACCTAAATTCATATCTAAACCCTATTAATACCTTACTAAATCCATATTAATACTAACTTAAACCCCTACCAAACCCCTACTTAAAACCCCCTAACTATACCCTACCAAACCCCCTATTTAAACCCCTATCTAAATTCATACCTAAACCCTATTAATACCTAACTAAATCCCTAAACCCCTACCTAACCCTCCCAACCTACACCCAACCTAAACCTATCAATATCAATCAATATATATATATTATATATATCAATATATATATAATAATTTGTATTCATATTAAATATTAGTTAAAGATTAATATATATATATATTATATAATTAAAACCATGGTTAACCAAAACCAATGATGTTTTCCCATGTTTGACCATAGTTGACCACATATGACCATGGTTGACAATGTATGACTATGTTTGACCATAATTTGCTATGTAAAATCATGTTTTACCATAGTTTACGATGACAAACCATTTCGAGCATCATTCATATAGTCAAACATGCATCACCATCGTTGACCATGACAAGTAATGTTTGATCATAGTTGATCATTGGCAATGGTCAACCATGTATGCCTATGGTTGACCATAAGTGACCTTATTTTAAGCATATTTGGCCAAGGTGAAACATGGTCAACCATGGTCAAACATTGACATGGTTGACCATGCTTTACCATGTTTAACAATGGCTGACCATGTATGACTATGTTTAACCATAATTGAACATGGTAACCATTGACTTTGGTTGACGATAGTTATTTTTTACTAAGGCTAATATAGATTAACAGTGGTCAACTAGTTATGCCTATGTTTCACCATAGTTGATCATTTTTTACAGTAGTCAACCATGGCCACATATGGTCAAACATTGAAATGTTTAACCATAATCAAACATCTTTTCACAATGTTATGTTAGTTGTCGCAATGTGATGTTGGACGTTCTCTCAATGCGACATTAATTGTCACAATGAAATGATAATTGACATGTGACATTAATTGTGACAATGTGACATACATTGTCACTATGTGAAATAAATTGTCACAATGGAACATAAATTGTGATAATGTGACATTAATTGTTAGAATGTGACATACATTGTCACAACGTGACCTAAATTGTCACATTGAGGCGTTAACTTCCATAATGCAACATTGTTTATATCATTTTCCATGATTGACTGTAGTTGAACATAGTTAAGCATGTTCAAATATGATTATCCATGGTTGACTATGTTTGACTATGGTTGCCCATGCCTGACTATGGTTGAATATGTTTGATTATGGTTGGCCATGTTTGACAATGGTTTAGATTGTGAAGTCTGAACATGTGAATTGCACCTTTTGGACTATGTGTTCATCTTCCAAAGTTGTGCAAGAGTGTCAATGATCCCAGGAGAGGCATCAATTCCAATGCCAAGTCTGCATGAGTATATTTCAGTATGTTGAGGTTGCTACAATGTCTGTCAATGAGTTCAACAACAGAACCGAAAAGAGGATCAAACAAGATGATAGTGTTATGATGGAGAATGAGATGAATCTACATGAGGATAACAAGGCACAAGAAAGTAATGATAAACAAGCAATAAACCAGTCTAAGAAGGCTAAGAGGGGGCGCAAAATTGGTTAAATGCGAGTCCACAAAGAAAAAGAACTTGTCCCAAGTTAAGGTTAAATGTGATGACGATTTAACCAGGTGGGGAAAAAACTGGAATTTGGAGGTCTTCTAGGGAATTTAAGGTGCGTAGAAATACCACCACTGAGTTTCTCAATGTATTTTTTCACTTGATGAAAGGGGAGAAAGTTGTGGCGGGGCTTCTTAAAATGTTTCCTGGAAAGGCTCGGTCTAGGCTCTTTATAGAAATTGGCGGTCTAATTGTGATGAATCTACTCCCAAGGAAGGTATACGCCAGTATGAGAATGTGAAAGTTATTGTACAGATTTTACTGAAACGATGGGAGGGAGTGTCGTCCCTGCCATTAAGCTTGATGGTCAACCATGGTCAACCACACAGTCAACCATAACAAATCATGGTCAACTAAGGTCAACCATAATCAACCAAAGGCAACTAAGACGAATGTCACAACGCAACATAGTCATGTTTAAACATAGTATACCAAATTCAACTCTAGTCAACCATGGTAATCTATTTATCAAGTTGTTGAGTCCTGAAAAATCGCAGGTGGCAACAGTAAGGGATTCTCCCCAATCAACGTTCCCAACTAGCCCGTTGATTGTTTGGTATAGGGAATCTGTCCGGTTTGCGGTCCGGCTACCGTAGGTCAAGTAACAAAACCAAGGCTTTACCGGTTGCGGCCCGTTCCACCGAGTTTTTGTGTTTTGACTTAAGATATGAAATGCAAGTGCCTAACTAAATGCAGGGTGATAAAGATGCAGGGAGCGGTCACAATGTGATGCGCAGGTTCTTACCTCTCGTCTTATGCTCGCAAGCAACCAAATCAGATACAATAAGCAATAAACTAATTATCTAATCTATCCCTAGGGAGCAAAGTTATCATATTGGGTGAATAATACAATCAGTACACTCATTGTGAAATGTTTCAGATAGCTGAGACTTCCTTCCAAAACACATGAACACTCTAAAATATATTTCAACAACCAGATAGCTGATTATTTATGAACAAGCCACTATTACTCACCATGGAAACAACATTACAGAATAAACTTAAGAATATTCCAGCAAGAACATAGGTTCAGAAATTAGAACATTCTCATAGTTAAAGAGTCATAGCTGAAAACAAAATAGTTCCTCTTCACATTGCTCCTTTAAATACATGTGACGCATTCCGTATTGCACCTCTTCCAGCAAGCAAAATTTGCAGTCTCTAATGTAAAACGAAGTAGTTCCTCTTACAATAGATGATTTACAAAATTTTCCGGAGGAAAAAAGCCCCTTCTCAGTTCCCCTTTCCCATATTTAACTACCCCTACAGAGTGTTTCGTTTTCCCCCCAGACGCATGACCTTTCAACTTCTCGAACGCTTCACATTCCGATCTTTTGTGTGCATGCAATCATGAACCACTTGGTAACTGATCCGTTTCTGCGTATTCATTATTCCGGATTTTGTCTTCTATGGCCGTGGTTCTCCACGGCGATTCCTTGAGCTTCAGTTATACCTCTGCCAGACGGTCCATATTTCTTCACACCATGGTAGATTGACTGGTCTCCTCGATACTTTCTGCAGTCAATCGACAAGCATCATTTGTTTCAAAGGCATCGCAAACAAAGCATTAGATTCTAACAATTGAACGACAATTCCATAAGAAAATGGCCGGGTTCGTCTCCTGTTCGGAGGAAAAAAATGATCGAGCTTTGGGCGGGAGACTGATGAATCAGCAGTCGGAAGGAAGTAAGCTCGGAGACCAAAAGGTTCTCCCAGCCGAAACGGCGGGTGAGGTTTAAGTCGTGGGCTAGCGAAACGCAAGAAAGAGGGGTTTTAAATCGGCCATCGGACGGTTTTGAGCTTCGGAGGCCGGAAGACTTTCAGAGCCGCAACGGCGGGAAAGAGAGCTCGGAGATACGCGAAGCGGGCGGGAGAAATAATCAGACGTCGGGCGACTTTAACATCGGAAGTTAAAAGAATCTCCCAGCCGCAACGGCGGATGAGTCAGAACGATGGGTAAGCGGTTTAAGGTTTAACACGAATCGGGACGTCAGAGAAATCTGGAGAGTCGGACGCTAAAATGGTCCGAGAGCCGCAATGGTGGCGGAAAAGAAACTCATAGATTCCGATCTGAAATTAAAAAAGAGGCCCGATCACAAGAAAAATTCAAGTGTTCAAACAGTTCTAAGGATCAAGCACAACTAGGTTCGTTCTTACTTCGAAAAGGAAACTCTGAGGAACAAAGATTTCCTTTTTTTCGATTATCGACCAGTAAGCCAGACATCCACGACTCAAAGCGAAACTGACCAAGGAATACATAAACCGGTTGACATCCATCTTCAAAGTGAAACAAAAATAAGATACGCCCAAGAGGCTCAAGAATTTAACGATCAAACCAAGCAAAGATGATGAGGAGGGGCCCCGAATTTAAATAACAATAAATTTGGGGAGAACAGTTGTGGCAGCAACAACTGGCGATTTCCTGGTGAACCTAGATCTCTGGGTAACTTTTCCTTGAGTGGCAAACTGTTTGACAACAAAAATGCATCAAATGAATTCTTCCAGCTGTCCAGATGGATTTCTCAACCGACAGAAGTGTGTACCTTAATCATTGATGATGGTCCACTGGGGGAAAGGGAAAACCGAGACCTTTAAGTCCAGATAACTATGGTGAGGCCAGAGTATGAGTTTCAATAATACCTCTGGTTTCAGGTAGCTAACAGTGTGGACCCCACAGGATTGCAGCCGATAGTAAACGACAGTATTCGTTTGTTCCTCGTTCCCATGCCATTTTAACACTTTTGTGCTTTTGGACTTTTGTCCCTTTCATCCGAGTCCTTCTGTACACCTTTCTTACTGAATTTTAATTCAGGATCCTCTATCCCATAGTGTCCTTTTGTGTGAATGGTTTGCTTCACGTTTCACCTCACGGACGGAGAGGATCTTTCGGCAATTTAGTACTTATGATTCAGCACCTGCTTTGATTTATGATGCTTTTATAGAAGTTTTGACTCTTTATTTGCCTTTTGGCATCCGTTTCTTGGCATGGGATCATTTATATTTAATACCCTGTTCACCTTGCTTCTTCCCATGGGTCCTTTGCTGTTGCTCCTTAGAACATTTTAAATGTGACGTGGATGGAGCCCCGGCATAGTACTCCAGACTCCTCGAATCCGGTTTATTTTACAGGGGTTAAGCATGACTTCAATGCACACAGAATTTTATTTGAGAAAACTGTTAGGCTGGAAGCATTCATTTAGCAATACACAGGCTGGCACCCAACATATTTGCTATTCCCAGAAAAGATCTTAATATCCTCCAATAACCGCAAGTTCGTCCCCTTTATTGAAAATCAACAACTCAAAAATAAATCAAATGAAAGCATGACTCGAAAAAAACCCCACAACTTATTTATATACAAGACAGAAAACTCAAAGACAACTTCAAGAAAAATAAGGCTTGAGAACCAAACCATTAACTGGCAGGTTCTCCTCCCATCCCTGTAAATCTTGCAGCTTGTAAGTAGCGGGGCCAAGTTTTACTTTGATCTGAAATGGGCCTACCCACAATTGTTGGAACTTAGTATGCTTTCCCTTCTTGTCGTGGGGATGATCCCATTGAGAACGAGGTCTCCCACTTCCAAGTCCCTTTTCCCAGCTTTATGTTTGTCAAACCATCTTTTTACTATCTCCTGCTGTTGTTTAAAACGTTCTCTAGCCTTGGATCTGGCCTCCTCTGCTTTCAGAAGATTATATATCCTTATTTGGAGAACCTCGTCATCCGACCCCCTAGACTCTTGGGCTAGTATGGAAGCTCGTAGCATGATATTGGGGGGCAGGATGGCCTCCTTACCATACACAAGGGTATAGGGTGGCATTCCTATTACAGACTTAGGGGTGACTCTGTCAGCCCACAGGGCATTGGGTAAAGTTGAGTGCCAACTTCTCTGGTTTTCGACGACAGTCTTCTTTAGAATTCTGATAAGGTTTTTATTAGAGGATTCAGCCAGGCCATTCCCTTGCGGATAGTAGTTAGCAAAATAATGTAATTTTATCTCTTTATCATGAGCAAATGCAGTCAATTTAATTGACGAAAAGTATTTAGCATTATCAAAAACTAACGAAATTGGAACTCCAAACCTGGTCATGATATGATCTTGTAGGAAGTTGATGACTTCGTCTTCGTTTATCTTGCGCAGTGGGATAGCTTCGACCCAGTGGGTGAAATAATCAGTAGCAGTAAGAATGTACTTGTGTAGCAAGGAATAATTCAGTTTTATTTCTCCAATAATGTCCAGCCCCCATTGTTCAAATGGTTCCATGACCATCACAGGCTTTAGAGGTGCTACCACTTTAGGCAGTCTTCCACCGCATATTTGACAAATATCGCATTTCCTGACATGTGCATGTGCATCCTTGAAGAGCGTAGGACAATAGTAACCGGCTCTAAGGATTTTGTGGGCTGTAGTATCACCTAAAAAATGTCCCCCAGCCGGACCATCGTGTAATTCAGACATTACTTTCTCAGCATCCTCTTTCTCCAAGCATCTCAGGAGGACTCCATTGTAGTTCTTTCTGAATAATACCCCTTCTACGATTTGGTAGGAAGCTGATTTTAAACGCAGAGCTCTCCTTTGTTTTGAACTCCAATGTTCTGGCAACGGCCCTGACTGCAAGTAATGCACAAGGTCTCTATACCAGGACTCAGGAGCTGTGAACAAAGGACATACATCCATTACATGCAATTCGGCTTCATCTTCCCATGCTTGTTCTTCGTTGTTTCTGCTTCCAGTCATCAATTTACATAATCCTTGACCTTTCACTATAGAGGATGGCTTGAATTCAAGGTCGTATTCTTGAAGAGCTGTTACCCAGTTGCCCCTTCTTTCTCCTAACTCTTTCTGAATGAGAAGGGGTCTTACAGCTGGGTAAGGGACTATTACCTTGGTTCGATTTTTTAATATGTAAGGCCTGAATTGCTTTACTGCCTTAAATACTGCGTAGTCCTTCTTATCAATGGCTGGGTAGTTTAATTCAGCCACTTGAATCCCAGTGCTCATGAAAGAGATTGGGAATTCATCACCCCCGTCCTCTTTTTGCATAAGCACGGCTGCCAATGAATCATCGGATGCAAATGTGTACATAATAAAGTCTTTACCAAAGTCTGGACTTTTCAGGGAGGGAGCATGTGCAACATCAGTCTTGATTTTGCTGAAAGCATTCTTTTCGGTTTCAACCCACTTAAACTGTGCATTTTGCTTGACCATCTGCTGCAGTGGCTTAACAGTCTGGGCAAAATCAGGCACAAACCTTCGTACGAAATTTATTGTTCCCATGAAAGATTGCATTCCCTTTTTATTATGGGGCATAGGGATTTGTTCAATGGCCTTAATTCTTTCTGGGTCTATAGATATGCCTCTCTTTGAAACTATATGCCCCAGTAACTTGCCCTCTGTGACCACAAAAATGCACTTCTTAGGATTGAGGGAAATGCCATATTTCCGGCAGCGTTCGAAAATTTGCTTCAGGTGGAACGCATGCTCCCCTCTTTTCTTCGAAAATATTGTGATGTCATCAAGGTATACCACAACACTTCATCCAATCATTCCACGGAAAGCTATGTCCATAGCTCTCTGAAATGTCGCTCCAGCGTTAATCAGTCCAAAAGGCATCCTTCTATAGGCAAAAGTCCCCCATTTAGTTCTGAACGTTGTCTTCAATCTATCTTCCTTGGCTACTAACACTTGGTTGTAACCAGAGAACCCATCTAACAATGAAAACAATTCAGAACTAGAAACCATCTGTAACAACTGCTCCATGGGAGGCACCGGATAGTTGTATTTATCTGAGGCGCGGTTTAAGTTTCTGAAGTCCACGCACAACCTGATTTCTCCCGATTTTTTTCTAACTGGCACTAAATTTGACACCCAATCAGAGTGTCTGACTTTAAAAATAATTCTAGCATCTAACAATTTCTTTACTTCGCTCTGGATTAGTGGCTCCAACTTCGGGTGCATCTTTCTTAATGGCTGCTGATATGGCTTGACTCCCGCTTTAATAGGGATGATATGCTTGATGATGCTAGTGTCGTAGGTTTTCAAATCTTGGTACGTCCAGGAAAAGACATCTTTGTACTGTTTAAACAAACTGATGAACCTATCCCTCTCGACTGGTGAACAACATTTGCCGAGGTTCACAAACTTAGGATCCGTTTCAGTCCCTAAGTTTACCAGTTT
>LPNX011178097.1:336936-482035 GCA_001517045.1 Pseudotsuga menziesii | reverse complement strand
TTACTTTTTTTTCATTAATGTGAATGCTGTACATTTATGTATATGGTTAACAATAGTGTATTAGTTTCTGTTAGTTTCTCAATCCTGCTGTATCTATATAACAAATATGTGTATAGTGTTTCCATATAACAATAGTCTGAAACTCAGCTTTAACTCTAATTCATCATTGAGGTTTAAGCACCTACTAACCGATAGCACTAATTACCCTTTTAGGATCCCAGGCCAACAGAGCCTATAAACCTGTCGGGAACGACTACCTGAAACAGCTTGGAACCTGTTCTAAGGATCCCGGACTGGGTCGTCTCCCCCGTTGCGGGCTGAATCAGAACCGCCCGTCAACAGAATCATGCCAATATATATACCATAGTTTGGGACAAACATGTTGATTAAGGATAAATGAGATGGTGAATATGTAAATTGGCAATGAATAGTCTCCCCCACTAACTTAAGATGAATTAGGTTTATGAAAAGGAAAAAGGGAATGTAGTGAGGGAATTTTCCAAATTCATTAATTTTCTAGCATTTAAGGAATCACATGGTTAAAAATTAGAAAACAACATACCTCCACTTACCTAAAAAGTTGATGAACTATACAATAGGAATGTGGCTGCTACTGCTGAATAATAGAATGCGAAGTGAAGGATCTGAATTGCTGCTTGGTTGGATGAAGTAGAAGATGAGAACTGAAAGTAAAATTGTGGTAGTCTCATATGGCTAGAAGTATGCTGCTGTAAAACTGCTAATGATGTCATGAAAAGTATATAGTCTTCAGCTCCTACAAAACTCGATGGTACAATTCTTACCGTGCGAATAAATGTGTCGATGTCGAACATGGAAAAAAATTAATGGATTATCGACCATTAATGAATGTCATTAACCAATGCGAGGCAATCTCACCGTTTGTGTCAATGAGTTCCAAGGTACCTAAGTACATCGTGCAAAGTGAGAATAAATGAGTTGATGTCGAGCCACTTGCAAGATCTAACGATCAAGGGACATTGATGTATTTCCATGATTGTCAGTGAGAGAACTTGCCATTAAGGCATGCAAGCCTCAAGGTATTGAAAATGAACTCTAGTCTCTATCCCAGATAAGGTGCTGAGGTTGATGGGGCAAGACTTGTTGAAAGGTGGGCCTTAATGAATCCCACATCAGTCAACACGAGTTATACAAAATGAGTGGTAGGACTATAGATAAAAGGTCTCCTCGTCAGACAGTTTTAATGACAAGGAAAATAAAGTAATGTAGTCATGGAAAGGAAGCTGAATGGTTTTATTCATAAGAAAAAAGAAAAACTGAAAATGAGAAAAAATTGTGCAACTCAGAAAGGTAGACATGCGGGAAGTTATGATATATAAGGCATTGAAAAGTAGACTCCGACATGGATAATGAATAAGCTTAGAAGGAAAAAAAGGTAATTAATCATTACATGGCGTAATTGGTCTCTAAAAGGCTTTTTGTGGCAACAAATGTCATGACATACAGAAGGGAAACTCAACTTCTTCAAGCTTTAACTAGAACATTTTTCTGAAAACTTTCTGCGATTCTGGAAATTATTTCTGCATGCCATTTGTTCGTCTTTAAACCTGAAAAATGTTAGTATTTCCCTACAACAAACTTATTAGAGCATTGAAAATATAGGAAAACATGTGCTTAACAAAAGTTGAAGAGAATAAATAAAATGCTCTTATACCCGAAAGTAGCAACCCTTCTTGTCAAAACCTGTTTTTGAGTGACTTGCAAAAACAAGTTAGCGTAAAACATGTATCAAAGCAGGAAGTTCTTGGGTTTAAGAAGACTCCAAGTTTATTTGCAAATTTTTACAATTTTTATGGTTTTATTTATTACCTAATGTTTTTATTTATTTATATGTTTTTAGTTTTTAATTTTAATTTTATTTTTTAAATTTTTAAATCTTTTATTATTATTTCTAAAGTTTTTTTTATTTGTTTTATTTTATATAATTTTTTTAATATTTGATTTATTTACCACAAGAACAAATTTGTATATGTTTGTGATAAATTTGTATATATAGAGAAAAACTAATTTAAATTTAAATTTCTGTGCTTTTGTTTAAATTTTTAATTGTTTTATAATTAAAACAAAAAGAAATTGGAACAAAATTCAGAGTGTTTACATCCTTCTTTTACAAGGATTAGTGCGTCTTTATGTAATGATTGGACAAATAGGGAGAGAGAGGGTCGACCCTTTCAACGGTCGACTCCTCTAAAACGAGGCTATCTTAATGATCTGAATAGAGAGGAGTGTGTAAACAAGCGATTTTTTATGGCGAGTTTGGCGGCTTGAAACAACCACCTACCTCCCCCAAATGGAAGATGTGCTAGGTCCCACTGTGCAAAATGAAAATAAAAATAAGGAGAAGGCGTGGCTACGACAATAGCTAAGCCTTCTATTTCAAAGACGCATATTAATTTTATTAATTTATGTTTTTGACCTACAAAATTTTGTTTTGAATTGTTTTTGTGTATTTTAATTATTTATATATATAAACCTAAAATAAATTATGCTAATATAATTTTATGGAAAAATGCAATGATGTATTAAAATTGATTTATTTATTTTATTTTTATTTCTTCATTTTGATAAGTTTTATATATATATTTAAAGGTTTATTATGTTAACTTTTATTATTATTATTATTTTTTAAACTTTTTAATTGTTTTATATTTTTCTTCTTTTATAATAATTTTGCTTTATGTTTGTTCAATATTTATTATTATTATTTATTATTTATTTTTGTTTATTAACTTGATTAATGTATATATATTTTTAAATTTTATTTATTTAAAAAAACAACAATATGTTTATTTATTTATTTTAAAGTTTGATTAGTTTATATATATATTTAGGTAGTGTTTTTTGTTTTGTTTTTAGATGGTTAATATGTATATGTATAATCAACGGTTTGGAAAGCTTGGGAGAAAGACTAATGACCACCAAATCAGGTCTTTGGAAAACAAAAAGTATCTTTTCGATTCTACCCAACCTATCTGTTCAATTCTCTGGCTCTCCAAATGTGGTATTGCAATGACGCCATTGCCTCCATCCAATAGACCGAATTAAAGGGTGTGTCCTTCATTCAATGTTTTACAAGCAGTCATGTATGCCCAAAGCACCAAAGGAATCCTATCATCCCAGTCATCTCGATTGACCAAAAACACCTTGCTCAATACACGCTCCAAAATATTATTAGTGGAGTAGACATGCGAGTTCGGATTATGTATCTTCATATCCATGCAATTTAAAATCTACCATAAGTTCATTGAAAGTAAAACTTATTTATGCCACTATACTATTTTCAATCTCCAGTGGAATAAACTTCAAAACTATGCTAACTTATTTATGCCAGTTTACTATTTTCAAACGCCAGTGGAATAAACTTCGAAACTATGCTATTATGGCTCAATCTTTAGTCTCAAACTTAAACAATGTGTCTAGTGAAAAATGAGCTATTTTCACTATTTGAGATATGCATTTTGAGGGCGCTAGGTTAAAAAACAGGTTAAAGAGTCGGAATCATCTTCACATCACCAAAAGGTGATATCTTCCCATTCTCTTATAAATGTGGCTTGCGTAAACCAAGTCTCGCCAATAATAGCAGAGGCAACTAAGGTAGGCGAGAAGATATATGTACAAATTTTCCAGCAAAGGGGCTAGTCTATGATTCAATATCTGTTCAACATTTTAGGAGCCCTATGAATGAAGGAACCTAAAAGGTAAAATAGAAAAAGGTTCCCTCCACCCTTGACCTCGAACCTAGATTCTCTTATGCTAAGGAACTTTCATAATGATTTTAAATAAACTAATCCAATCTACTTGCTCTTGCCGCGCTAATGTTTATTCCTTTTTTTATAATAGCGGATTTGAGCATGCTTTCCATCCATAAAAGTATGGGCTTTATGAAGGCTATTTTTGTCAAAGGCCAAGACGCGAAGCCCTTAAGCTCAACGAAGTTTATTCCGTATGCTAGGAGCAAGTGGCGATCCTCTCTAACTATATAATGAGTCCAAACACGGGTCCCTTGAATACTTAAATAAACGAATATGAGTCTCACTTATCCAAAATATTCCTGTTAAACAAAGATGAATCCTTCTTTTGATCGTCCGAAGGCAGACGGATCTAGGCTCCGGGTGGAGACCAACAAAAACAGTTAGTTTTTCTTGTTGTTCAGTTACTGCCTCTCGTCGGATTGGTTCCTGCTCGACAGTGGGAGGTATTGTTGGCGTCATTCCATAACTATCAGATCGATGATAAATTATAACCTGAGTTACCGTCTCTTTGAGTGATTGCGCCTGATATATCAATTTTTCGCCTTATCGAAGCGGAGTTTACCGGAGCTAGCGTGGATCACAGAGAGAATTAACAAACCTACAAAAGAGAGAATTTAACAAAGCTTAGAATATGATAGTATACGAACTGAAGGATTGAGCCCGATCGCTGCCTCTGAGGTGATTTGCATTTTTCTCATCAATTTTGTGTAGTTACATCAGTTCACTCTGGTAGATGGAGGAGACACTGCCCGAATTGGTTCTGGTATACACTTATTTAAAGCAATAAACCGCGATATAGTAGCAGGTGAGCATGAAGATTAAGCTGTTGCTCAGCATGCACTTTATTAGCTTGTGCCAAAATGAATTCACAATTAGGCAGACATGCTAAGAGGAATTTTATCAAATAAATTTACTGGATTTTTTGGCGTCAACAGCTGAATCGAAGCCTGAATCGATATTTGAGGAGTTTGAAAGAACCTTAAACCTCCAAGTTTATAAAATGTAAAAAAAATGTGTTCTATTTGATTTTTGGGAGTTATCCCCAAGTTTTGTTCCAAAGGGTTCGCGGTAGTTTTTATAGGGCAAAAATAGCATTCACTGAATCCCTACTCTTTAAAATCGAGTGCATCAAACCTGGATCGACTGATTGACTCTTGTTGGATTGACTACCAGCATTTACTCCCGGGGATTCAAACCTGGGATCAACTGATTGAGTAGCAGACCTATTATTCGATTCGATGGCTTCAAAGACGTGAATACGTGGGCTGAGGGAACGGAGAAGTGATTCGTCCAATTGTCCATTTATCACTGTGTATCCTCCTATCAACGCCATTAACTTTGATCTACCTTATGTCAAAATACCATCTCTGATGCTGTTTGTGTGGCTTTAAGGCATACATTAGATCCCGGAGATAATCACGCCAAGCTTCAACAGCAAATGATGTTGTGCAAATGTGATAAACAGGAAGACCATAAAGACGACATAGTTGGCAGTAAGACTGAAATTTTCTTCAAACAGATTGTTGAGTTTGTTCAACATCCCCCGAGAAGTTCCAAGTATGTTGACTACATGTTAATCAAAGAAGAAGAATAGGATGATGCGTCAACTGAGATAGTTGCGAATATCTCATATTAATTGATTCCCTATTAAGATGAAAGCGATCCCTATTAATTTGTTTGCTATGCCAGAGATCCATTGCATTAAATAAAGCTTTCCAACCCATTGCTATGATACTATCATGGTTACCAATATTTGATGAACCAAACTAATTCCACCTGCCAGTGGGACAGAACCATATTCTTGTTACTATGAGATGCTTAAAGGATAAAATCTGCTACTCTATCAACATATTGTTGGATTTCTAACTTAACTGCAAATAAAATAGCAAAGAATCTGGAAAGTATAATTGGAAGGTAGGTGTTAATTTCCAGTCCCACCAACTTCAACTACTCCAGCATGAATTACGATCAAATGGTTATGGGGATTATCATCAATTGAGAGAGGGGGTTCACTCTTAAAAACAATTATTTATGAACACACTCACGGTTGATCAGCGATTGGAGTCTTGATGAATACGCTAGGTGATCAACATCCAAAACCCTGCATGAGCGGAATCAGGTAGAGAAAAAAAATATCTACCCTAGAGAGGCACCATCACCATCATCCTGAATCAACAAGATCAATTCTCTTCAGATAAGCTCAGAGGAATTCATAGGTCGGTTTTGCAAATATGCAATATTTCATTTTCAGTGTTGATTTTTTAATTGTTTTAATCGTATTTTGCAGGTATGAAGTTTGGACTAACAAGAATACTTGCGAGCGTTGCTAAGTTTCTGTCTCCTTCTAATGATATAATAATTTTTTTTGGGTTACAGGATAGTTTTGGAAAAATGGGGAAGATAGGATGAAGGAATAGGTCGAAAGATAGATCGAAAAATGGGATGAATGAATACTATTGAAGAACAGATTGAAAGATGGGCTGAAGGATAGATTGTTTGATCTACCATTTCAATCTGTTATTTTATTATATATATATTAAGATTTGCAGATTTGGTAGAAAAAATTTATTATCTAGATATATTAATGTTTAATATTTAATTTTAATGTTTAAAAAAAATGTTTAAATGTGTATAAGCCTAGTTAATTTTTACAATTTATTTCTAAAAAAAATGTTTAGAAAAACTAATGTTTAAAATAAATATACATTATTTTTTTATACTATTCATATTTATTTATTTTTTATTAATTAATTTATTTTAATTTAAAAGAAATTAATTTTTAATGCAATTTTTTTATTTTTAGAATAACTAGAAAATTATTATTAAAGGAAAAATAAAAATAAAAAGAGACCAAAAATTTCAGAAAAAAAATTAGATTTAAAAGATTAGAATTTTAATTCCTAACAAAATTAAAAAACAAAAGTAATCTAAAACTATTTAGAAATAAAATTAAAAAAAATAGAAATATTAAAGTAAATTAAAACAAAGCTAATTTTAAACTCAAAAATAAAAACTAAAACCTACCTACTCTATTCTAAATGAAAAATTATAATCATTTAAGTGTAGTGAAATTACCAGTGTAACCATCTATCTAACAAGACTAAACAAAAATTGAAATCTAAGATGTATAAAAACATGTGAAACTAAGTGTTGAAAATGTAAATTAATGAAATAAAAGAAAAAACAAAACTTATTTAAACTAGTACTTACTTGGATCAATTGTTCGATGTAGCTTCCGTTTGCAGGACATTCTTCAGGGTGTTGATCACCCGAGATCCCTTCTTCATCCTTCTCGATTTCCTTCTCACATAATTGCTCCTCATATGTTGTGTATAATTCTTCAAACGTCGATTTTTTTTTTCTTTGGGAGGAGTAGTAAATATTTTAGCTACTATTAAGATCTCCTCTTCTTGAGAAGAGGATATCTCTACTTCTGCTAGGATCTGGGTGAGCTTTTCTAGGCTTATGCTCATCCTAAAATTATTTTACTGGAATCAAGTCAAGTACTAGAAAAAAAGAGTACATGACAAGCACAAAAACAGTATTGAACGAGTGCAAAACCAAAAATAAAAAGGTGCACAAAAATCTGTACAAAACAAAAAAAATGAACAGATACAAAGTTAGAAACAAGTTACTATGTAACAAAAGGCACCCAAAAATGAAAGAAATCAAAACTTTACACTACCAAACTGTGAAAGAAAAACTTGCATAAAAACAAAATCGTATGTATAGAAAATGAAAGAACAGAAAATAAACACGCTTATGAAAACAACAAGGGAACAACAAGGCTTTGGGGCACCCCACTATAGTGGATGCGTCTGGCTGTTACATCACGAAAATTCTAGAAATTATGTAGTGAAGTCGTCCTCGCGTCTTATCGTTCCCCCCCTCTTGCCGTGTAATGTAAAATTAATCTATCTATCTATCTAAACTCTGATCCCTTTTAGCACTTCCCCGGCAACGACGCCAAAATGTTGGGGAAAATATTAAACAAATTATAACAGATATCCAACGATTTAATTGTCAAACCGGAGAGAGCATAAACTTGTGAGGTACATACAAAATATATGCAGGGGAAGAGTATTTCTAGCCTATTCTACAACTGAAATTGAATCTAAGTTATGAAAATAGGAAATTATATGAAAGTAAATCTAATTGCAGAAAACATGAAATTGCATAAGTTAACTTGATAAAGAAATACTGAAATTGCATGAAACAAACTGGTATAAAGCAATCAACATTAACTTGTGAGATCACAGTAAATCTATACTAACAATTTATAAACAAAACATAACTGAAAATCTATATGAACAACTCATAAGAAAGAAATTACTGAAAATCTATATTAACATGGGAGAATCAAAGGATGTGCATTAAGCATCATCTCCATTACATAAAAATCAAGAATCCACTCTATGACTAACTCTAAACTATTCTCTACTTCCAAGCCACTAGAGAGATCTCTTACCAAAATGAGGAGAGAGACCTTCTATTTATACATGAATTCAGGATAACTAATCATAATTACAGATCCACTATTCTCTCAAATTATCCCTCAAAATCCTCAACAAATCTACAACTCATCCCTCAAAATTCTCCAACAAGTATTGGATGTGATATTCTCTCCACATTTCCATGATCTTGTCCTTGAAGTTAGCTCACATCTAGAAGATGAAATTCGAATATGAGGCTAGGTGGTCACTTTGAGCTTGTTAAAGTCTTCAAATACACCTGTAAGCATCACCAAACTCTTCCAACTTTAAAGTATAATGAAAATATGCTATTTTTCTCAATAATTAACCACAAATTCACTCAAAATACTAAAAAATAAATGGTTTGGAAAATGGTATATAAACCCATATTTATTATGAAAGTGGTGAATATTAATGATTTTATGGAAGGATAAGATAGGAATAAGGTGATAAATGGTATGTAAAAGATGAATAGAATGTGGTGTTTTTTGTTGTTTGACTTATGTGCATTGGAGGAGAACGTTTCTGTGCACTGTGGAATCCAAGTCATCCAATAACCTTTCCAGCGTCGATCAGCTAGGTAGGCCACATAACTAAACCCGCCAAATTATTTAAAAATGAAGGCGAAGTGGAAATTAAAACCTAGGTCCATGAATTTGGGAAACTATAAGAAATATTTGAAGATAGAGATGTCGATATATTTGACACTGTACTTTCTTTTGGTTCAGTCCATGAATTAAAAAGTAATTTGCAAGCCTTTAAATACCAAGGACTCGATCCCAACGGTGTTTACTGGTCTTAATTCCACCATTTCTTCCCATACCAAACCTTAAATTTTCCATATTTCATATCCTGTTGTGTGTCACATTATTCTCCTTCTGAGAGAGTTGTAATGGACTCTACTAGGTCTATGATACTTTTCCCCATTAATTCCTTGGTTATTAGATATTCACTTGAAGTCCCGCCATCGTTTACCTTAAACCAAGAATATTTTGTCAAAGAGAACCTAATTGAACAATTTAGACATGCCATTGTCGAGGAGAAACAAATATTTTACTCTAAAATCCTTAAATATGATGTGTCTATTGCATATGAACTATTTCCTCTTGATATTGGTCTGTTTAAGGAAGAGTCATAAATAGTCATTTCTTTATTGAGTCAGTTTTTAGGGATGGACATAGATAGGTTTGTCCCAGAGATATTATTGAGTATGTTGTTTAAAATGAGCATGTGTCATCCAGAGTCACATTGAGGTCAGTTTCCATGTCTTAAATTTGACGAATTCCTATCCAAGAATATTCATTCTCAGCTGGTGAATTTCCACATAGCTAGACACTTCAAATTTCAATCGTACTTGGTTAGGATGTTCTTATTTTTCAATGAAGAAAACATGCAATTTCCAAAAATATTGTTTACTTCAAAAATACGGAATAACACTTTCACTACATGGACCTCAACTACATCAACCTTATAATGGAAGAAATATAAAGAGTGATGTTTCAGAGTAAGCTACCCAGATTATTTCCAGATATGGAGGAAATTTTACAGTTTTCTCCAGACAGAAGGGTTGGAGATTGGTTTTTTCTAAAGGAACACACAATCATCAAAGTCTATTTTTTTTCATGAACCATATGCTCCATGAGCATTCCTAACACCCACGATAATTTCCCTAGATTTTATTAGACATAAGTTGATTTTAAAAAATGAACATTTTATAAATTTTAGAAAAGCTTTTGAAATCAAGTTTCCTTTGAAGGTGGGCCAATTCATCATTAATAATAAAGCTTCTCTCCCTGTGATTGAGGGTATTTTGCAAGATATGAATTTTATGAGGGCCACAAAGGTTAATTATGATCCACATCATATCATCTCTCACAGGAGGAAGCTGAATAAGAATAAAACATTTAAACATAAGGAAGTACATGGTAGTAGCTGAAATCGCTAATTTGATGGATTATCAATCAGATATGGAGGATAGAAATAATATACAGGTGAATACATCTGCTTTAGTGAAAATAATAACAATGACAGTGCCAACTCCAAGTAAAATTGAAATAACTGGTAAAAGAAGCCACTCAGAGGTTATGGAGGTTGAAGAAGAAGGCTCAAAAATATCAAAGAGGCATAAAACTGAATCAGTTAAAGAGTTAGTTGAAGTGGGAAGTAATAAATTGAAGGAAAAATCCCAAGGTCCTACCTTTGAAGTTCAAGAATACAATTTTTTAGAAACACAAGAGGGATCAAGTGATAAGTTTAAGTCCAAGAGTGACTTATATGTAGCATATGGTCACGATAAGAATGTTTCCTCTAAAATAGATTTGAAGCTATATTCTAAAGTGAGGAAATTTTTTGATAAAGAAGATTGATTAGTCATTGTAAAAGATCATGCAAATAATACTTTGAATATGGCAGTAGCTACCCAAAATAGATTTACAGAAATGAGGCTTAATCTGCAGAATATCCAAGTACCAAACAAAAGTCATCTACACAAACAAACTGGGATGTTATCTATAGTAACCTCATGGAAGCTACTTTGAAAGTTTAAAAGTTACATACTAAAGTGTATAGAATAGAGAATCCACTGAGAAAATAAAAGGTGGAGAATAAAGTGCATCAATAATAAATAAAAAAAGATTCAATGGGATCTATTAGTTATGGATAGTGAGGTGGAAAAAGGACAAGCAACTAAGAAAATTATGGCTGAAAAAGAAAACACTATCCAAATTTTGAAAAAGAAATTGAAAATTCCAGCAACTCAGATAATTCATCCTTTTGAGTTGACATAGTTAGAGAAGGAGAAAGAGTCATTATATCTAGAGCTAAATGATTGCAAGGAAAAGCTATTAAAGCTTGTTGGAGAACAAATCCAATGGGAAAAGGAGAAATGTTTCCTTACTGCTAAAATATATGCTCTAAATGAAACTAGTTGGATTTGGAGAAAGAAAGAGAAAACAAAACAAAAAGGAACCAATACAGACAAAGCAACCAAGTACAGAAACAAACATCGAGTCCATTGTTTAGGATATGTCATAGGTCATCCTGAGAGACAAAGAGATAATGAGATTGTAAATTCAAAATCAGAACATAGTTGAGATAGTTAAAAAGAAGGAAGAAGAGAGAAAAATCTCCAAAGATAAAAATAAGGAGTTGTTGGATAGAAATGATAAATTGGCCAAACAACTGATAGGTAAACTGGTAGTTCAAGGAGCTAGGCATCTCCTTTGGTACATGATTATTGCTGAAGCAACCAAGATAAGACCCTATTTGAATTTTACTAAGGATAAGGAAATGGTAATTAATGCAACAAGATAGAGTTGTGTAGCTATAAAGGAGGCTTTAGACAAAAAACTAGCAGATACAACTAGAAACAAAATAAATTTCCTCAACACTTTGTCTAAAGAAGAACTGAGAATGGTGGGAATCAAGGAAAAAATTCCAATGATCACTTGGGACAACAAAGTTGTGTTCAAGCATCAACATATTGAGACATCTCAAGCAAAGGAAGATATAATTCTACATCAAGTGAAATAATTCAAAGGCATATTTGTAGAATTATTTCAGAAGGGCTTGGATCCTTTTTGAGATGAATATGGAAAGCTAATTTCTTAGTAAGAATATCAAGCCTTGTTGGTTAGATCTATGCTAGATCATAACAATTTTGAGGACATGGCTCAGTCCTTATCTGGAAAAGTCATAATTGACAAGTTGGCGGTGTATTTTGAGTTGGTAAATGCATTTAGAGAAATTGGTGCTCAACTGCCACCTATTTCTTACATAGATCATGTGGATTTGAGAGTATTAGAAAAGGAGATGGAAAGCATGGAGTTTCCATATTGATATTAGTGTAAGACTATAGAGGAAATCGATAAAATGAAATACAAATTGCATCAATGAATAATTTTGTTTCAAGTCCCAGGCTACAAATATGACAAGGATCGTTTACAATAAATTTAAACATTTTCTAAGTAGTTAAGGATATTAGATTGTTAAGTTATGGGATAGATGTAATCAAGCAGTTACAAATGCCTATTTTTAGAATGTAGGTAGTTATCAGCTCGAGGAGCAATATTGATGTATAAAATCATGATTTTGTAATGTAATGAGGGTTGGAACTCGTGAGAAAAACTCAATTTTTGTAAGAGAGATGTCAAAGTTAATAGAAATTGTAGAGCTAAGCAATTTTTTCTACCAGATATTCTCGTGTTGTTATTTTTATAGTCCGTACTATATTTTCCTTATGCGAATGTGCTTCCTATTATTTCATTTCTATTATGTTGTATTTCATGCTTGAATAAGGGTATATTGAGTCAGAATTCATAGTTATATGCTCTCGTTCTTTGATTTCAAGTATCCACAAACAATATTCCTCTAAGTTTAATATTGGATTTATCTTTTGATTCCCATGTTAATGGACTGTTCATTTTTCTTCCCTACCAAGAGAAAATCAAGAAATTGACTGTAAAAGAGTAAGTATCGTGCCTATGTAAAGAAACTTCATTTCAAAGCATTGCCATTTGTTGTACCTCATGATTTGACTCCATTCCTAATGACACCCACTTGTTCCAACCATCACAGTCATTAAAATTGTTTCTTTAAAGATATATGTAGACTTTGTGTATATTTATTGAGAGATCCCTCTCTGGTAGGAAATAATCTAGATTTCCTCCTAAACATTGGTTCGTAAGGTTACCATGTAAATATCCTTCCACAACTAGAGGATAACAAAAATGAGTGATAACATATTGGCATTGTTTCCAGGGAGAGAGAGTTCAAATCTACCCTAGGAAGAATGACAATGTTTTCAAGAAAGTAGAATTTCTGTGGGAAAATAAGAGTTCTTGCTCTTGAATTTGGTTGTACTTTTCGATGGTGACTTCACATTCATATTCAGGAATGTGGTTGAAAATACAACATCCTGGATTTCAGGAGAATAAATAGAAGAGGTAATCCTGATTTTGGACCTTTATATAGTGTGGAAGATCCATAAAGTTTACTTAGGATAAGTAAATGAAAAGAAAAAGAAGGCACTTCTCAGTTAGAAACATCATTTTATTTGTCTCAAGAAGAATTTCTAAGTTTTCAGGACCTTCGTTTGGACAGGACCTTCGTTTGGACACAAAATTTGAACAATCTCTGTCGGACTCTAATTCTGAATCTAATTTAAAGAAAGATGCAGTTGATCAAAATAAGTTTGTGTCTTATATCCTAGACTCTCTTTGGAAGAACCTTCAAAATACTGTAAAAACAAAAGAAAGAAATCCAATAATCCAAAATCCTCAGCCACAAATCCATAATCATGTTCAAAACCATCCTAGAGCTATGGCTGCTAGGTTTGATCCACTAGATAAACCAATTACTTTGAATGACCTTCCTCAAAACTATGCTCAAAGAATTAAATTGTTTTATGGGGAGGGAAATTTTCCAGCCCAACAACATGTTGAGATGTTTAATGACTTTATTGACCTGGAGGAGGTAGATTATGATGATGCAAAGATGAGGTTGTTTTCCCAAAGTTTGTCTGGAGAGGAAAATAAGTGGTTCAAGGATCTTCCCGCAAGATCAATCCCTAATTTTGATGATTTCCAAACCCTTTTTCTGGATAGGTGGGAAGATAATAATAATCCTCTACAAATCTTGGCCCCATACAATAATTTGAAGAAAGGAAATTTTGATTTTGTGCATGAGTTTTAAATTAGGTTTATGAGGGTGTACAATTCAATTCCTGGTAATATAAAACCTCTTGTAGGAGCTTCAAATATAGACTATGATGTTTCCTTTGAAAGTAATTTTGCTTTATTGTTGAGGGAGAGAAAAACAACCAATTTGTCTACCATGCTTAAATATGCATTAGAAGTGGAGGTTAATTTGATGGCTACTGGTATATTGAAACAAAGAGTTGAAGTAGATATGAGAAAGGTCAAAGATGAAAATCAAGCCTCAAGCTCTTCTTCCATAGATGCAAAATTTGACATCATGATGAGAACTATGGAGAGACTAATGGAAATATTATCCTTGGATAACAGAACTCATAATATATATCGGCGTGAACCATAAATCAGGAATCCTAAATTTAGGATACCTCCTCCCCCATATATCAGGAAAAGAGAGCAGAGAAATCCATGAAATGCAGAAGACCAACAAATAAGACCAGGGATACTTTTAGGGGCGAATTTTAGCCCAGTGGGCTATTTTTCCATGTTTTTCTCCCAAAATACATTTGCCATTTTGCATATTTTGAAGCCCTGTTTCGCCCAATTTTGATGGGGTAAATTTTTTTCACCCTAAAATCACCAAATTATTATATAAACGATATAAAATCCTTGGAAATTAAAATATTTTTTGAAAAGCATCTCCAACCATTTTATAGTTGGTGTTTTAAGAATTGGTAATATTCGCCAACATTTATACACTTTTAAATATGTATGGTTCCTTAAAATCATCCCTGAATAAGACCTCCTTTCCCAGAAAATGATGTAGAAGAAGAAAAGGAAAATGATCATATGGATAATCAGATACATCATTTTGATGATGTAGACTCTGAGATATATCTCACAGAAGAGGAGCATAACATGTTTACTCAAGAGGAGGAGGAATGCAATGCTTTTGAATTTGAGACAGAGTAATATCAAAGAGGGTATCAAAACACTATGAATGATATCCATAGGAAATTGAATATGAGAAGTAGAGATGTGATTGTAAATAAAGGAAGGCTTCCTCCAAATCAACCTTCCAATAGTCAACAAAATACATAAAAACAAAAATAGGAGATTGCAAAGAAAGTTCCATAAAACAAAAAAGAAATACCAAAAGAAAATGACAAAACAATTCCCCCCTTCAATTTGCAGAATGAAATATCAAAAATAAAAAAATCCATCTCTTTCAATGAACTGTTGAAAAATAATGAGTACAAAGGAAAAATCAATAGAATGCTCAGAATTGAAGGAGATTTCCAGCCCGATACATTATAATTAAATGATGATTCCCAAAATATTGTTCTTGTCCCCATAATAGAAGATGCCAATGAAGAATATGTCCCTCCTTTCTATGTGAGCCTGAATGTACATGATATGATTCTACACAATTCTATGTTGGATTCAGGTGCTTCACATAATCTTATTCCAAGAGTGCTAGTTAGAAGTATTGGATTGGAAATCACAAGACCATACAAAGATTTATGTTATTTTGATCCCTAGAAAAGTCAAGTGTTTGGGGTTGATAAAGGATTTAGCAGTTACTCTTTCCTAGATTCTTGCAAAGAGTATTATCATGGTTGTAGTAGTAGTTGACATTCCCCCAAAGTTTGGTTTGTTTTTATTCAAGCCTTGGGCCTCAAAGATAAAATGGACTCTAAAAATGGACATGTCTTATGCAACAATTCCACTATTTGGTGAGCACATTGAGATTACATAGAGAGAAGAGATTGGCCTGTGTGGTGAGTAGTCAAGAAAAACCTAATAATCATCCAATATATGCAATTGATATTGATTTAAGGTCTTCCATTCTTTATAATTATATTCATATTGAACAAGACTTACTAATAGTAGACGAGCAGAAAGAAGATAAATATTTTTCCAAGAGACAAGAGGATTTGGAACAAAATCAAAGGGATGAAGGGGTATGGACTATGTACTTTGATGGATCAATAAGTAAGGGTATGGACTATGAAGGACAAAGGGGTATGGATAAGTAAGGATGAAGGGGTATGGACTATGTACTTTGGGATATGATTGGGAAAGTTTTCAATGAACACAGGGTGATGGTAATTCCTAGGATACATAATAGGATAGCTGACTCTTTGGCCACTACTGGTGGAAATTTCAAAATTCATATTTATTAAAAAACAATACAAAATTTAAGTTGTAAATAGACCTTCCATTCCTAATAATTCTAAGTACTGACAAGTTTTTGAAGATGATTTGTAGATAAATATATTCTTAGAGATGTCAGATCAATTTTCAAACACAAATATTGATGGAGGGAATCATAATTTGGAGAATTCTCAAGATGATAAGGAATTTGCAGAAACAAATGAGGAACACAAAAATATGAAAGGTATGATTGGTGGTAAGGATATCATTCAACTTAATAGTAACATTATTTGAAAAGGCCTCATACCTTTAGATAAATTGCTTAATCAAAATGATGTAGCAAAAAATCCCAAAGTGAAACCCCATGAAGATGATATTCATGATCAAGACATTGGAACAGAGGATTGCCCCAAAATAATAAAGATTTCAAAAATTTTGCCTATAAAAGAGAAGAAAAAATAAATTGAGTTGATGAAGGATTATTCTGATGTGTTTGCTTGGATCTCTGAATATTTAAAATAATATGATACATACATTATACAACACACTATTCCAGTAAAACCAAGATAAAAACCTTTCTGGTAGAAACTCAAAAGGATTAATCCTATGTTGCGTCCTTTGATGGAGAAAGAAACCAAGAAATTATTTAATGCTAAAATAATTGCTACAGTTAGTTTTTCAAAGTGGGTATCATATTTAGTGTCTATTAGGAAAAAAATGGAGAGATAAGACTGTGTGTGGACTTTAGAAATCACAATAAAGTTTCTTTGAAAGACAATTACCCATTTCCAAAGATGGATCATATCCTGCAAAACATTGTTGGTGCAGAAAGTATTTCTATAATGGATGGATTTTCATGGTATAATCAGATAAAGGTTATCCTTGAAGATCAAGAAAAAACAACATTCAAAACACCTTGAGGAACCTTTATGTATGCTAATATGCCATTTTGTTTGTTGAATGCAGGTGCAACTTTCCAAAGGGCGATGGGCATTGCATTTGTTGAAGAGAAGGAAAAAATTGTTGTGGTATACATACATGACGTAACCGTATTTTGAAGGTTTGACAAGGATCATATCAAACACTTAGAACAAGTATTTTTGAAATGTAGTATATTTGGTATTTCCTTGAACCCTAGAAAATCCAATTTTTCTATGAAGGAAGGGAAATTTTTGGGTTATATTATTTCAAAGGATGGGATTAAGATTGACCTAGATATAGTAAAAGATATTGTGAAAGTTGATTTTACAATAAATAAAAACGAATTTCAGTCATTAATTGGTCAAGTTAACTTTTTGAGAAGGTTCATCCCAATCTTTTTTGAGATCCTGAGAAGTGTTACCATTATGCTGAGGAAAGTTTGTGGTATTAAATGGACCATTGAAGCTAAACAATATTTAACTAACATCAAGAAGACAATAACAGAAGCACCAATTCTGGTTAGGCCTAATTTTTCTTAATATTTCATTGTTTTCTCTTTTTCTTCGGAGCATACTATAGCCAGAGTGCCGTTACAAAAGAATTAACAGAATGCAGAGCATCCCTTTGCATTTTTCAAAAATATATTGAGGGATGCATAACTAAAGTATGATATAACGGAGAAACAAGATTATTCATCGATTCAATCTCTAAAATATTTTATATTTTATATTTTGCATTCTCATATCATTTCTTATGTTCCTAACAATGTTGTGAAAATATTCTCACTCAACCCGATCCAGAAGGGAAAAGAGAAAAATGGATTACAGTTTTGTTGGAATATGATTTGGAAATCAAACCCACTAAATTGGTGAAGGGTTAGGGTTTGGAAAAATTGATGACTGATGCCAATTGTGAATCCTTGCAGTTAAATTTCATGTTTAATGTTTCAAGTGGGCCTCAGGATTGTAGGTAATCAATTATTTCTCTTTGTCTCCTTAGTACAATGATATTATTTATGTTTCATAGAAATTACAGGCACCTCTAGAATTGAGCAAGACCAGATCCTGGTCTATGAAGCTGAAAGCATCTAAATTCTCCATTTTAACTAATAAAATAGAACACAAGGGATTGTCGATTGTATATGAACTGGATAATTTTAGACACTATTTTCTTTGTTCACACTTCAAGGTGTACAATGACCAATTTACACTTCGATATCTAGTCAATAAGCCAATGTTGGGGGGAGGGGGGATATTAGCCGATGGCTATCGTTATTTCAGGAATACTATTTTGAAGTTGTAGTAAAGCCAGGAAAGTTAAATTCAGGACCCAAAAACCTTCCACACATAGAGATAGGAGAGGATGCAGGAAACATAGCTGACAATTACCAAATGGGAATATTTTTACAGTTCAAGTGGTTGATGATTACTTCTCATAAATTGCATAGTTCTTGAATTCCATTTTAGTCCCACCCAAGTACACAGTTTTGCAATTTTTTTTTTTTTGAAGGAAGTTGATTATCAGTTGATAGCAAGAAATGAATATTGGTTGGTTGCAGATGGGATTCTCTAATGATGTGGCTTAGAACATGAAATGCTAATGATATTGAAAGAATCCCATGGAGGAGTTGCGGGATGCCACTATGTAGGGAAAGAAACGACTCATAAAATATTGTGCACAGGATTGTGGTAGCCTAATTTACACAAGGATGATAAGGAATAATTTTAGACATGCATTGTCTTAGAGCAAGTTGGGAATCCATTGAGGAGGGACATGATGCGCTAGATGTCCCAAGTGACATTGCAGTCATTTGAAAAATGGGAATTTGACTTTGTTGGGACAATTAATCCACATGCGAGGAGATTAGGAGAAAGTTACATAATTACTGCAACATATTACTTAGCCATATGGGTAGAAAGTAGAACTTGTGAATTATTGCAGTGCATAAACAACTGTACAATTTATGTTTGAGAATGTGGTGACAAGTTTTGAATGTCCAAGAATTTTAATGAGTGATTAGAGAACCCATGTTTTGAACAATACAATTGCATCTTTGGCAAAGGAATTCCAGATATATCATTGGAAAAGCACCACCTATCACCCTCAAACAAATGGGCCAGTAGAAGCAGTTAACAAAATCCATGAGAATGTGCTATCAAATATATGCAATGTAAATAGAGATATGAGAATTATTGTAGTATTATGGGGATATCGAACAACATATAAGAAGCTAACTGGACAAACACCATTCAAACTAGTATATGGGAAAGAGAAATTCATGCCTATCGATTTTATTGTACCAAGTCTACATGTTGTTACCCTCATGAAACTCATAGATTTTGGAAAAATATAAATAATATTGGTAGGACTTATGGAATTGGAGGAAGATTGTTTTTCCACAAAATTTCACTAGCAGGTGCAAAAAGCATGTGAAAATGCATGGCATGATAGACATATCAAGCATACACAGTGAAGAATGACAGTATGTTTCTAAAGCACCCAAGTAAGTTAAGAATGCATTGGTTGGTTTCTTATTTAATAAAAATTTTCATTGAGGGAGGGGTTGTTCAACTAGAGAAACTAAATGGGGAACCTCTAGAAGTATTTGTCAATGGAAGTCGGTTGGATTTGTGTTAAGCCCTAAATTTTGGACACATTTCCCCATATAGTGTGGCACTTTACCCCCTATATGGTGGTGTGTTACATATTATTGATGTAGGCTTAGGTCTGTTAGTTGTTATTGTACACCTTTGTCTCCTATATATAGGAAGGAGATATTTTCATTTGAGTGAGCATTGCATATTGTCTTGTCTTGGGTACACAATACATTGTGTAAGGAGGTTCCTACCTCAAAGATGATTTATATTCATCTCTATTATTCATTATTAAGGAATTTATTAATCTCTTTTGGTCTATTTCTACTATTTTTATGCTATTTCTGGGACTTGGTTAAATAACATTTGGTATTAGAGCTCTTTCCTCGGGCCCTAGCTTCTGAAAAATGAATCATAATGGAATTTTCTCTACAATATTTTTTATACAAGAAATAAGAGATATAGGTTTCAAAACAACTCCTAAAACAAGATGAGCTATCTTCAATATGAAATTCATATCCTAATCCATTACAATTTTAGAGATATTTTGTAAGGAATCTAGGGGTTTTTACTAGTACAAAACCTAGTCTAAAACATGTGTTTTTGGGAAAATTGTCATATCTAAGGCATCAAAGATCCAAATTGAGTGATACATGTTTCATCTGAAAGAATAAATACCATGGTAAATGTGGTAGAGTTTTCATCTACATAAACGCAATATTGGACACATGGTATAATGCACAAGTTCTCTCTTCTAGATAGGCTAAAAATAAGAAGTTTTGGGAGATTGGAAATAACTTGTTATTGGCACATCCAAATTAGAATTTAGGTCATACCTACAGTTTCAGAAAGTGGAAAAACCAATATACCACAGGCCGAGGTTTCATACCCAGAGGATCCGAAATCAATTTTCCCTTAGTCTCAAGTTGGACCTAAAACAATTTTCCAATCAAGGTTTGAAAAAGTTTTTCTAGGGAAAATTGTTATATCCGAAGCATCTAATATCGAAATTGAGTGAAACTTGTTTCATGAAAAATAAGACTAGAAATAGTATCTGTGGTATATGTTTTATAGTCATATTTGAAATATTGGACACTTGTCATATCATACAAGTTATCTCTTTTGGATAGGCCAAAAATAAGAAGTGTTGCCAGAGAATTGGAATATAGTTTTACCACATTATCCAAATTAAGTCATACCTATGGCATCAGAAAGAGGACACATCAAGCCACCGCAAGTCAAAGTTGGAGAGCTAGAAGAGATGAAATTCTAAATTTATCTTAGTCCAAGTTGTCCATAAAACAATATTCCAATCAAGGTTAGAGGAAGGAAGGTGTATAGTTCAAACAATGGTAGATCACATAGAGCATCGACAAGAAATATCCAAATACTGAATATGTCCAAAAATAGGATGAAACAATAGGTAGATCAACATCATAGTCAAAGTAGTTTTGAAGAACGAAAAATCATATGGAAATTTGAACAAATAATTGAAACAAGGACCAAATAACTATGAAATCAAGCTATTATGGAGTACATCATCAAGTGGAAGAACATATCAATGACATATTCAACATGGGAACATGAGTACTTTATTCAAATGAATCCACAAGTACCCAAGAATTGAGGATAATGCTTGTTTTTGAAGAGGAGGGCATGTTAAGCCCTAAATGTTGGGCACATTCCTCCCTATAGTGTGGCACTTTATCCACTACATGGTGGTGTATTACATATTATTGATGTACGCTTGGGTCTATTAGTGGGTCTATTAATTTTTATTGTACACCCTTGTCTCCTATATATAGGAAGGATATATTTTCATTTGAGTGAGCATTGTATATTTTCTTTGCTTGGGTACATAGTACATTGTGTAAGGAGGTTCCTCCCTCAAAGAGGATTTCTATTCATCTCTATTCTTCATTATTAAGGATTCTATTACTGTCTTTTGGTCTATTTCTACTATTTTTATGCTATTTTTGGGACTTGGTTACATAAAAAATTGTATAGGGACAACCATTCTCCCACATAGTAAGAAAAACAAAGAAAATAAACAATTGTTGCTCAAAAATAAATTGAGAAAGTGCGAAAAAAGAAATAGAAATAAATTAAAACATGACACAATAAATGCAGGTATCCCTCATAATGACCTTGCCATCGCAAAGAAATCTATAACAAATCAAGGATAAATATAGACCTAGATCCTTCATGTAAGGATAATAAATGTAGATTTCAACAGTAAGATTGATTGGATAGTTAAGAATGAGCTATATAAGAAGAGGGAAGTCGACAAAAAGAGGACATATTATTTTGGAGTAATTAAAAGAGAGTGTATCCAAAGTGTGATAGAAAAAATCCATAGAGACTAAATGAGTTGCAGAGAACAATGGTACCTCCAAAGCAAGTCAGATTTTAGTCAAGAAATAAGCCATGTACCAAGCATCTGTCAGTATTTGTAGCAACAACTAGGGAAATAACATCATTGTAAGGTTCCCAAGGGATTATATACCACCAAGAAAGTTGACTGCAAAACCAGTGACTCTAGGTAAGGCACCTAAGTATGACTTGTATATACCACAACTACCACATGAAGTGATAGTAGTAGGAAATTTGTTGGCAGCTTTGAGAAGCCTGAAGTATTTGAACCATGGTATTACAAATGAGACCCAATTTTGAGCTCTCAAATGACAAAATTATTAGATAACAAAAATCACTCAAGAGTAACCAGTCATTGATTTAGAACCTCAATAATGGGTGATCGGGTTGCAACGATCAGGAATATTAAATTTTCTAGAAATATTGCACTTTGATAGAAGCTCGAAAGTCAATCCTGGGTAAAATTGTTGTTGACTTGTGTGTTAAAGTATTGTAACTCTGGAAGATATTTATAGTAATTTTGTTGTATTTTCCTTCGAAGATGTTATTCCTCGTTTCAAAGATATCCTTGATGTAATTGGTGTTAGAATAATCAACCCATAGTTTACCCATTTAGACATTAATTTAATTATTTCTGTCTTATTAGCCTAGTTCATGTGTCCCACCTTGTGCAAGTTGTCTATTACCTATCCATAGTGGTCAAACTTTCCTTATTTGACTCATGTAGCGCATGGAAAAGCCCAAGGAATCAAATCTACTTTATTCCTGGCCTCCTAGTCACCCTTCTGCTTTTTCTGCTTTATTCCCTGCTTTTTCAGTGTTTTAAGGCAAATAGAAAAGCTAGACTAGGTGAGGTGAACTATTTTTTTGTCCTCTTCATAATCCACTCTTTTCTCCATGCAAAAGCATGTATGAGCTGCCATTCCACCACTCTTTAGCTTTCCTAAGCCATTTTTCCAATTCGTGAGCTCCATGACAGATTTGGGATCAGCTTTTTACACCTATGGGGGATTTGCTTATTTTTAGTAAGCCTGCTTTATGCTAGATTTGAATTGCTCCTCATGCATTCGAATCCCTAATGTATGTTATTTATTTAGAAACCTATTATGATACAGGGTTGGCTATTGTACACTGATTTAATACATTTTAGTGTTCAACTCCAATTTCAGTCTCTTTTGTGAGTGATTTTGCATGATCAATTGTTAATTGTTGTGAGTAAAATTAATCTATCACTGGGTTAAATTTCCACATGGTATCAGAGCGCTTGTAGATTATTTTCTCTCCTCCAAAATTGTTTTGTAGGTTCGACATTAGTGACTGGGATCCTTCTACTGACAGCCGGGACAGATTTTCTAAGCTATGGATCAATCACAGAAAACTATCTTGACTCCCTTCAATTTATTTGAATGGAAAGCAGAGATGGAGATACTGTTGAGAGCGAAAGGACTCTACAGGGTGAGTATGGCAATAGAAGCAGAGCCCAATGCAGCTACAGAGAAGATAAAATGGCACAACATGAGGGATGAGGTTTATGGCCTCCTGTGTCTGAGTATTTCCAGAGACCTCCTTTTCCATCTTGATGGATTGACATCACTGAATGAAGTATGGGAGAAGCTTGCTGATATTTTTGGAAAGAAAGATGAGATGAGGGGACATCAAATCGAAAATGAGCTAATTTCTCTGAGTCCAAATAGCTTTGAATCCCTGTAGCTATATTTCTCCAAGTTCAAAGCACTAGTTTTGCAGCTGAAACAGTGTGGGATCGAAAAGAAAGATGACCAGATCGTTATGGCCATACTCTTGAAGCTAGGCCCTGACTATTCAGTGTTTTTTTCGACCTTCTATGCCACAAAACTGACAGCTCGAACCTGGAAGATGCCTAGCCTTGCAGATTTCATGGAATCTCTCACACAAGAATAGGACAAGCTGGTGATGATGGGCACCATCAAACCATCCAAAGATCAAGATTTGATTGCTGGAGATTCGAGGGTGGATTCAAAAATAAAAAAGAAAGCTAAAAATCCACCTGAGCAAAAGAGAGACAAGAAACAGTCTCTGGAGGATCCACAAGGTCCCAAGAAGAACTACCAGAAGAAGAAAAACAAAGGTGAAATGAGCAAGTGCGCATACTACAATAAGGGAAATCACACTGAAAGCTCTTGTATGAAGAAGCAAATAAATATGCTGACCCAACTCCTAGAGAATAATGGCATCTCCCTTCTAGAAATCTCAAAGAAGAGATAAGGAGGATCAAGTTCAGATGATAGAGAGAGAGTTCATGCTCTAGTTGCTGGCACATCAAGCTCACCCAGTTTTATCATTGATTCTGGAGCTTCAAGACACATGGTTTCGACTAAGGATGCCTTCTCCTCATTGGACAAGTCAAAAGGACCATCTATAGTACTGGGATATGACTCTCTCACTGAAAGTTTGGGTAAAGGAAGGATAGATCTTGATCATGGTCAGTTCAGCAATGTGCTGTATGTTCCTGGTCTTGCCTCCAACCTCCTATCATTGTACCAGATGACCCACACTGGGTCTCCTAAGAAATTCATATTCTCACCTGATGAAGTTGAGATCATAGAGATCTCAACTAGTAGAGTCATTGCAAAAGGAGTTGTGAATCATGCTCAAAAGGTATACATGTTCTCACACTTCCTACCTTACTCAAACCCCTCTGCTCTTCTGATTCATGCTAATGAAGCAAGCAAGATTTGGAATGAAATATTTGGCCACCTAAACTACAAATATATTTCTGATCTTAGTGAAAAAGAGATGGTCATAGGGTTTCCCAAGATAAAATTTTCCAAAGGAGTCTGCCAAGGTTGTATCCTAGGAAAACACCCAGAGCACAAATTTGAGAGAGCTAGTCATGAGAGAACCTCTGCACCCCTCTAGATGATCCACAGTGATGTTGCTGGCCCATTCCCTCATATGTCCATGAGTCAGGCCAAATATGCATTGACCTTAATTGATGACTTTTCTAGGTATTGCTGGGTTCACTTCCTAAAACACAAGTCTGAAGTTTTTGGCCTATTCAAAGTCTTTAAGGCTTTGGTTGAAAACCAGTCTCGAAGGAAACTCAAGGCCCTCAGATATGAAAATGGTGGTGAGTATGTCAAGTCTGAGTTTATTAATTATTGTGCAAATGCAGGTATTTAGATGCAGCATTCTATCCCTTACACACCACAACAAAATGGTTTTGCTGAGAGGAAGAACAGATCACTGAAGGACATGGCAACATGCATGATGGAGGCCAAAAATTTGCCACCAAAGTACTTGGCCGAAGCTATCAACTGTGCAGCCTATATTCAGAATAGGGTGCCTCATAAACATCTTGATGGCATGACTCCCTTCGAATCATGGAGTGGGCACAAGCCAGATGTGACCCATTTCAGGATTTTTGGCTCAAAGGATTGGGCTAGAATTCCAACAGAGAAGAGGAAGGCTTTGCAGCCCCAAAGCCAAGAGTGTCTTTTTGTTGGATAATCTAAAGATTCAAAAGGGTACAAACTGATAAATTTGAGCACAAATAAATCCTTCATCAAAAGGTGTGTTCAGTTTGAAGAAGAACCCCTTGCAGTAGTGGAAGTTGGTGAAGCCTCTTCACCACCTGAACCTCAAGAAGTAAGTAAAGAGTTTGTTGAACATGCTGATTCTGATTTGTCTGATGGATATGAGTTTATTGCAGACCCTAACAGCCCTGCAAGGCCAAAATTGGTAGCCAAGACACTACATGCAGCAGGTGAGCTAGCTGGGGATCCCAATGACCCAAGGAGGACTAGATCTCAATTTGAGAGTGGTCTGTGCATGAAGGATCCTATGTTTGCTGAAAAATGCTATTTGATGGTGGAGTCTGATCCTCAAACATATATAGAAATAGCAGGAGATCCAAGATGGAAAATATCCATGAAGGAGGAGTTCAGCTCACTCCAGAAGAGCAACACATGGGAGCTAGTGGATCTTCCCCTAGGGAGAAAACTAGTACAGTGTAAGTGGGTCTATAAGACCAAATTTGCTGCTGATGGCTCACCACTGAAGTACAAGGACAGAATGGTAGCCAAGGGCTACTCACAGGTTCATGGCATAGATTACAATGAGACCTTTGCCCCAGTGGCAAAGATGGATTCCATCAGGCTAGCCTTAGCCATTGCAGCCTCAAGGCAATGGGAGGTACATCACATGGATGTAAAATGTGCCTTCTTGAATGGAGATCTCACTGAAGAGATATATATGCAGCAGCCTCAATGTTTTTCTACTAACCCTTCTCTTGTGTGTAGGTTGAGAAAGTCATTGTATGGGCTAAAGCAAGCCCCCAGGGCTTGGTATGCCAAGATCGATAGCTTCTTGCTATCACTGAATTTTGTTCGGTGAAAATGAGAACAAATGTATATTTGAAGTTAGTTAATGGTTCAATAATGATAATTTTGTTATATGTTGATGACCTCCTCATTACAGGAAGCTCAAAGGCTGAGATTGCTTCCTTAAAAGGAGCTATGAACCAAGCCTTCTCCATGACAGATTTGGGGCTCTTAAGTCAATTTTTGGGGCTTGAGATTGCTCAAAACAAAGCTGGAATCAAGGTGCACCAGTCCAAATATGCCTTGGACTTGCTGAACAAATTCAGAATGAAGGATTGCAAAGCAAGAAAAACTCCTTTCCTTTCAGGAGTGAAGCTGGAAGAAGCTGATTCTTCACCTATGGTAAACAATACACTGTATAGGCAATTGATTGGATGTTTGTTGTATCTGACACATACTAGACCTGATCTTTGTTATGAAGTAAGTGTGGCTTCTATATTCGTGGATCAGCCTCAAGAGATCCATTGGAAAGCAGAAAAAAGGATCCTTAACTTTGTTCAGGGAACAAGGACACATGGGATCTTCTATAAAGAAAAATCTGATCTTGATTTGATTGGATTTACTGACAGTGATTGGGAAGGTGATAGCATAGACAGGAAGTCCACATCAGGATATGTGTTCATGCTTGTAGAAGGGCCAATCAGCTGGTCAAGCAAGAAACAGAGTGCCATTGCACTCTCATCTACAGAAGCAGAGTACAGAGGAGTTGTTAATGCAGCAACTCAATGTTTATGGTTGCAGAGTTTACTTGGAGAGTGTGGCTTCGAACCAGAGTACTCAACTACCATATACTATGATAACCAGTGTACCATTTGAATCTACAAAGATCCAGTTCAGAAGCATAGAAACAGACACATTGAGATCCATATGCACTACATCAGAGAACTTGTGCATGATGGCACCATTCACCTACTCTTCTGTTCATCTTCAAAACAAGTAGCTGATATCTTCACCAAAGCATTTTGTGAGAAGACCTTCAGCAATCTCAAATCACTGCTGGGGATTGCTGATCATGCTGTGAAAGCATGAGTGAAGACAAGATTCTACAATTTTGTTTTACAGTCCATGTTTAAGGGAGGATTTTCCCAAGTTGGTTTTTCCTCTTTCCTTGTTTTAAATGGACATGCAGTATGTAAAGGGTGACTAAGCCTTGTTGCTAGGCCCTATAATTTTCTGATATATTACTCATAAGTCAAGCTTAAGGGGGGGTGTTAGAATAATCAACCCATAGTTTACCCATTTAGACATTAATTTAATTATTTATGTCTTATTAGCCTAGTTCATGTGTCCCACCTTGTGCAAGTTGTCTATTACCTATCCATAGTGGTAAAAATTGACTTATTTGACTCATGTAGCACATGGGAAATCCCAAGGAATCAAATCTGCTTTATTCTTGGCCTCCTAGGCGCCCTTCTGCTTTTTCTGCTTTATTCCCTGCTTTTTCAGTGTTTTAAGGCAAATAGAAAAGCTAGACTAGGTGAGGTGAACTAGTTTTTTGTCCTCTTCATCCTCCACTCTTTTCTCCATGCAAAAGCATGTATGAGCTACCATTCCACCACTCTTTAGCTTTCCTAAGCCATTTTTCCAATTCGTGAGCTCCATGATAGATTTGCGATCAACTTTTTACACCTATGGGGGATTTGCTTATTTTTAGTAAGCCTGCTTTATGCTAGATTCGAATTGCTCCTCATGCATTCAAATCCCTGATGTATGTTATTTATTCAGCAACCTATTATGATACAGGGTTGGCTATTATACACTGATTTAATACAGTTTAGTGTTCAGCTCCAATTTCAGTCTCTTTTGTGAGTGATTTTGCATGATCAATTGTTAATTGTTGTGAGTAAAATTAATCTATCATTGGGTTCAATTTCCACACTTGGTTATGTAAAAGTCATGAAGTAAACCCTTTGTTGTAAGTTGGGGAAACAATACCCACAAAAGTTAGTATATAAAATGTATTTTGACTCTCCCAAGGTAGGTCAGACCTAATTAGGGAAGATGACCTAGTTAGTTAGTTGAGGCACTCACCTATTGAATATAAATAGGTGAGGTGCCTCTCTCATTCTTACACATCTTGCACTCAATTATTGTGCTGGAGAGAGAGAGAGAGAGAGAGAGAGAGAGAGAGAGAGAGAGAGAGAGTCAATTGTGGAAGATGAGAAACTATTCTTGTTGTTGGGGTTTTACACTGTACTTGGTCAAATTATGTACTGAGGAAGTTTTGCGTGGTTTTCTCCCTTTTGGTTTCCCTGAGGAATTTCTTTGTTTTCTCTTGCGTTGCTGCACTAGTATTTATTTTAGTGATCCTTTGCTTATGGTTATGATGTTATAATGCTAAATGTTTGTAGATATTGTATAACCATTAAAAATCTAACATGGTATTAGAGCCACCCTGAAAGAAGTATTTGTGCAGCCAAAACACTGCTACAACTACAACTACTGAAGCTTAGGGTTTAATGCTTAAGAACCCTAGAATACAAAAACTAGTCATGTTGGGACTTTTGATATAACTCGATATTGAACAAGGATCAGGAGTTGAAACTTTGAAAGGAAGAAGATAAAATATTTATGTACCATGTGTAAAATTTCCATCCCCGGATTCAATATAAAATAGGATATATGATTCCTCCAACTTAGGGTTCCAACCTCTCCCAAAATTAAGCTTTAAACATGTGACTAGGGAGAATTACAATATATTGAGATAAGAAGGTCCAAATGAAATTTCCCTAGATGTTATAGATAGGGCACATGATTTAGTTTTTGTGGTAAAAGTTTCATACCCTGAAGGTGAACCAACGACACATGGCAATCTGTACAAGTTTTCTATGATAAATTATCCTTAAATAAGTCACCTTTAGAAACTTCACATAAGTCCCACCTGGTGAGTCGAATTATTCTCTAACATGCGGGGTTGGAAAGAAGATAGACACAAATATATGAGGACGAATTTTAAGACCTCTAGGAGCAGCAAATTCAGAGATATAGTAGAAACAAAAAAAGTCAATTATAGAGAAGAAACTAGAGAAAAACCAAGGTTTCCTATTCCAGGAACTTCCCTCCACCAATCAGTTGAAGAAGGAGGGCCATCAAAATATACATAGGAGGGTGCATATTTATATGTAATAAGTTTATCATTTTTTGTACTTTCAATTTTTGACCTAACATTACTTCCAGAGAAAACTAGGGCATCAGATATTTTGCAGTTCTGTCCACAGTTTTGGGAAAATAAGTATGCTGCTCAACTTTCCTTGAGGAGGAGCATATTTCTATCCAATTGGATATGAAATATAGCCAATTTGAAAAATTAGGGTTTCTCTCTCAAACCTTAGGTTGACTAGAAGAAGTATTCCAGAAGAGCCTTCAAGCGAGCATCAAATTGAAGCAATCTCACTAGTAAGTTATATCCTCTCGATTTCCATTTGAGGTTCTCATTTTTATGACAAACAGTACCAAAATTGAGGACAAGCTTGAAACAGTTGTGAAATTATAAGCATGGAATTATAGAGTGCTTCTCATACTTGAAGAAGCATGACATGGAGAACTATGTCAAAGAAGAAGATGCATATCCAGATAGAGATGAAGTCGAAGCAAAAGAAGGACTTAGTCAAAAAAAAGATGAGTATTTCTATATGCATTGGATCTCACATGTATCATCCTTGAAGACTTCCAAGGATATGTTCAATGCAATGAAAAGAATGTACAAAGATGAACTTGAGAACTCAACTCAAGGATGTGAAGGTGCAATGTTAGAAAACATTCTATGTTACTTCATAAGAATATCTCAACTCAAGGAGAAATTAGAAGTTGTTGAAGACAATGTCAAAGAAGCAGAAGCATAAATTACAATTTTGAATGGTCTTCCAAATTAAGTCAAGAGAGTTGTTGTAGTAGGAATATCACATATGGAGGAATTCACATAAGAAGAATATTGATTGATGGAAAAAGAAGAAGAGACAACAATCAAGCCCTAACAACTAATGCCAAGCAAGAGAAAAAACAGGAAGGAAAAAAATTACCTCAAAGAATAAAAGGACATATCACAACTCAATAGTTCAGTTGTGATGAGAAAGGACACTTTGTGAAAGAATGTCTCAAGAATGAAGAATGAAATGATGATATGATCTATAAGTACCAGTCGATCATACTGAATTATGTTTGGATATGATTTCAAGACATGAAGGGAAGTATTATGAATCCTTCCAAGTAGATCTATAAGATCAAGTATACCATAGATCAAAGTATCAAAATATACGAAGCAAGGTTCGTGGTTTCTATTTGAAAGAGAGAGTCGATTATGTCAAGACACTACTTTAGGGGATAGTCACACCTCTTCATTAGTATATATTACACTAGAAAGTTGGTGTAATCAAATTAGAAGAACATATCAAGAAACCTATATGGTTTGAGACTCTCTACAGAGAACCACCTATGCACAGAAGGAGTTGTACAAGCTCAGTAGGAACTCATGGGATAGCACATACAATTACATAAGGAGATTGAGGATAAACTAGAATGATGGAGATCCCAACCTTTACTACAAGGTTGAACAGAGAATCCTATAAAGGATGATAATCTCATAAATGGGTACAAGAGAAAACTTGCAACAAAGTTCATACAGAGAACCACCTATGCACAGAAGGAGTTGTACAAGCTCAGTAGGCACCCATGGGATAGCACATACAATTACATAAGGAGATTGAGGATAAAATAGAATGATGGAGATGCCAACATTTACTACAAGGTTGAAGAGAGAATCCTATAAAGGACGATAATCTCATAAATGGGTACAAGAGAAAACTTGCAACAAAGTTTGAGATGAAGGATCTTGATATCTAGTGACCTCGATAGGTGACATAGATGGACATGAAGAAGAATAGCAACAAAGGAGGCTACATGTCACTCCAATGTACTAATACAGATGTAGAGAGAGTGTAATACCCCAAATTTTCATAATTTTTTTTTTCTTGCGACAATTAATATTTAAAATCATCGATAAAGAGAGTAACTTAACTGCTAACAGTTAACATCCTAAAGGGTCTAATATATAAACTAAAAAAAATTCCTTTATTAATTTCTATAATTGAATTCTTCACTATCTGCATTCAAAATTAAGTATTGAAATATTGATTTAGTAAGTAATGATCTGAAGTAGTATGAGCTGAAAACAAATGTTTGTTTACTATGTACTAAAGTTTGTCTCCTTCTTAAATGAAGGAACTTCATTTTATTCTCGAGGCTTGCTTAGCTCTTGAAGCTAATGCAGTGAAATGATGATTCTTGTTACAGATCTTTTTACAGGTAACTTTAATTTCCTGTTTCAGGCTCAAGAATTTAAATTCGTCAGCAGTAAAATCAAAGCTAGGGCAATCATTTAATTTAAAGTTTTTGACTAGAGCATGTACTGCATGACTCAATATTTTCGTTTTTTGTTATTATAAATTTTGTTTGTTTGCTACATTGCTGAAGTTTGAACTTGTCATGTTCAACAGTTAAAGCTGGCTAAATCTAAAACCTCTTGTTTAGGATTGTAGATAATATTATTTCTTTGATTTATGGGATGGAATGTTCATTACTTAAATAAAAAAACAAAATATAAAGCAAAAACCTTGCATAAACTAATGCTCACTATATGATTTTTATATCATTATAAGTATAATCCTTATCTATGCAAAAACTAAACTATAATACCTTTAGAAGACTATGCTAAAGCATCTCTATTTAAAATCTCATGCTTATATGTTTTCAACCAAATATTAACAAAGGTTATGTATAACCTTTTGCAAGCTTCAACCAAGCTCTCGAAACTATAGAGAAAAACCCTCAAAATTAAAGTCGAAGTGGAAACCACGTGGCTAACGGTTAGTGGATAGGGTTTATGTGTTGGAAAACTCTACTACAAAATCGATCAAACCCTAAATTTTCACATTGTTAACCAAACATTTCGATGCTATGAGTAGCGTCGCAAGGCTCATGGCCTCTTGGGATTTTGATGCCATCGTTTAGCTCTGTGAGTGAATTAACCCACTTATCAACCAAGTTGAATCCTATGATTATTAGCAGTGTGGTTACTGGATCTATAACACATGGATTACTTTGTGGATTTTGTTCACAGTAGGGAGATTTGGTTTCTTCATGGATTTTACTGTTTGCTTTCTCATTCTCATTGAGGTTCTTAGATTGTGTTTCTTCTGTGCAACTGCTTGGGTATGAAGTTTTCCTTGGCCAGGGTTATTGTGCAAAGCAATTTACTGCACGATTGAGGATGAAATATCTCCAGGTAAACTCATTTAAACTCTTTCTGCAAATTCCATAAAAATTCACTACTGCAACAAGGTTTTTTGAAAACTGAACTTAACATTCCTCAAATTTCTTGTGCAGACTTATTCTACAGGTGAAATCTCGCTACTGCGAGCTTCTCAAACAACTGGGTAAGCCTCAGTTTCATGCTTGAGGTTTCTTCTGTGGTGATGTGTGGGATTTGGAAATATATTGTCTCTCAGAGATTTGAGCTCCCTTGCCATAGCTGCATTTGAACAAAGCTTTTTTTGTAAAGGTCGTGTGGCCGTAGAACTATTCTGTTAGATTGTTCAAGTTTTCTTAGGGTTTTACAGTTTGTAAACAGTTTGTTTTTAACTTGTAATGATTTGACAATAATATGGGTGCATCGACTTGTGTAAAATGGAGTCTTTGATAGACTTGGACATCGTGGTTTTTTGTGTTGTATATTTCAGTTTGTTTAAGCTTAGATTAATGAAATTTTAAAGAACCTTGTTGCTATTTACCTGTATCTGGTGAATGCTTTGAAAAAAGATGATGAAAGGATTTCATTGTTGTAAATGTCCATAATTTTGATTTTTGTTAAAATGAGGTTATTATGTGGAATTTTAATGTGAAAGCTATTTTTGGGTTTTCTTTTTAATATAAATATTTATTTATGAAATAAAAAGGAAAAGGGTTTGTCACTAAAACCCGAGTGTTTATGTAATTGTAACTTCAGAATGTATTCACTTGTATATTTTATGTATTGTACCCCGATGTTCCTATTGGGAGATTCAATAATGTAAACAAGTCATGTAAAGTCATTGTGGGTAACCCTCCTTATTGATCAAGGGTTAAAGTCCCCGCAGTTGTGGGTCCCTAGGGTTATTAGACTCTCCTAGAGAAGCCGGCCCTAGTGAGTTGTTTTAAAGTTGGGAATTAGTATAAATAGAGAGTGAGCCTCTCTATTTATCACACATTCACTCACACTCAATTGTAGCGCATAACTGAGAGAGAAGAAGTAGCTGGGACAAGAGAGAGAGAGACTACTGTTGCTAGGAGATCATTTTACTATTTTGGTGTTTTGCATTTGGTGTTGATTCTATCTGTGAGGAAGTTGTGGGGTTTTATCTATTATGGTTTCCTCGAGGAAAATATTTGTGTCCATTGTCTCTTATGTTTGATTGTTGTGCTTGTTATTCTCTCAGTTAAAGATCCTAAGATAATGCTAACTTGAATGATAAAAATCTAACATGGTATTCGAGCTAACCTAAGAAGAAGACAATGTGCAGCTGTGGAAAATAGGGCTTACTACTTTTTGGATATCTCTCCATAGATTTTCAGCAAAAGAAGGTTTGGATGACTCTCCTCTCTAGGGCGCATCTTTCTATCGAAGCAGAATCTGATTCTGAGCATTTTTAGTTTTTGACTCGACACTACTATTGGAAATTAGGGCTTTCCACAGAAGTGGAATTTTTGAGTGAGCCCAGGCTTGGATTGATCTCCTCCTCAAAATCGAAGTTTAGAGACAAGAATCAAGGCTTTTGGTTGGGTAGAACTCTGGGAAAGTCAAACCCTAATCTGCTCCTGAACCAACATTATAGAAATTCAACTCCAGATCCAGTTCTGAAATTTTGACCTGGTAAGATCTAAATATTTTGTATTTCCATTTGAGGTTCTCTGTTAATATGTCTTATCATACCAAGCTTTATGAAAATCTTGAGGGAGATGATAACTTCTGAGCCTGGAAGTATAGGATCTCCCTGGTCCTGGAAGAATATGAGTTGGACTCTTACATCACTTAAGAGGTTCCAGTTCTAGAGGGAGATGAGGCTAAGGCCTTACACAAGAAGAAATTGGCCATGGCTAAGAGGATTATTGCTAATTCAATCAAGGATCACCTCATACCATAGGTTTCCTCCCTAAAGACACCTAAAGCTATGTTTGATGCCTTGACCAAACTATTTTAAGGGAAGAACATAAAGCAGAAGATGACTTTGAGGAACCAGTTGAGGAATGTAAATATCTAGAATGGGGAAACCATACAGTCATACTTTACAAGGGTCTCCTAGATCAAGAAAAACTTGAATAAGTGGATGAAGAAGTAGAGAATGCATAGATTGTGATGACCACCTTGAATGGCCTCCCTAGGTCATGGGATTATTTCATCCAAGGAATCTGTGCTAGAAAGAAGCTAATCAAGTTTAGTAGGTTGTGGGAAGAATGCTCATAAGAAGAAGCTCAAATAGTAGCTCGAGAAGAAAATATGGTAAATGAAGATCAAGATCTCATAGTACACTCCAAGAAAAACAGAAGGGACAATCACCATCATTGAGGTAAGAAATCTCACCAGAAAGATAATTCTATAAAAACAAACAAGGATCTATCCAAACTCAGATGCTATACATGTGATGAAAGAGGACACTTTGCTAGAAAATGTCCCATGAATAAGAGTGTTTCTAAGAAGAATAAGAACTCCAAGAGAATACATCATGCTCACACTGCTGAGGATGATGGTCCTCCCAGAAAAAGAGTCAAACAAGAAAGTGAAGACTCTTCAAGTGATGAAGAATATGTTCTGATCTCTGCCCTCACGGGAACTGTCACACATGGAAGCAAATATTGGCTTACTGACAATGGGGATTCCAAGCACATGACAGGATTCAAGGAATATTTTGAGAAACTATCCGAACATAATTCACCCCATAAGGTGAAACTTGGGGATGACTACCAGTATCCAATAAAAGGTAGTGGTGAATCCTCCTACAAGCTAGAATATGGAAAGTATATGAAAATGAAGGATATCTTGTTTGTACCAGGACTAAAGAATAATCTTCTCTCCATATCGGCATTATATGCAAAAGGAATGAGGGTTTCATTTGTAGATGGCTAAGTCTTCATGTGGCCAAAAGAAAAGACTATTGATGATGCAATAATAATTGGAGAGCAAGAGGGAGAATTATACAAATTGAAGGGACAACCAGAACAAGATTTGGTTCATGACTCAGTCGAGCCAAATGAAATTTGGCATAGAAGGCTTGCACATGTACACTACAGAGTAGTACCACTTTCAAGAAAAGCTGTTGAAGGACTTCTAGAAATGCATACAAAACATGAAGGAGTTTGCAAAGAATGTGCGAAAGGAAAGAACACAAAGAAGAAATTTCCAAGTAGCGAAAGCAAAGCAAAAGGAATCTTGGAAATCATTCACTCCGATGTCATCCAACTCATTAAGCGGGTATGTATGGTATGCTTCCTTCATTGATGATTTTTCAAGAAATACATGGATATAATTCATGAAAAACAAGGATGAAGTATTCAGAAAGTTCAAAGAGTTCAAAGCCTTGATCGAGAATCATACAGAAAAGAAAATCAAGACCTTTCAATCAGACAATGGCGGAGAATTTACATCAAATGAATTCAATGAATTATGCAAATATTTAGGGATTAAGAGGGAGTTAACCACTCCATATAATCCATAGTAGAATGGGGTTGCAGAAAGAAATAATAGAATGATTATGGAAGCTGCAAGGGAAATGCTTCATGATCAAGATATTCCTATGCATCTATGGGAAGAAGCTGCTAGAATAGCTGTGTATGTACATAACCATACTCCGCATAAAGTACTTGAGAACAAAACACCCGAAGAAGTATTCTTCGGAAAGAAACCAAAAGTCAGCCATCTTAGAATATTTAGTTGTCCAGTGTACATACATAGTCCAAAAGAAAAGAGGACAAAGTTAGATCCTTCAGGAAAGAAGGGTATATTTGTGGGATACTTTGAAAGCTTGAAAGATTATAGAATATACTTCCCAGGATTGAAGAAGATCGACATAAGCAAAGATGTAACATTTGACGAAGACTCAACCTACAACAAATCTAGAAAGAGACCAATTGAAGAATATGAAGAAATAAAAGTACCCAGAATTCAAGATACAACTATGAATGTTGCAAATCAAGATCAAGATCGAGAAATAGAAGAACCCCAAGAACCTGTATATCCACCCCAAGAGAAGAATCCTAACAAGAGGAAACCTGCATGGGGACGAGAGGCTATCCAAGGTGCAGAAAGATATGGGGCTCTAGAAGAAGTGTATAGAGAGAGGAAAAGAACCAGGTCCTACTTTGGCTATGTATCACTATTGTGTGACTTCATTGGTAAAGGACCTTCCAACTATGAATAAGCAATAGAGAAGAAATAATGGAAGGATGCTATGATTGAGAAGTACCAGTCGATCATGAATAATGATGTCTAGGATGTTCTCCCAAGACCAGAGGGGAAGTCTATTGTGACTTCCAAATGGATCTACAAGATCAAGCATGCTGCATACGGTAGCATAGAGAAACATAAAGAAAGATTTGTGGCTCGTGGCTTCTCCTAGAAAGAAGGAATAGATTATGAAGAGACTTTTGCACCTGTAGCTAGATACACTTCCATCAGATCAGTACTTGCTCTAGCTACATTGATGAAATGAAAGATACACCAAATGGATGTCAAGACTTCTTTCTTGAATGGTGTAGTAGAAGAGGAAGTGTATGTGGAGCAACCACTCAGTTTTGAAACACATGACAGGGAGTCTCATGTGTGTAAGTTTAAGAAATACGTGTACGGTTTGAAAAAAGCACCCAGGACATGGTACAACATAATTGATGGCTTTCTATCCCGTTTGGGATTTACCAAAATTAAAGCAGATTCCAACCTTTACTAAAGGTTGAAGAAGGTAACCCAGTGATACTCCTAGTGTATGTAGAGGACCTATTTGTAACAGGTGGAGATGGGTTGATTACTGATACAAAGAGGAAGCTTGCTTCTGAGTTCAAAATGATGAACTTGGGTATGATGCACTATTTTCTAGGCATGGAGGTTTGGAAAAATGCAGATGGAATCTTCCTCAAACAAGGGAAGTATGCAGTAGAGATCCTGAAGAGATTTGGGATGATGGAATGCAAGGCCATGTCCACACCTATGGCATTGAACCTGAAGCTTCTAAGTAATTATTCATTAGAGTTGGTTGATGCTATGATGTATCGTCAGATGATTGGGTCCTTGATGTACCTGATGAATAAAAGACCAGATATTTTCTTTACTATGAACACATTGATCCAGTTCCTAATAGATCCTAGACATGTTCACTTGATTGCTGCAAAGCATATTCTGAGGTACCTAAAGGATACAATTGATTACAGGATCAAGTATGAGGTGAATCAGAAGATTAACCTGGAGGTTTATGTTGATTCAGATTGAGCAGGCAGTGCCATTGATAGAAAGAGCACTTCAGGGTGTTGCTTCAGTATGGGATTAGGTGTGATCTCCTAGTTTAGCAGGAAGCAGTCCCGTGTCGCACTAAGTATAGCTAAAGCAGAGTATGTCACAGCTTGTTCAGCTAGTTGTGAGGCAGTATGGCTAAGGAAGCTACTGTCTGATTTGTTTGATCTCCAGTTGGATGTTACTTGTATATATTGTGACAACCAGAGTTGTGTGAAGTTGTTGTAGAATCTGGTGTTCCATGACAAGTTGAATCATATCAAGATCAAATATCACTATATCAGGGATATGGTGTAGAGAGGAGCAGTGAAGATCCAATATGTTGCAACAGATGAACATACAGTTGATGTGTTGACCAAGCCATTAGCTAGAGTGAAGTTTGAGTACTTCAGGGAGAAGCTTGGTGTTATCCAAATCAAGGTTCCCTCCAAAGGGAAGTGATGAGTCTGTGAGCCATTTTGACATGGTGAGAGGATTGGTTCCTTCCATGGTCAGATGTAAGTGCATAGATGCTCTAATATGAGTGTGGGTTGTGTTACCACATGATCAGTGCAAGGCCATTCTCTGGGAGAATTGAGGCACTTGGTCAGTTACCAAGAATAATCAGCCTAGAGCTGAGGGGCATTCTGATGTGATTAAGGGATGTGTTCCCACATGATTAGATATAAGTGCTGAAGGCCATTCTATGGATGAATGGAGGCACCTGGTCAGTTACCAGGAATACTAAGCCTAGAGTTGAGGGCCATTCTGATGTGATTTAGGGATGTGTTCCCACATGATCAGATATAAGTGCTAAAGGCCATTCTCTGGAAGAATGGAGGCACCTGTTCAGTTACCAGGAATACTCAACCTAGAGCTGAGGGCCATTCTGATGTGACTGTCGGATGTGTTCCCACATGATCAGATATAAGTACAGAGCCATCTTGATGGGACTATGGGATGTGTTCCCATATGATCAGATGTAAGTGTAGATCCCTTTTGACATACTGGATTGGTTCCTCGCATGGTCAGATGTAAGTGCAGAGCCCTTTCGACATGTATGATTGGATTGGTTCCTCTCATGGTCGAATGTAAGTGTAGATCCCTTTCGACATGTATGATTGGATTGGTTCCTCTCATGGTCCAATGTAAGTGTAGAGCCTTTCTGACATAGTTGACTAGATTGGTTCCTCTGATGGTTAGACATGAGTGTTGGGCCTTTCTGACATAAATGACTGGATTGGTTCCTGTCATGGTCAGATGTGAGTACTAGGCGTGCCTTTCTGACATGTATGGTGGATGTGTTCCTCGCATGGTCAGATGTAAGTGCTAGGCGGTCCATTCTGACTTGATATAAGCGCTGAACTAGAAGACCTACATAAAGGTTAGGCCTACAACCAACATGAAAAAGAGATGGCTCTGTAGAACTTCCTATGATGAGAAAAATCAAGAGATAGAACCTATAATGATGATCCACCAGAGATGTTCCAGATCCAGTGATGATCCAGATCCATAGATGTTCTAGATCTAGTGATGATCCAAATCCAGTGATAATCTAGATCCAGTGATGATCTAGATCTAGTGATGATTCAAATCTAGTGATGATCTAGATTAAAAAATGAAGATGACTTGAAGATGAAGATAACTTGGCGATGATCCAGATGATACAGAGAAGAAGACTTGGGCTGATAAATTGTGTTCAGAGAATACCTTCCTAGTTGAGAGGGAGTGTTGATGTAATTATAACTTTGGAATGTATTCACTTGTATATTTTATGTATTGTACCCCAATGTTTATTTCGGGAAGTATCTATAATGTAATTGAGTCATGTCATACCCTGATGTTCCTATCAGGAGATTCAATAATGTAAACAAGTCATGTAAAGTCATTGTGGGTAACCCTCCTTATTGATCAAGGGTTAAAGTCCTCACAGTTGTTGGGCCCTAGGCTTATTAGACTCTCCTAGAGAAGTCAGCCCTAGTGAGTTATTGTCAAGCTGAGAATTAGTATAAATAGAGAGTGAGACTCTCAATTTATCACACATTCACTCACTCTCAGTTTTAGTGTATAACTAAGAGAGAAGAAGTAGCTGGGACAAGAGAGAGAGAAAACTACTGTCAGGAGATCATCTTACTTTTTTGGGGTTTTGCTTTTGGTGCTGATTCTATCTCTAAGGAAGTTGCGGGGTTTTCTCCTTTATGGTTTCCCTGAGGAAAATTTTTGTGTCCATTGTCTCTTATGTTTTATTGATGTGCTTGTTATTCTCTCAGTTAAAGATCCTAAGATAATGCTAGCTTGAATGATAAAAATCTAACACCAAGCAGGACTGTGTAAATTTGATTTGGAATAATTTAATTTACCTTTTGTTATTTTATTTTAGTATATAAATGATAAACAGTCTAAACTCTATTTCTGTGTAAAATTTATTTAATTTAGGGAAATTATAATATAGATATTATAATTATATAATGAATAATTTGATTATTGAGGATATGGATAAAACTGTAAATACCTTATTCTGGAAGGAGGAAAGAAGGAAAGACTTCGTTGACAGTTTTCCTTAATTAGGGCTTGTATTTTTATTTTAAATTAAAACTTTGCATTGTTGTTGTTTTTACTTTGATGTATTTGATATTTGATGTGTTATTTACAGTATTACTGCAATCTGTTATTTGTAAAAACTTACTACAATTTCTTTTTACTGTTTATAGTCCAAAGTTGCTTCAATTGTATTATTTATCTGTTCTGTATTAGTTAATATTTATATGTATATATAATAGGTTAAGCTTGAATATGTCGGTTATTACTGTGTTAAAAAGAACACTGTTACACAAACTGAGTACTGGTTTTTAAGAGACCTTCTTTTATGGTAGTTTATGTTTATGTTTTAAACAAATGTATTTTAACTAAGGAAACTTCTCAAATAGAGGAATCTTTCTTCTAAATAACTCTATAAAGATTAAAAGTAAATAATCATATTCTTGCACATTTTGATTTGATTTGATCATCAAACTTAATTTCACCTACTGTACTAGAGTACTACCTCTTTAGAGGTGTGGAAAAATACAATCAGGTAATTTATTCATCAATAAATTTAAAACTAATAATTCAATATTCCTAAAACATATTTGAACAACATTTATCAATCTTGGAACAATAAAATATTTAACTAACTAACAAAGTAATCAGTCATATAGATGCATAAAATCCTAAATTTATACATTCTAGTTCCTACGCTTGCATAAAGAAAATAAAAATAAAATTTAGAACTTGGTAATATAGCACAGGTGACAACAACCTAAGGAGCCCGTTCCACCCAACCATCTTCTAAATATAGTTGAGCTGCAAATATTAGGATCCCCGAGCTAGTCCACTGGTCCACCTGGTTGAAAGCACTGGGTGAGAGAATAGGTTTAGAAACCCCTGCAAGTCCATAGAGTAATCAGCAGTAATACTTTTGCTTGTAACAGTAAGAACTCAGCCAAAAAAGATGCACTAGTTTAGTAAATCAGCACTTTCCCACTCAAAACATTCTACCTTTCCCCTCCATCGAATCTCTTGTGCACAAAATTTCACTCAAAAATTTCACAAGTAAAAAAATTGAACAGCCTCAGCTGAATTTGATTGGTAGTTTTATCAACATGCCTAGGTCTTTTGGGTCAATTTTTCACTTAATGAGCCACCTGCTCTTATTCCACTTTCTTGGGGAACATGACCACAAAAATAGGGAAGTTGTCTCAACTTTTATTTATTAATTAATAAAATATTTAGCAATTAAATACAATCATCCTTGACCCCACTTGGTCAATAACTACAAAATTTATAATAAAATTAAAACATAATGTCTCCTAAAACATAAAATGTTTTTGCAATTTGGGGTATGTGATAGGGGGGATGGTTCTCTCCCTCAGAGGGAGTGACTAGGGTAGATCTCAAATATAAAGAATATTGACATGATTCTTGGGATCATAGGTATGATGAAATCCAAAGGACATTTTACTTATCTAGGTAAACTATGGAGAGAAAATGGTGTGGTACATAAAGGGTACTGCATAGATATGATGACTTTGTTTGAGTTGATAGTGCTATGAACATAAATATCACTCCAACATATTGCATAAAGCGGAGTATTTCTCTCAATGCAACCAAAGATCAGTATATTGCAGCTAAGAAGAAATAAATAAAGTATTCCTCAAAGTAATGAGGAATATGATCCAGAAGAATTATATCGATGAATATGAATATTATACTCTTATCCATTTCATCATTGGATAAGAAGGGATGCACTGGTAGGAAAAACATACATAGTCGTATGTGATTTGTGGTGTAAAAAGACTTGCTAAGTATTTCCGATCACGAGCAAGATAGGAATAGGTCCTCAGAATCAGATGATGAAGTTGAATACATTGGCAAAGACTTCAGTAATTAAAGAAGAGAAATATCAATATGGAGTCTACCAAACAAGGAAAGATAAGTATTTGAATTGTCATTTCCTATATATTTAGTGGTTCAAGATGTGTACATAGATATGCTTCTATATTTAGAAAATTTATTATGCATATTAGAATATTTGTAGTTTACTGCTAATATGCAGGTGATGGGTAATTGGCTTATGTTGTTGTACAACATTCCATTGCCATTCTTGTGGTCCCAACACCCTATGCTAATACTGTTCATGTGGTTGAAGTCACAATACTTTGTGTTGATGATGATGATGTTGTTTCAACATTTTTATGTTGATGATGATGATGATGTTTCAACATCTCTATGTTGATAATGCAGATGATAATATAGTATTTATTGATGATGTTTCTTTAGCACTAACATGCTAATGATGTTGTTGTTATTTCGGTATTCACACACTGATGATGAATATGATGATGTTTTAGTATTTACATACTGACATAATGATCTAAACGATGATGTTTCAGTCTTTACATACTAATGATGCAGATGATAATGTTTCAGTATTTACATACTGATGATGCAGATGCTGATGTTTCAATATTTACATACTGATGTTGTAGATGATGTTTAAGCATTCACGTACTGATGTTGAAGAAGAAGATTCAATATTCGGATACTGATGTGGTAGAAGAAGATTTAGTATTCACATACTGATATTACAGACGAAGGTTCAAAAGATGATTCAATATTCACATAGTGATGTTGCAAAATAAGATTCAATAATCAGATATTGATGTGGCAGAAGAAGATTCAGTATTCACATATTGATGTTACAGAAGAAGGTCCAAAAGATGATTCTGTATTCACATACTGATGTGGCATAAGACAATTCACTATACACATATATATGTTACCAAAGAAGTTTTAGTATTCAGAAGATGATTCGGTATCCACATACTGGTATTGCAGAAGATGATCTAGTACTCACATAATATGATTTAGTATCCACATACTAGTGTTGTGGAAGATGATCGTGTACTCATAGATGATTTAGTGCTTACATACTGAGGTTGCAGAAGATGATCTAGTACTTGTTACCACCTAAGTTGTACTTAGTGGTTTTTTATCAAGTGAGCCTGGTGAACCGGAAAAGGGTAACTTGTTCGGACTTCAGAAGACCACCAGTCTTGCTTCTGGGACGCCTTGTTGTACTATATCACATGTTCATACACCATGGGGGAATTGTAGTAAATGTTATAGCATGATAGTGTCTGTAAAAGACTTGGTCTCTTAGACTTTATTTGTCAATCCGATCAGCCCAAGGTGTTTTTTCCCTTGGTTATTATTGGTTGTTGAATAAACGACTGATAATTTATGATTTTTTCACTCCATACCTCCAAAGTTGAGGTGTTGGGCTTGGCATTTAGGCCTATTGAGGTTATTAGAGTCTATGTGTCAATGTATAAACATGCTAGGCATCATGGTCGAGTCATATGAACATGTCTAAGGCCCCCTAGGTTTTTTCAAATTTTTTAAATTTTAAATTTTTTTAGTGTTTTTTATTAAAATTTAAATTTTCCAAAACTTAGGCTATTTTTTAATAGTTTAATTGGAAAAATTGGTTTTGTAATAAAAGTGGGCCAAATAATCAATTTCAGTCATGCAGGTGCTCATTTTGAAGCTAAGAGCACCATGTAAACCCATGGACCCACTTTTTTCAGGTTTTGAGTGATTTTCCATCACTCAGGTCAAAAAACCCCAAAAATCAATTATTGATTTTTTTTAATTAATAAATTGATGAATAATGGAGCAAATCCAAAATCCTAGATCAGTGGATTCTTAGCTGATTTGATTGAAATCAGTCAGATCTGAACCAGATTGACTTGATTTGACAAATCCTTGACTTAAGGAGGTGATCTGGAGAGATCCAAAGTTGATCTTCAACATCCTTTATGGGGAATTGCACCCTCTCTCTCTCCTCCACACATGTGGGCTCTCCTGGAAGCTCTGTGGATTGATGTGTTAGCTCAATTATCCCCTCGATTGACAAGTAGGCTTATTTCGGCTTCAGATCAGCATTGATTGACTCTCCCTCAGCTACAATGGTCTATCTCCTTGAGATTTGTGCCCCCCCTGGACTGGATCTCCTATTTTTTGTATAAATAAAGCTCAGGCTGCCTCTGCCAAGCTAGTTAGAGTCGGATTGAGGAACTATTGCCATTGTAATACTACTATGATTTTTGTGAATAAAGAATCTTTGGATACTATACCGTGTAGTGCATGTGTTTGTGTGGATTCCCAACGTCATCCTGCTAATGTGGTAATTGCAATTTCTTTCCAATTTCTGTGTTGCTTTTGTTTTCTAGCTTCAAGGATTCGGTTGAATCAAGTAAGGGTGTAAACTAGGCAAGTTAGATTACTTGCTCTTGTTTATCCATATTATGTATGTTCAAGAATTTTAGTTACATTCTTAAATAAGATTATTTTTTGCATGATCTTTCATTTTTGTTGCTTTATACATCTATATCCAGATCTCACGAGGTGTTGTGCAGGATTGTGTTATCTAGTTGCAGGTTCCCGATTGGAAAAAGGTGTGGATCAAGATTGATGCCATTACTTATCCAATAATATCAAGACTTTGTCCCTCCGTGCTCCACAAAATGGCCTCCTTTCAGCTTGTTCCATTCAAGCAACGAGCTGACCTTCTCTCCTCTTCTTCTCTTTTCTTTAAAAAATCAATTTTCTTACCTGGTTACTGTGTTCGAAAGCTTTGTTATCATTTGGATCTGATATATCAAAGTAAAATTTACGTATGTATTCTATTTCAAATCTCATAGTCTAGATCTCATTTCTGAAAAGTATCATTAAGCATTCTAGATCTAGCATAAGGAAATCGTCCGTTTTGCATGGCAAGTTAAAGAAAATCAGTAGGTTGCATGCTCTAGATTTCATTTTATGTTGTAAAAAGATTAAATCCAGAAATAAGTGCATATTTCATTGGCTGCAAAAACATCAATCCAATATCCCAAGGAAATCTTGCTTTCCTTGGTTCCTTTTTCACCTGTTTAGCTAGTTTTAACTTAATATTTTTTGAGTTAAGGTAGGTAGATCCAAAGGTACTCTTAAAGTGATTTTGGGAATATTTTATTCTAAAATAATTGCTGGTTTTTAGCAGGTGTAACAGAAAATAAAAGAATATTCTGTTCAAAAGTGGCCTCGGGAGCGTCCAAATCCCCCCAGGGGTCACCCCTTTCACTAAAATTTAAAATTTTTGGAGAGTTGTAAGACCTTGGTTTCATCCCGTATAAGGAACAAGAGGTTTCTAATATTTCAGTTTTCTGATATTGTAACCAATAATAATAAAATAAAATATTTTTTGAGTAGGCTCTTTCGAGCCCGCTCCCCATCCCCCCAGGGGGGATCTGCGTCAATTTCACTTTTTTGCTTTTTTCCCTTTTTTCTGCTCTAGTTTAGTACTGACATGCAGGATTGTATACTTTGATATAATTTTGCATTATTCCATATTTTAATTTCAAAAGTAATCATACTACTTACCCCACGACTTCCTGATTGACCTGCAGGGGGAAAGAGATGCATGGTAGGACTAATTAGAAAACCGGTGTTGTGTATCTTTGATTCCTTTTTCATCAATTGTTTCATTAGCCATAATAAAATTAACCCCTCCTTGATTCCCAGATTGAGTTCCACTTGGATCGAAAGAGGGTCCTAGAGGGTTTTCTTTTTAACAAGAACACCTATCTTAAAATGTACTAAAAATAACGAAGACTCCAGTGTGTATGCTCTGTACTTGGCTGCAGTTCATCCGATCAGTAAAGTTACATCAAAAGCACTTCAGTGACTAGAATAATTAGGATTCACTCTCCCCAAATTGACAAACTATCAGGCAAAAATCCAACGCCTCGATCAAACCATTACGGTGGCAAAATACCCAAAGGAAGCGGGAATTCCTGAAAAGTGACCTCAGGGCACCGATCTCTGTTACACCATTGGATGCATTATGAACAATAGCCTCAGAGACTCCATTCAGCCCACATATTCCTTGCGGGTAGCCGTGACGATTTAGTTTTGGACATACTTGAAGTACCCCCTGGGCATATCTCGAGTCCCCTCGCCTAAGTTAAATTACTCATCTTCTTGTATTAATTTATAATTAACCAATACACAATTTCACAACATTCATTCCAGCACTTGCAAGCACTCTTAATTGTTTTTCGACTCCATTTTCAAGGCACTGGTCAACTGTTTATTTCTTTCAATCTATAGGTGATTGGGTGTCATTTTTGTGCTTACTTGTGATTATCTCATCATGTTATTTGTTGTTTACAATTGTTAAATCAAAAATCCTAAAAAACTTACTCTTTAATACCATCATCATACTAAATAAATTTTCCTTAGTAACTTAATAGGGTCTACCCACCTTGGCTTCGTTAGGAGTTGAGCCTAAACAGAGGAGTCAAGAACAAGGTGACATCGTTGACTCGAGACTTGTCCCCAAGGACACACTGAGTGGCTTGAAGATTTCTGCCACATAACCCAGGTGTGTGAAAGGCGGCGATAAGGTCCAAAAGATGATTCTATATTCACATATTGATGTGGCATAAGACAATTCACTACATGCATACAAATGTTACCAAAGAAGTTTCAGTATTCAGAAGATGATTCGGTATCCACATACTGGTATTGCAGATGATGATACAATATCTAGAAGATGATCCAGTACTCACATAAGATGATTTAGTATCCACATACTAGTGTTGTGGAAGATGATCTAGTACTCATAGATGATTTAGGACTTACATACTGAGGTTGCAGAAGATGATATAGAACTCATAGAAGATGATTCAATATTTACATACTAAGGTTGAAAAAGACGATCCATTATTCTCATACTGACATTGATGACGAAGATACATGATGTTGTTCCAAAAATTCCTATGACATATAGAGACTCACTAGTTAGTTGTACAGTTGCGATGATGGATATTGTTGATGTAGAATGCCTTCCTAGTTAAGAAGGAGTGTTAAAGTATTGTAACTTCGGAAGATATTCTATTGTACTTTTGTTGTATTCTCATTCAGAGATTTTATTACTCCATTCAAACATGTCCTTGATGTAATTGGTTATATAAAAGTCATGATGTAAACTCTTCGTTGTAAGTTGGGGATATAGTACCCACAAAATTAATATATAAAATGTATTTTGAGTCTCCCAAGGTAGGTCAGACCTAATTAGGAAACCTGGTCAACCTAGTTAGTTAGTTGATGCACTCACCTAATGAATATAAATAGGTGATGTGCCTCTCCCATTCTTACACATATTACACTCAAGTCTTGCACTGGAGAGAGAGAGAAAGAGTCTACTGTGGAAGATGAGAAACTATTCTTGTTGCTGGGGTTTTATACTGTACTTGGTCAAACTCTATATTGAGGAATTTTTATGGGGTTTTCTCCCTTGTGGTTTCCCGGAGGAAAATCCTTGTGTTCTCTTGTGTTGCTGCACTAGTCTTTATTTCAGTGACCCTTTTCTTATGGTTATGGTGTATAACACTAAATGTTTTTAGATCTTGTATAACCATTAAAAATATAACATTGTGTCTATGAACTATTTATGTCGTTAGATACAACAATGTGTATTTATAGTCAACTCATTGCAAGAATAACAAGGTTTCCGACATCCAGAGAGGACCCAACACTACTATTCTTTTATTGCTTGACCCATTATTTAAGCCTCCCCTTGAAAGGACGTATGTTGTTCTAGCAGCTTGGGGAGAGAATAAGGAGGTAGTATTTTAGTGGCTTGGGTATTTTAAACACCCTTTACACCCTTAGGAGTACATTTATAGTGCATACATTGCAGTAATTCAAGATTTCATTCCTACCCAGTAGCCATGAGTGTCCTGCGGAACCCGGGACCACACACTTAGAGGGGAATAGGACACAAGACAAAGCGGTAACATAAATGATGAAAAAAAAATATGGCACACACAGATAACAATGAGGATTGTATTTGGAAACCATAAATGATGATACAGTTGAGTATGCGATGCAAATTCTATCTTGCAAGCTATTCAAAAAAAGTGGCAAGGATCAGGTAGCAACAAGAATCATATTTGTAGCAGAGAGGTGTGTAGAAGGTGTCCAGTTAAACTAGGAAAAAATTTTGGTGAATGAGTTCTTAGAGGATAGCAGCGATGAAAAAGAGAAAGGTATGACATTTCATTATGCATGGTTGTTGATTTTGATTTCATTAGTTTCATGGAAAAATCACAAAGAAACATAGTTTATGGATACCATGTGAAATCCATGTCTGACATCCAGATATGGTAATTTATGGTGCACTAACAACAAAAGGAGGAATATGGAAAAAAATATTACATTATATGTATATCTCGATACTATAAGACATATTATTAGGACAACACCATGAATATCACCTCAAACAATTTAACATATAAGGGCATTGTGTGATTTAAAGAAGGAATGCATCATATCTATATCTAAGAAAGAAGGGATCCGAAGAAGTAGTGGTTACCAACACACTTCCGGTTGAAAGTGGAATATGTCCACATGGTTATCAATGATTAGGACGTAGCATGGAGAGTCTCCGTTTTAGAAAAATAATATCAAGACCAAGAGAAAAGTGAAGAGTCAGATGGGTCTTAGAATGAAGAGTCAGATGAGTCACAAATGGACGAACAAGCAAATTAGCAAGTAGATAGTGAGGAAGAAGGGAATGAAGTGGATAATATGATGAAGGAGAATGAACTAGTAATATGAGAAAAGAGGAAGGAGCAGGGCAAGGAAAGTGGATCCGAACAAAGGAAAAAGTGGAAAGAAACAAAGGAGCAACTTATTTTCATTGACAAAAGATGACTTTGAAAAAATTGGTGAAAAAGTCAAGGACATGACAAAAGAAGTGTTGGAACAAGTCATAATAAGGATGAAAGAAATGCATGGAGAACTACAAGAACCACTAAATAGACTAATACAATTGTTGGAAGCAGCAAAAATCACATCTAGAAACATAGTAGAAGAGATGACATAAAGTACAAGGATGATACATATGGTCTCCCAACCTTCTACGACATCAACGGTGAGAAGAAGCTTGAAAATAACACCTAGAGTGTTAGAGTTCTTGACACTAGAGATGCGAGAGCCATGGAATGGTGGTAATTTCAATTGATTTAGTATTATCATGTATTCTAACAGATGTGTTGCATACATTATAGGAGGGTATGACATAATAAATATAGGTACATGCAAATGTGACATTAGTATAATGTACCAAATAAATTTCACTTAAGGAAGTACTGGAAGAAGAAAATAATAAGTTGTGTAAATAAAGAGAGTAGGATGCATAGGAGAATGAAATGTTGAAGAAGGAAATAGAAGTCTATATAATTTGATTGAAGTATTGATATCCTAGCGGAGGAAAATGTGACAAAGATAAGTGAAGCTATTCAAGGATTCCATGCAAACATTGTGGACTTGGAGGCAAGAACACCACCAATTACCCCACTAGAAGAAATACAAACAAAGAGAACAAGAAATCGATACAATAGTAGAAAACATGGAAACTTTAGAGGAAAAGTGCACAAAATGTATGGATAAAATGTGGAAGTATAGAAACAATTGATAGAGGATGCTAAAGTAAAGGAAATAAAATAAAAATTGCATTACGCGTAGGAGAAGGCACATAAACTAAAGGACAAAATAAGTATGATTCTAGAAACAGAGCATGTGGTTGCAATGGTTGAAAGTAGAGCACGACATATAGAAGTCAATCAACTATGAGATGAACAAAGAAAAATTGTGCAAAAGGTGGAACCATAGCAAGAGGATGACCGAGCACCTTGCAACAATGCACTATGTAGTAAAAGAAGCCATACATGATAGCATGGAGAAGGTAAATGAACCATTTATAACATAGTTAGAAAAATATAATGTTGCATAAGAATCCCCAAAAAATGAAAAGGATATGGATGAGAAGGAAGTACTGCAATATTTTTTGGAAATTGTAAAGAAAGGACAACGAACAACTTGAAATGACTTGTAGCAGAAGGAATGTGTACTGCAATCGATTGAAAGTTTTCACATGATGACAAATCCATGGAAAATATTTAGGAGACAAAAGTAAATCATGACAAAGTATGTGGAATTACTTGGTAAATGGTTATACAAGAAGTAGTCTAAAACTGCTAGTGTTGTTAAGTTTTCCCCTTTTTGGTTTTGGTATATCCTACATCAAAGGGTAGATGTTGTAGAGATGCAGAGTCAAGTTGATGAGTTGAGTTGTAGAGGAAGGTTTAGAGGTCGAAAATACATAAAGCAAAGTTGATGGAAACAAATATATGGTGAATATGCAAAGATTTATGGTGCCAACAAATCAATAAGGATCATTGTAGAAGGAATCCTAAGGAACATGGAGAGTTGCTTCAAGAAGGAGCACCTGGAACAAACAAAGCAATGCCAACCAACATTTTGGAAAGATAATATTTTTGAATATTAAGAGATCAAACACCATTGATAATGTGAAGGCCAAGATTTGAGATCTTGGGCTTTGTCGAAGAAGTGGCATGCAGATCTATGTCAAACTGAGCAGTGGTTGGAAATTTGCTCAATTCAAAATTTGACATAACATTCCTCTAAGGTAATAGTTATGGTTCAAAAGGTGTTATACAATAGTTGGAATACACATAAATATAAAGATATTGGTCAAAAATTAGTAATATGTGAAGAATGTGTAGTATAAGATTGAAGTTGCTTGGGACAAGCAACAAGTGAGTGTTGGGGGCCTATTGGAGCGGTTTTTTTGTACCTATCTAGGGAGTACCACACCAAAGATGCACCATGTGAAAAATCATCAAATGGTTCAAAGAATGAAAAAATGAAATTTAGTTAGGGTTAGTTGGACATCTATGCCCACATTGTAATGAGCTCTGCCCAATTTTGAGCCATATAAATATGCAAGGGATTTATAGGCTAAGTACTGAGTTTTTTGGTAAAAAATGAGGGATGTTATGTTGTGTAATATTGGGGTAGTTGGAAGTTTGTAGCAGAGCTATGATGTATGTTGTGCGAGTCTTGTAATACCATTCTAGAATATGATAATGAAAGGAACCTCTTCTAATCGTATTGATTATAAGTTGAATGTGATAACTATTGTGTTTGTTGAAAACATTGATTCTTTGGTTATATTATTGTTACAACTGATTTTACCACACATGGTGAATAACACTTTTATGCCCTTCGCTATCCCTCTGTAGACTCATTAGACCCCATGGACCATTTTTGTACCTTTGATGTTTCCAAGATCATCCCTAAAAACATGCAAAAATTGCCATACGTGACTTTTAATCCCTTTCTTGCATATATACATAGATTTGACCCTTAAACCAACATACATCGGGATGTGTACAAAAGGCCAAATTATTTTGGAGTTTTCCTTGATGTGGATCCGACTCACTTGTCTCATGGCCTTCCATATGCCTTGAGATCACTCAGATTCGACCTTTCATTACCCCATTGAAGAGCTATATAAGGAACCCTTTGGATACATTGAAGGCATGAGGAATTGAAGAGCAAGAAAACTATAGTCCATTGTTGCCAGAGCTTATACTTGAGTCTACATCCCTTTGTCCCTTGGAGAACTTTTGTGTTCTTCCAAAGCTTTCCTTTTGATTGTGAGCTTGCTATTGAGAGATGGAGGATTGAAGTGGTGGAAGCCCAAGTGGGGGACTCAGTTTCTCTGATTCGTAGACGTGCCAACAGAGGTTGTCTCTATTGTAATCTCTATTTTATATTAATAGAAATATCTTTTCCTTTCCAATAATGTGTATTTGAATGAATATTTGATCCATGGATGATTTCAAATGATTATATGTTATTGATTATATATGCTAGAGTAGGTCTAACACAATTATATGTAGCATGCTTGTCTTGTTTATTGAATGTTGAGGAAGCAATTTATCAATTCAAGCTAGAGTTGGAAAGCTCAAGGGGGATCTACATCAATCGTCCGGAATAAGGTATGAATTGATATCCTTTAGTGTTAGATATTTGGTTTCTCTTGCATATAGGAAAGGATTGATTTTTGGAGTCAATTTGTCTGTTGTGGTACCCCAAGCCATAGGAATTCCTCTCTGTAACAGAATTGGTGACTTCGCTGGGGACGTTCCTTGTTTTTCTTCGGGGTTTGGGGGCACAATGTGCTTGATATTCTTGACTTGCTCATTGTTTCTCCTTGTTTCTGTGTTGCATTTTATAGTATGTTCATCCATTGACACTCCCCTTTATTGATTTGACCCTTGGCCTGCTTTTTACCATTGTCTTCTCTGTATACGCAGGTTTTTGGCCAAAAGTCGCGTACATATGTAGATGTTTGGCCAAAAGTCATGTATACACACAGGTTTTTGGCCAAAATCCACGTATACATGCAGCTTTTTGGCCAAAAGTCGCGTATATACGTAGTTTTTCTTTAAACAATCGTGTACATCCTCCCTTTTGGTGAGTTTGATGTCGTGGGAAGTTGTTGGGTGGGTTGTGAGTGTGGTTGGGTCTTCCTTGGGTCTGATGTTGTCTGTTGGATGCTTCTTTTATGACCAAAGACCACCTTTTCATTGATTTTTCTTTGAAAGTAGTTTTAGTCATTTATCCTTTTTGTTTTGCCATTAGTGCATTACTCTTTTTTGTCTCGATGTCTTGTTGGGCTTGTGTTTTATACTTGTTACAAAGACTGAGAGTTTTAGATGACTTTTATTGCATTTTTCATTCTTTTATATTGAAAAATACAAAGTAGTTGCACTCTTAGTTGCATCTTAGATATGGATTTGAGGAGGTATTTGCATTGGATTGCTTGGATGAGAGTTGTATTTAGGATTTCATATAGGAAGGATTGCATTGACATTGAAGGGATGATTTTTTATGCATCCCATGTGGTGGCATACCCTATTTTTCATTTGACAAAGATTGCACTCGGCATTATTTGTTATGGTATGCATATTTATTTCACTGCTGAGTCATAATGTCATTTGTTTCATGGCCATCTCCCTTTGAGTAATTACAACAAATTAAAATCAATGCATAATAAAATGAATTACACTCTTTTCTTTTATAGGGTGCACCAACAAGACTAGGTTTTAGGGTCTTGGAATAGTTCATTGTGAGTAAATTCTCCAAGACCACTAAACAAAAGCATGTATGTGTCTGTCCAGGTGAGAGTGTGAAATTCCTTGTTATAATTAGTGTTTCTCAGGATCGGCCTCTTACAAGGGAGTTAAGCACAAGGCAGTGTGAGCAGTTATTGATTGGGATGACCCCTAGTCATAACTGAGTAGCACCAGAGATATTTCTAGGATTGTATTTGTATTTGGGGGCTCTTTTGAGAGTTTCGGGCTTTGCTACCCTGCCCATACGGTCGATCCCACCTGCGACTATCCGCCTAAGCATTGGTTATATTGGGGTGACCTTAGTTGCCTTAACTAGGTTATCATAGGGGGCACTTGTAGAGGTTATTCTGTAGGTGTCCCGACCAGGTATAGGTCGGACAACATAGTTGCTTTATGCGTTGAAGCTGAGGGCCACTATAATTGGTTACATACTTCTACTTGTAGTGTATGGGAGTTTTGAGCCTCTCCTAGGAGAGACATATCTGCTGCATTCGAAACCTCACATATCCTCCCTTTGGTTTGCTTGTATTTTGGCTATATATTTTCTTAGGACTGTGCTCTTTGTGCACTAGTTGGACTTTGGGATCGCCGTTACTTAAGTTTATTTATGCTCTCTTGATTTTGGGTCCTTTTATTTTCGGCATGCTTGGTATCCTATCGCCCGTCCTTGGTCCTAGTATGGACCCTGGTGTCAGACTTGGGGGCATCACAGCCCCTTACCGTGCTCATAGATTTGGGAATGGTCATATTTCATCCTCTACTCCATTTGTGGAGGATTTTTATTCCCTTCGCTCGGTATTTACAGCAATGGTCACCCTCACGGGGGTGGTAGTGGATACATGAATGTTGGGTTTACACTTTACATTCCTTTTTACGTCCCATCGTCCACTGCACTGTTTCCTTTGAACTTATTTGTCATGATCATTCCTCCCTATTCCCTATAGTTTGGATTCTTTATTGAATATTTTCAGTTGTTTTGGACTAATATGGTTGTCATGTAGGGTCCAGTTTTTGTACACTCTCTCTGAGGTTTTGACCCGTTCGTTCCTATCACAGGTATCATGTATAAACTGGCATATAGGTTAAGATTTCACATCTGCTTGCATTTTGCATGACCTTATGACTGTTTCATTTTAACCTTAGGTATGAACCTATTCCATGGTATCACAGAACCTTCATGTTGTTGTTAGAAGTGGTACTATGTGAATGGTAGAGCTTTCCTATACATGGGTGTCCTAGTTAGCTCCCCTTTGCATTTGGTACCCATCTTGTGAGTCCTCTCTTAGGTCTGGGAGTCCTTTGTATAGTACCTCCATGACTTTGAGCAAGATCTTCATACTCCTCTTGACCTTTATGTTGGCCATTTCCCCGGGACTCCCTTATGTCAAGTTGTAATTGCATTATCACGAGCTTTTCCTGCCTCATTGAGCCTTATGTCGGTTTCCATGACTTTGAGTATCAACCATATAGCCCAAGCTTGTCTCATGTCTAGCCACACAGAGCCATTATATATATCCTTTGCAGCTTGATTCCCTATTTGTATCAGGAGGGGACTTTCCCCCAAGTGTCGCTATCCTACACATGTGTCCTTGCATTGATCATAGGTATGTTCTGTTGCTTGGAACTAGTTTGTTTTCCTATTTGACACTCGTCTCATCCTAGTCTGTAACTTTAAAGCAATTTTATTCTTTTTCAAGCTTTTCAAATATTTGAAAAAGTCCAAAAAAAATTAAAAAACCAAAAAGCCAGACAAGTAAAGATGTTATCTTTGGCAGCAGTTGATTCGTGTTTCCTTCGAACAGAGCAATGTATATCACATCCGTTGGTTGGGTTAATAGTTTGAATTTAGGAGATGTACTCATTTATCTGAGTTTATCTCCACCGACTGGTTAAGCTTCCAGTCCCTATGGAGCCTCTGTCGATGCCTCCTATGTCGCAAAGATGTCCTAGTTTTGTATATCGAGTCTGTGTTTCCTGCATTCAGTCACAATTCACCTTTATGTTTTTGTTCAAAGGAATTTGAAACCTGAGTCGACCATTCCTCAGTTCTCTTGACTTTGCATGTCGGCCATTCCCGGTACAGTTACTGGTTCATGCACCTTATGATCAAGTCCTTCCAGATTATACAACTTTGTTGAGTACCTCATGTTGGATGATGGGGGATGCCTTAATGCCCTCCTTCCAACGGATTTCATCCCATCATCTTCAGATCATTTATTCTGGGATAGGAATCTAGAGTCATTTTTGAGTGCCTTAAGACTTGTAGTCATCAGTGGCAGGTTCTCTCGCCATCGACAGTTTTTGGGAATACATCAATGTCCCCTAATCGATGGATTCTCTCAAGTTTTTGACCTCAACACATTTATTCACACTTGTTAGTTTTCACTCTAGTACTTTGATTCCCATTTTCATTATTAGTGGGTGATCTTGCATCTGTTAACGGTATACATCAATGACCGGTAATCAGACGATGGACTACTATGTTCGACCTCGACACCTCTATTCACATAAGTAGGACATGTACTAGTAGCGATTGGTGTAGAAGACCTTCTATATTGGTGGAATCTCTTATATGCTACCTCCTTGATCGTTCCAGTGTTCATGAGATTTCAACTTTCGTGACTTGATTCCAGTATATGTCAGACATTTCTAGCCATTATGGAGATCCTGATCCATTATATATCTTCAACATTCAGGGAGATCATGATCCTTTGTATATCTTCATCATGGAGATTTTGATCTATTTATATTGTATGTGGCAATGACCACACATGTCATATTGTATCATGCCTATTCATGGCCATTGTACTCTTATGTATCTGGGACTGCTGTATCTACTTGCAGTTATATGCAGAGCTTTATCATTATATTGTACTGATTGGATGGTTGGTTCTTCCACTGGGTTCTTCATCACTTCACTTTTGGGATGGACTTATAATGTATTTCGGCCATCATATGACCCCTCTAACCTCACACATTAGGGGGCATCTGTTACAGCTGATTTTACCACACATGGTGAATCACACTTTTATGGCCTTCCCTATCCCTCTGCAGACTCCGTAGACCCCATGGACCATTTTTGTACCTTTGATGTTTCAAACATCATCCCTAAAAACATGCAAAAATTGCCATACGCGACTTTTAATCCCTTTCTCGCGTATATATGTAGATTTGACCCTTAAACCCGCGTACATCAGGATGTGTGCAAAAGGCCAAATTCTTTTGGAGTTTTCCTTGATGTGGATCTGACTCACTTGTCTCCTAGCCTTCCATATTCCTTGAGATTGCTCGGATTCAACCTTTCATTACCCCATTGAAGAGCTATATAAGGAACCCTTTGGATACATTGAAGGCATGAGTAATTGAAGAGCAAGAAAAATATAGTCCATTATTGCCAGAGCTTATACTTGAGTTTGCATCCCTTTGTCTCTTGGAGCACTTTTGTGTTCTTCCCAAGCTTTCCTTTTGATTGTGAGCTTCCTATTGAGAGATGGAGGATTGAAGTGGTGGAGGCCCAAATGGGGGACTCAGTTTCTCCAATTCGTAGACATGCTGATAGAGGTTGTCTCTATTGTATTCTCTATTTTATATTAATAGAAATATATTTTCCTGTCCAATAATGTGTATTTGAATGAATATTTGATCCTTGGATTATTTCAAATGCTTATATGTTATTGATTATATATGCTAGAGTAGGTCTAACACAATTATATGTAGCATGCTTGTCTTGTTTATTGAATGTTAAGGATGCAATTTATCAATTCAAGTTGGACTTGGAAAGCTTAAGGGGGGTCTGCATCAACCGTCCGGAATAAGGTACGAATCAAGATCCTTTAGTGTTAGATATTTGGTTTCTCTTGCATATAGGAAATGATTTATTTCTGGGGTCAAGCTGTCTGTTGTGGTACCCCAAGCCATAGAAATTTCTCTCCGTAACAATTATTGTTTTGAATGAATTAATTATATGTTTCTACACATTAAATGGTTGTATGCATGAATCAATAAATGGATGTCCACATCCCTTCATCACCGTAGAAGCTTGGTTCTTACAGTACCCCTTAATACCTCGGGAAAGACTTCATATGTTCACATGAGATGCCAAAAGGGTCGATGCCATGGTTTTTTGTTGGTGAATTTAAATGAAACCTGGGATACTCCAACATGAATTCATGTTATTAAATCCCATTTCTCTCTACACCATAAGTTATTAGATGATATCGAAGTCTGTAACTTAAGGGAAAATATGATAATGAATAAGTGGAGTATATAGGTTAAGCACAAAGATGATATTGAATAAGTTAATTTTAAAAAAGCAAGGAATTTTTGTGGTAGGGAGGTAGATCATAAATAATATCATAATGGACTAAGAAATAGTGCATTTAATAAAGCTCAAAATAGAAAAAGGTCTACCCATGAAATTAGAATTAGGAAATATTTTAAATTAAATGATGTTAACATAGGAAGTTGAACAAATTTAATCTTAACACCAAATGGGAAGATTAGTCGTATGCTTTTTGACAACATCAATTTAGTTCTGCTAATTGATAAGTATCCCAAAACATTGTTCATAAGTTCAAGAGGCCTCACATACGGGTGTCTTCTATCACATTTTAGTTTTTAAATTATGGCAAATGCCTTGGTAATGGTTGTGACTATTGGCATACAATTATTCCCTTATGTGGTATTGTTGTTGTTTTGGATATGGTTGCGAATGAAGTGAAAGCACATGTAATATTGCAATAAAGAACACAATATACTACTTTTAAAATAAAAATTGAGAATATTATAGTTGAAAATAATTTATATTAATGAACAATAGTGTAAAACATTGCAAAGGACATAACAATAGATAATGACTAGAATGGTGGTAGCTTATCTTTGAGAAGAGATTTTATGCATGTGCTCATTTGAAAAAAGAGCTTAACCATAAGTATTAACACTCTTTTTTTAAATACATCATGAAGCAAAAACCCTAGAGTGCACAATTCTTAAAGTAGAAACCCTAAACCTAGGAACTAAGGCAGTGAAAAAAATGTTGGTCTAAAAAAATCAAGCTGGCATGACACCTTCTTGGGGCCATAAATTTTACTTACAAACTTTAATTCCTTCATGTTATACTTCATTGGAAATATATTCATAATCTATACATGTGTAATTCATTTAAATAACTTTTTCATCCTCTCCAACCCCAAAAAGTGTTGTGAAGGACCCAAAAATTGCATTGAAAGTTCAAGACCCAAAATTTGTCAAATAGGACCATCCCTGAAATGACACAAAATGGCCACCTAAAAAATTCATGCCTCTTTGGGAAGTAATGGAACCCATTGATTCAATCTCCTTGATTAAGTGGGGGGATTTTGTTGGATTGGTTCCTTAGTGAACTAATTGTCCTAATGAAGAAGATGCCTTAATATGGTGACCCAATAGAGTTGTATGCCCTATTGTTAGGTGCTCTTGATTTTTATGATTGCGATCTGATACATTTCCGCTTGTTTAATTCAATTAAGGTTTACATTTGTAGTGGCTAATTTTTGTCCCACTTTCATTTTTTCCAACAGAAATGGGAAGCATGGTTGAAAAAACTCTACATTAAAAACAATGTGTAAATCAAGTTAAGGTGGAAAGTAAATTTCAAAATCATTCTCATCCATTACCTCACTTATGGTGTTTGGATAGAGGAGTTATCTGAGTTTCACATTGGGACCTACAAGTTTACTCCTTCTACAATTGAAACCAAACTTTAATATTGAACTTATACTTGTGTCAAAATTGGCACCAATCATGGCTTCACTTATACTTGGTGTCGACTTTCTACAAAATATCATGCACCATTTTTGGATGTGTTAGATCCTTTCAACAAATTTTGTTTTTTTTAATCTCCTTCTTAGAATGAAAGGCCTACTATTATAATGATTTAACAAATATAGTTACTTTATTTGGGGCTAATGGATGTGTTAAGGCCTCAACAACTCCCCAAGACCACCAACTTGGGGACCCTCCTTTAAAATTTTTAAAATAAAATATTTAGGTTGCTTTGTCTATTGACTATATTCTCTTTGCTTTAATTCCATGAGTGGTTGATGTTTTAATGGGTGATTCACGGTTGAATAATCCTATTTTTTTCCACTTCACATTATAGGCAGGATTGAGTATGTAGTAGACTTATTGATTTTTCTTGCATCACAAAGTGGTTCTAATTGCATGCATCACATTTAAATGTGTTTTTGTGCCTCTTTTTTTTTACTATCCTTGACATATGTGAATACCATATAGCTTCATCTATATTGATTTTAACATTCACAAGGCATGTGACAACTAATAATTTTTTTAAAAACGAAATGGCACTTTCGCTAAGTGCTCAGTACTAGGTGCTCCAAATGTCAATTAACTATTTTGGTAGGATAAAACCTCTTAGTTGATGATTGATAATACCAATTCCAGATATCACCTTAAATCCAAAATAAAATTGATGTGAGAAGAGTTTTCATAACTAAAATTGATCCTACTATGAATTTTGTGGGATTACAAACCCAATACAACTAATGAAATATGAATATGAGGTTTAGAGGTGCAAAAACACACATTGATGATTTCCCTTCAAACCAAGTCATTGGGTGTCTCCGCTCATGAAATATATTGACATGATCTTAAGTGAAGTTGCATGATCAAACATTGGAAAGACCTACCCATCCTGTCTAGACTACAAAAATATGACATGTCAATCAAATATCATATGGACAAACTACAAGTTTCCTAGTCAAATATAAGACAATGTTTCATTAAAAGGTGTGTAACCCAAAAACTTATACAGAAAATCATATATGAATAATGGGCCCAAATTTACATGATGCATATAAATAAAAAGTCCCACATTTAAATATCTTGAACGTAATACCTCAAACATTCAAATATGCATCACACCAACCTATCTTAGAACTAGCGACGAGTCAACACTATGGCAAGAAACGTTTGGTTTGGACTAGTCTTTTCTTTTAAAGAATTGTCTAATTACATAATATTTTGGAAGCGCATCCATAATTGGTTTTTTTAATTTATACACACAAAAGAGAAATGTTTCCCAACTTGTGTCAAAAAAGAGAAATCTTTTCCAACTTGTGACAAAAAAGAGAAATGTTGCCCAACTTGTAATAGAAAAGAGAAAATAGTTATGAATTGCGATAAAAAAAGAGAATGTTTCCTAACCTATGGAAAAATAAAAATATTTAGAACTTGCAACAAAAAAAGAAAAATTTTCCAAGTTGTGACAAAAAATAGAAAAGTTGCCCAACTTTGGCCCCGAAAGATAATTGTTGTCGAATTTTTGAAACATAAAGATGAAGTGCTCTTGAAATGTGATTTTGTGGCCAAAATAGTGGAATTATAATGTGTTTTTTTTGGCTAAAACAACACATTGAAATGTGATTTTTTAGCCAAAGCAACTAAACATGACATCTATATTTTGGTTATATAATTTAAATCTAACCTCCATTTTGAGCACTATTTATATCATTGGAAAGATCTCAATTGGAAAGATCTCAATGAGATATACAACATTGTTCTTATACATTTTCTCATATTACTTACTATGGTTCATAAATTTCAAAACACAATAGGGGAACATTTCGTTGATGGCCAAAAAATACCAAGTTGAGTTGTGGGATGGCCCTAAAAATTTTGTAGGACAACATTTCGTTTACTATTTCTATGAAACTATTATCAAAATAACCAAGGTTATTAGACGTAGAGAAGTAAACTTGAAAAAAACTTGTTAAATCGTCAATTAAATTATTTAGGTTAAATATTAATTGTTGAAGTATGATTTAAATTTTATATATGTGGTAAACTTATATATTTTGTGGTGATGTCCAAGCACCAATGCTAAAGAAGATATTTGGAATTTGAAACTCTGAATATTATAAAGGATTGAGTGATGGAACCACAAGCACAAGACATCATGGAGATGAAGTCTATGAAGCACATGGTCAACATATTGAGGAAAGGAGAAAAACATTGAAGACAAGAAATATGAATAATTAGAAAGCCTATGAAAAATTTGGGAGATTCCATTATTGAAGTTGTTCAAGAAATCTAACTAACCATCAATCCATGTGAAGAATCAAAGTAATCACTTTTCTGCAAATAGGGACCATTGTCTTTATTGTTAGCATATTTATACATAGCTTGGAGTTGGCTAAGATCAATTGGTCTAAAATGTATTTAGGTAAAGTATGTTTCTTTAGTATGTATTAGTATGCATTTGTACTTATGTACTTCAATGATCACAATATATTATATACATACAGTGATAAGATGGTTCATATTCACCTCGAACTTAATGGCTATTGATTAGTGTATTAGCATCTAATTGATCCATTATCTCTATTTCATGAGCATGAAGGGCTATTTGATTGATGATCGATTGTGAGAAAGTCATATGTAAATTAATTTTCATTTTTACTAAAGTAGTTGTTTGGATGGAGTCATGGGTTGTTTCCCTCTCTAAGGGTTTTAACCATGCAAAAATATCGATGTGTTGGTATGCGATATATTTGAGTGAGAAATTACTTAAGGGGTTAGACCTGTGTTGAATACTATGTTTTAGTCGAATATGGTGTCAAAGTGCTTATGAAGACCCGTTTTCATTATTGACTGAGTTCCTAAAATAGTGTAGCTATGTGTGTAAAAGGATTTATAGATTCTAACATTGATGTGTATTTATAGGATGAGAGAGGTGTTCCATTCCATTCTAAAAATTTCTTTTAGTTGGAAATGATTTTTGTTTTGCTCTAAATTTTTTATGTTTTCCTAAGACACAACCATTTTACCTCTTTCATACGTATTTGTTTACATTTATGGATTCGTTAAAAACCTTTCTCATATTCTTTCATATTTTAGCTTGGTTTTCTACTTTTTATTCTTGATTTATTACTTCTTTGGTTTGTGTATACTCTTTGTCATATTCTATGTGCAAACTTGACAAATTAGAAGCATAGAAGAAATGGTTTTCTTGACTACATATGCTCTTTTACATGCACCTTATGCAAACATAATAAAACATAAATAGTGAGAAAACTTACATTTTTCAGGGCAATGAACCAAGGAATACCCCCAAATTTGAGAAATTTCAGTTTCAGAATTTCATTTTTTGTGTTTGTGTGGTTGTATAAAGTGTATTGCAAACAAAAAAGAAAGGTTTTTTGGGTAGGAACACTCTCCAACAACAACAACAACCACCCCATTATTCTCCATAAAATTATTAAAACTTTTGTTTCATTCACTTGGTTAAAATTTGATTTGTTAAAGAAGAGGTCTTGGGTTCAAGTCCTTTTTTTTCATTTTGAAAAAGTTCATGTAACTTTAATTTATAAAGTAACTACATTGTAAAAGTGATTCCCACTTTTGTTTATAAAAGTGGGTCACTTATTTTGAAGTAACCTCTTTGTAAAAGTGAGCTAATAGGAAAAGTTAGCACGAAGGGAGAATTAGTTAGTGCATTTTTTGTACCCACCACTATATGGTTAAACCTTTGTCTTCCATGTGTCTCTCCAGTTAAATTTTATGTCTTTCTTAAAAAATGCATAACTTTGACATCCGAAGATTGTTTTTAGTGCCAGTTTTTTAAAATTTCCTCTTGTTTAAATATTTTTGTCTAAATCATCAGTTTCATTTTTTGAAGTCATATTAATATGGCTAGTCCAAGTGATGTTTTACATACCATTTCTAACTACTTCTCATGGAGATCCTACATTGAATATGTCAAAGGGGAAGATATGTTGATGGCTCCTCATGTTCCAGGATTTCTATTTTGAAATTGTTGTTAAGATAGGAAGGTTGAAAGCAAGGCTTGGTCATCTTTTGAGGTTGGAAACATGAGAGCAACCAACCAATTTATGTGAAAACCTCCCAGATGCAAATATCTTTTCAGTAAAAATGGTCGATGAATACTATAAGTATATTGTAAATTTTTTGACCACAGGGAGGGCACCAGAAGGATATACTATAACACAAAGGAAGCAACTTGTTGTCAAATATGCATAGTACTAGTTCAGAGTTGGTCAGCTGTATCAATTGGAACCTGATGAGATTTTTATTCGATGTGTTTTGGAGCATGATAGGCCCATGGTATTGGATGAATCTCATGACAGGGTGGCAGGAGGTCACTATGCAAGGAAAGTGACTACACAAAATATTCTAAGGGATAGATTGTGGTGGCCTACCTTGCATCAGGATGCACATGAGTATTGTAAAATATGCGATGTATGTCAGAGGAATGGGAATCCTTCAAGGTGAGATGAGATGCCTTTGGTACCACAAGGGACATTGGAATACTTTGGCATGTGGGATCTGTATTTTTTGGGTCCCATCAACCCACCAAGGAAAATGAATGGAGCAAGATATATCATTAATCCGACAAACTACATAACTAGATGAGATGAGGTTGCACCTATCAGAGATTGCAGTGCTGTGACTACTGCAAATTTCTTGTTTGAGAATGTTGTCACCATATTTTTATTTCCTCAAGTTATACTGATCAATCAAGGTACTCACTTTGTCAATAAAACTATTGAGGCACTTATAGAAGAAATTTAAAATTTATGATAAGAAGAGTACACCCTATCATCCATAGGTGAATGGGATTAGTGAAGCATTCAATAATATTCTCCCCTCCTTCTTGTACCACACAACACATGCTCCACCCTCTCCTCATCTCCTCACTTATATGAACTATACCCACTCAACCACTTCCCCCATCTTGGGTCCAACAACCACACACTCATATCCACTTATGCGCTACTCCGTCTACTCCATGTTGTTGCACTCTTCACTCACCCCCCACATTCTTCTCCTCCACACATAATTCTTCCACATAGTCCAATGCAACCTGCATCTCTGACCCACTACTCATCATCTTTCCCTTCCATTCCAATATATGCTTCCCCCTTCACTACCTTATTTCTATCTCTCCTAACCCACATGCTCTCCCTACTTGCATGCTCCCTTGGTCGCTCCTTCCATTCCATCACAACTCACTTTCACATCGACCCATCTTCCTCCCTCTAGTCCTCCCCATCCATGTCACTCACAATACTAATTGATCTCATATTCTCCACGCTGCTCCCATTCATCCCCTTACATACATTCCTCTTCCCTGCATCTCACACGTCTCCTCTTTATGCAGACCACCATTTCCCTACAGGTCCCTTCTACACTACTTCCCCTCTACACTTATCTCACCTCACCGATCTCCCTCACTAGTTGTCATCCACACCTTCCCATCGTATAACCACATGTTATACACAAATCTTGTCATCATGAGCCATGTGTCAACCTTGTGCCTAAATACATAAATTTCCCTTAACTAAAGTGCATTGATTCCAAGGTTGTCTCTAGCCTTTCACCTCCTATATGTAGGCCGATTTTCCTTCGCTTCAGTTAAGTTGCACCAAGCATTAGCTAGCACACTTTTTACCTTAACAAGGTGTGCCACTGACACACTTATCATTCTTGCAAGGTGCACCAACCCTACTATGGCACTCTGTCTCTTCATGCAAGGGGCGCCAATGGTGTTTAGAGTGCAAAATTCGAAGCTTCGAGGCCCTTCTCGAATTTAGATGAGGTGAAGGGTCATCCCTAACTTCTAGATGAGGTGTCATTCGGTTCCTTAACCTAATGGGAGTATCCCTTATACCTCTCCTCTTAATATTCAACCTACTCTATCCCTTTATCCTTATAAAATTTAACCCTCTCTCCACTGTGAAGGGAGGAAGGAATATAGCACTATTATGCTGGTGGAATTTCTAGGTGATCCCTAATCATCCTTGGGGAGGTGGAATCTCATCCTTTGGGAGAAAAACTATCATTCTTTGGAGGCTTTTCTTGGATTGTTGGACGGAAGGTTGCAATGTTGAGGCTTAGGCTGTAACATTCTTTCTCTATGTATTTCCCCTTATTACGGTAATACAAACTATTCCCATAAATGTTGTTGTGTTGATAATGTTTAGAGATTTCTTCCTTAACTGTTAGCTTAGATCAATTCATATTTAGATATGCTTGTACTATTTTCTTGTTTCCATTTTCTCTACAGGTTTTTTCAACTCAAGATCTAAAAGTTCGGGAGCTTGGATCAACAAAGTGGAAAAGGATTTGCAGAGCTCGGGTAAGTGATCTATTTGTTAACTTGAATTTTTATTGATCTAGTAAAGTAGATTGTATTTTATACATGATTTGTTCTAGATCCACTTGGACTAGGGAGATATTGATTGAGTCCGCTTGAGGAGATTTATCCACTTTTTGTGGGCAAACCAACACTCTCATCATTGTGGTTAGTGGCTGATGGGTTTCCAACATGATGATAAGAGGTTGGAGCTGCAACCTTCTGCTTAGTGTTCTTCTTCTTAACTTTCATTTTCGTCTTCTTCTTAACCTCCCATTTACTAACATCCGAGTTTTCAACAGGTGAAGAGGAAGAAAGGGAAGGTGATTCAACATTCGAGGAAGGAGAAGGATTAACATGAGGTTGATGCTCATGCGGTGAAGGATCATGATCCAACACAAACATTGCACTTGGTATAAAATGATTGGAGAATAACCATATAGGTAATCTTATAGTCAATCTGGGAAGAATCAAAGTGGCCATAAAGGGAGAACCAACACTTCCACAAGGGGGAGAAAGAAAATACATACCCTGAAAAGGGGTCTCTTGATTGGTGGTGCTAGGTGAGCCTTCTGTATCTAAAATATATAAGAATATGTAAAGTACCACACAAATCTATTAGATTTTTATCATTTAAGCAATATGATCTAGGATATTATCTAAGAGAATAACATGCACAGCAAAAATCACAAGAGACAAGAGACACAAAGAATTTTACTCGAGGAAACCATAAAGGCGAAAACCCTGCAACTTCCTCAGAGATAGAATGAGCACCAATGGTAGTAGTAAAACCCAAAAATAGAAAAGATGATATCCATAGCTGTTCTCTCTATCTCACTTGAGAGATCTTCTCCTCTCTCACTCATGCGCCCCAGTGAGTGAGTGTGTGTGTGTGTAGAAATGAGGAGAGCCTCACTTCTATTTATATTCTTCCGTTCACTTTATTTCCACTCCAACATGTCGGCCTCACTTAACAATTACTTACTAGGGCCGACATCTCTAGGAGTGTCTAATAACCCTAGTTCCCCACAACTGTGGGGACTTTTCCCTCCGATCAACAAGGAAGGTTAACCTTAACTCAATTGTGGGGACTATTGCCCCAAATTACAGTGGAGGGTTAACCTCAAGGACTTTATATGACTTGTTTACATTATTGAATCTACCGATAGGAACATCGGGGCATGACATGACTCAATTACATTACAAATACATCCTAGTATGAACATTGGGGTACAATACATAAGATATACACATGAATACATTCTGTAGTTACAAATACATCAACACTCCCTCTTAACTAGGAAGGTATTCTATCGACACAATTTATTAGCACAATTCTTCTTCTCTATATCATCTAGATCATCATCAAGTTATCTTCATTTTCAAGTCATCTTCATCTTCAATTCATCTTCATATTCAAGTCATCTTCATATTCAAGTCATCTTCATTACTATATTTGGAACATCACTGGATCATCACTGGGTCATCATCATTGGATTTGGATCATCACTGCTAGATCATCACTGGATCATCATCACTGGTGCTATCTCTTGATTCTTCTCATCATAGGAATTTCTACAGAGACAACTCTTTTTCATGCTGGTTGTAGGCCTAACCTCCATGTAGGTCTTATTCAGCGCTTATATATGAGCCTTACTCAGAACGGCCTACCCATCACTTACATCTGACCATGGGAGGAATACATCCAGCAACAATGTCAAAAAGGCATGCCCAACACTCACATCTGACCATGGGAGGAACACATCCAACAACCATGTTAGAAAGGCCCAGCACTCACATCTGACCATGGGAGGCCTAGCCTGCCACCATGTTATAATGGCCCAACACTTACATCTGACCATGGGAGGAACACATCCAAGAACCACGTCGGAAAGTCTCAACATTTATATTCGACAATGGGAGGAACACATCCAAGAACCATGTCGGAAAGGCTCAACACTTATATTTGACCATGGGAGGAACACATCCAAGAACCATGTCAGAAAGGCTCAACACTTATATCTAGTCATGTGGGGAACATATCATGCATCCATGCTAGAAAGGCTCAACAATTATATCTGGCCATGTGGGGAACACATCCTGAATCCATGCTAGAAAGTATCAGCACTTATATCTGATCATGTGGGAACACAACCCATAGTCACATTAGAATGGCTCTGCACTTACATCTGATCATGTGGGAACACATCCCATAGTCACATCAGAATGGCTCTGCACTTACATCTAATCATGCAGGAACACATCCCATAGTCACATTAGAATGGATCTACACTTATATCTGATCATGTGGGAACACATTTCACAGTCACATCGGAATGGCTTCTGTACATATATCTAACCATGGAAATAACCAATCCTACCATGTCAGAAAGGCTCTCGGACTCATCACCTCCCCTTGGACGGAACCTCAATTTGGAGAACACCAAGCTTTTCCTTGAAGTACTCAAACTTCACTTGGGCCAATGGCTTGGTCAACACATCAGCTGTCTGCTCGTCTGTCGCAACATATTGGAGCTTCACTGCTCTTCTATGTACCATATCCCTGATATAGTGATATTTGATATTGATATGCTTCGACTTGTCATGGAACACTGGGTTCTCAGACAACTTCACACAACTCTGGTTGTCGCAATATATACAAGTAGCATCCAACTAGAGAGAAAACAAATCAGATAGTATCTTCCTAAGCCACACTACCTCACAGCTAGCCGAACAAGCTGTGACATACTCTGCTTTGGTTTTACTCAGTCCCACACATGATCGCTTCCTACTAAACTAAGAGATCACACCTGATCCCATACTGAGGGAGCACCCTGAAGTGATCTTTCTATCGATGGCACAACCTGCCCAATCTGAATCAACATAACCTTCCAGCTTAATATTCTGATCCGCCTCATACTTGAGCCCATAATCAAGTGTATCCTTCAGGTACCTCACTGCATGCTTTGAAACCATCATGTGAACATGTCTCAATGTGTTCACAGCAAAGAAAATATCTGGTCTTGTATTCATCATGTACATTAAGGAACAAATCATCTAACGATACATCGTGGCATCAAGTAAATATGATGAAGCATCACTCAATAGCTTCACCTTCGATGCCATAGGTGTGGTCATGGACTTGCGGTCCATCATCCTGAACCTATTCAAGTTCTCTACTGCATACTTCCATTGTCCCAGGGAGATTCTGCCACATCTCCATGCCTAGAAAGTAGTGCATCATATCCAAGTCTTTCATCTCGAACTCGGCATCAAGTCTCCTTCTTGCGAATTCTATCAGGAACAAGTGATCGACATATAACAGGAGCATCATTGGTCTTCTGCCTTCAACCTTTAAGCAAAGGTTGGAATCCTCTTTACTCTTAGTAAATCCTAGATTCATCAATAATCTATCCATCTTGTCAGACCATGTCGAACCTCAGGATATTCTATAGTCACTCCCTCTGAAGTGAAGCATCATTCTCCCTCTGTCTTTCTTACTCTATGCATTGAAACATATTGTACTAGAGTGACAAGTAGCTTCCTCTACTACTAATATTCTATGTACCCATCTAGGCTCACTGGATATCAAGATCCTCTATCTTGAGCCATTTTCAAAAAAAATCTTGTCGCACCCATCTCTGATCTTGTCATCCTCTATAGTCTTTTACCTTCAACATTATAGGGAAGGTTAAGATCTTCATCAAGCTCCTCATGTATGTGTTATCCCATGGGTGTATTTTGAGCTCGTACAAATCCTTCTTTCATTTGCACACATGATTCTGCCTATCATGTGTCTTAACTTCTTGTGGCTGCAAATGTCTCTTCGTAGTCTATGCCTTCTTTCCATGAGAAGCCTTGTGCTATGAATCTTGCCTTGTATCCCACGATGTTTCCATCTAGTGCATGATGAAACTACAAAATTCCCTTTAGGTATCGATACTGCATCCTAGACATCATTCTTCTTGAACTGGTATTCTCCTTCACTTTCTTCTTGGATACTTCTTCATAACTACAAGGCTTTACATCAATGATGTTGCTCAACAATGTCACATAACTAGAGTGTCTTTGAGGCCTCTTTCTTTCTTTTGAAAGTATCGTCATATTATTTTTCATCTTGGATTCTTTCTTGAACTGTCGTCACTTGTTCTTCAGAACAAGTCTCATCCTTCTTTGCTTGTAGGTGATTGTACACGATATTTCCTACAAGTCAAATGCATTAGTTGTATGGTTAGAAACATTTCATAAGGCATATTCATAATGGAAAATTATTATGCATAAATATATGATTATGTAACTATTTTATCCAATACAACATTCATCCATATCTCATGGAAACTTTCTATATGCCTTCCATCTCTACCAGGACAACATTAAGATTGTGCACTAATCCAATATGTCAGCAAAGAGGTTTCATTCTAGACAAGTATCAATGGAGAGTTGTATAGCACCATGGGCTACTTACCCATCACATGCATATTAGTAGTATACTGTCATTAATGCAAACATTCTATCATGCATAACACATCAATCTTAATATAAACACATGCATAACAAAACAATATCATGAAATGACAATTGAATACTTATATTTATTTGTTTCGTGGGTAGACTCCTTCTTTTAGCTTCATCATATTCTTCATTCATAACAACAACTTATCCAAATGCTCAAAATGGATAAGGGATCTTCAAGAATTGAGTTCTTCATATTCCTCATTGCTTGAGGTATCTTCTTTGAATCGTTAAATCTTGATCTTCAGTTGCTTCCATATTCTTTTCTCTTATTATGAGTCGAGGTTTTTCTTGTGTGTGCTCTTCCCAGAGTCTGTTGAAAGTAATCACTTCCTTCTGGCACACATTCCTTGAATGAATGAATCCCATGATCTTGGGAGGCCATTCAAGGTGGTTATCACAACTTCTGCATTCTCCACTTCTTATTCTACCGCTTCAAATTGTTATTTGATTTGAGAGACCCTTGTAAAGTATGACTATATGGTCTCTGCATTCTGGATCTTCACATTCTTCAACTGTTTTCTCAAAGTCATCTTCTGATTTATGTTCTTCCCTTCAAATAGCTTGGTCAAGGAATCAAACATCTCTTTCGATGTATTTAGGGAAGACACTTGTGGTATAAGGTGATCCGTGATTGAATCAGCAATGATATTCTTGGCCTTGACCAAGTTCTTCTTGTGTAAGGCTTTTAGCCTCATCTCCCTCTTGAACTGGAACCTCTCTACTTATGTAGGTGTCCAATTCATTTCCTTCAAGAACTAGTGAAATCCTATACTTCCATGCTTGGAAGTTGTCATCCTCACCAATCTTGTCATCAAGCTGGTGTGATTAGTCATCTTGAAATGAGATCCTCAAGTATAAATAGCAAAAGATTAGATCTTACCGATTTGAGGTGTCCATTGTGGTTCCGGAGCTGGCTGATCTAGGGTTTGTTAGAGAAACCCTAATTTTAAAAAATTGGAATATTTCAGATCTGATTTTATATAAATATAGACCTCTTCAAGGCAAGCTTTCCAATGTACTCCTTTTCCGAAAATAGTGGAGGGAACCGGCCAGAAAAGGAAGCCCTTGTTTACCATTTTCTACTACAGAAATGTCTGATATTGTTTCTATAGTATCTCCAAAATTACTAGTCCTTTATGTCTAAAAATTCTCAGTAAGGTATCCTTGTCTATCCTCTTTCCAATTTCGTAGTTCTAAGTAGAATTGGATTCACCCATTGAGACTTATGAGCATTTTACCAAGGTGACCTGTTTCAGGACTGTTGAGCATAACGAAGTTGTACGAACTTCCACATGTCACTGTTTCATCTCCAGGGTATGAAACTTTTACCAAGGAAAGAAAATTCCGTACCATTTTTGGAACATCTTGATAAATGTCATTTGGACCTTCGTATCCCTAGATATAGAAATTCTCCCTAGGTGTCCTGTTTAGGGATGAATCCTCGGAGAGGCTCAATCCCTAACTTAGAATAATGATACCTCCTAGAATATAGTGAATCTAAATCTAAAAATTAGACATAGTGTACATAAGGAATTTATATTCTACCTGTGAAAGTTTCGGCACCTGATCCTTCTCCAATCTCGAGATATAGAGAATCTACCAAAACTATCAGTTTTAGTATTTTAGGGTTTTTCAGGCCGAGGGTCAAACTAGGGTTTGACTTTCCTAGAGTTTCACCCAACCAAAAATATCAACCCAGGTCTCTAAAATTTGATTTTTATGAGGAGAGAAATCCTATTCCAAGCTCACTCAAAAATTCCTCTTCTGTAAAAATCCCTAATTTCTCGCACCAAAAACTGAAAATGCCCGGAGTCAAATTCTGCTTCGACATAAAAATGCGCCCTTCAATGGAGAGTTAGCCTAGCCTTGTTTGTTGATGGATTGTGGAGAGATACCCAAAAATTAAGAAGCCCTATATTTTGCATATACATAGTGTCTTCTTCTCAGGTTAGCTCTGATACCATGTTATATTTTTATCATTTAAGCAATATGATCTAGGATCTGATTTGAGAGAATAACATGTACAACAAAAATCACAAGAGACAAGAGACACAAAGAATTTTTCTCAGGGAAACCATAAAGGATAAAAACCCACAACTTCCTTAGAGATAGAATGAGCACCAATGACAGTAGTAAAACCCAAAGATAGAAAATATGATCTCCACAGTTGTTCTCTCTCTCTCACTTGAGAGAGCTTCTCCTCTCTCACTCATGTGCCCCAGTGAGTGAGCGTGTGTGTGTGTAGAAATGAGGAGAGACACACTTCTATTTATATTATTATGTTCACTTTATTTCCACTCCAACATGTTGGTCTCACTTAACAATTACTTACGAGAGCCGACATCTCTAGGAGAGTCTAATAACCCTATTGCCCCACAACTGGGGGGACTTTGCCCTCCGATCAACAAGGAGGGTTAACCTTAACTCAATTGTGGGGACTATTGCCCCGAATTACAATGGAGGGTTAACCTCAATGAATTTACATGAATTGTTTACATTATTGACTCTCCCGATAGGAACATCGGGGCATGACATGACTCAATTACATTACAGATACATCCCAATATAAACATCGGGGTACAATACATAAGATATACACGTGAATGCATTTCATATTTACAAATACATCAACAAAATCAAACACTACTAAAGTCTAAAAGCAACAAGAAAACTATATGAATAGGAGTGGATGAAAATTCATGATTCTCATAGGATTGTTAAGGCTTCACAACTTTCTATATACCACATGGTCCAATAGTAAAATGAGACAAGGAGAATTGGGACTGTACCCTTTCCTGAATACCAGACTACCTGGATGGTAGGTGCATTGTAATATCCCTGAGTGCTGTTATTGGTGTATTGTGATGCCAAGATAGCCAAATAATTAACTCAGTTGGTCACAATAATCCTAACAGAGTTTCCTGATATACACTAGGTACGAGAGACCTCAACTCCGTAGTGGTGTTGTCTAATGCACAACCGCATGACATGAGCCTTCCTATATAATACTGACTACAGGAAGTACTTTTCTATATACCCAAAGGTACGTGGAAAGCTATTCGATATACCGATTGGTACATGGAATAACTACAAGCCCTCGGGATGCAGTGCAGGAAATTAATGAAAACTTTCACGCTTAAAGACACCGGAACACATATGTAACTTACATACAATTACTAAATGATTTTAATCCTAATATACCATTAATTTTATCTTACGCAATTAAGTGGATGCATGAGGTGTAGATAGGAAATGTAAAAATAATTCAAATCCTAGCTACATGATGATGCACATTTCTCTTTGGATGAAAACTACCTGAGGTAAGGAAAATTTCTTTCTTTTCAAACCAAAATGAACCTAAACAGTAATGAAAAGAAAAATTCCTTCCTAGAGTTCCATAACTCTAAATTTTTGCAATAGTAAGCCAAAAAGCACAACGAAATCAAAGATGCGACAAATCTTAACAATGTATAAAACAAAATAATGAAGCACTTTGATTTTAAAATGCATGCATCAAAGTGAAATTTGATAATTAAAATCTTTCCAGGTCTATAAACAGAAAATAAGATAATGTCTATAACACCCTAATCATTTAGAAATCCCAAAATAAAGATGACAAGCACCCAAACAAATCCAAAACACTCGAGAATCACTCAAAATCTACCAAAATGCAACCAAAACTAAAATATAAAGGGTGGAGGAAGGGTTTGGAGACCAAATATAATGATATGAAGAGATTAGAAAAGATCAGGTAATGTAATCAGAGATGGAAAGATTGAACCAACAGATGGGGGATTGAAATTTCCCTCCATAACCAAGTTACTCACTTGACTAGTATCACATCCAAAATTGACAAAACCAAATCCATATATAGACGGTGTTGGGCCTAGGGGATCTATGACTATAATATACAACCTACAGACCATAATCAATCAGACCAAAATCCTAAAGAAAAAGGGCAGGAGGCCTAATACTGATCCCAAATAGAATCAATGGAACCCAAGAAACTCTTTAATGATGAAGCATAAAGGTAGGAGGGTCTCAAGGGTATAGAAAATGGATTGATAAAAATACATGAAATCAAAAAAAAGAAATCAAATCTATTTTTTTACCTAGTATTTCTTAGCAGATAAATCTACTCAAGAAGACTCAAGCAAGATCTCCCTAGTCTAAGTGGATCTAGAAAAAATCAAGTACATAATACAATATACTTTCCTAGATATATACAAATTCAAGTTAACATATAGATCACTTGCCCGAGGTATATAGATCCCTTTCCTCTTTGTTGATCCAAGCTCCATAGCTTTCAGATCTTGAGTTGCAAAACCCTGTAGCGAAAATGGAAACACGCAAATAGTACAATCATATCTAAATATGAATTGATCTAAGATAATAGTTAAGGAAGAAATATCTAAGCATTATCAACACAATAAAATTTATGGAAATAGTTTGTATTACTATAATAAGGAGAAATACATAGAGAAACAATGTTACAACCTAATCCTCAATGTTGCAACCTTCCATCCAACAATCCAAACCAAGCATTCAAAGAATGACATTTTTCCTCCCAAAGGATGAGAGTCCACCTACCCAAGGATGAGTAGGGATCACCTAGAAATTCCACCAGCATAAGAATGATATATTCCTTCCTCCCTTCACAATGGAGAGAGGGTTCAAATTTATAAGGCTAAGGGGATAGAGTGGGTTGAATATTAAGAGGAGAGGTCCAAGCAATCCTCCCATTATATTAGGGAACCCATTGTCACCTTAACTAGAAGTTAGGGATGAACATCCACCTCATATAACTTCGATAAGGGCCTCAAAGCTTTGAATTTTCCACTCTAAACACTACTAGTGCACCTTGAATGAAGAGACAAAGCACCAGAGTAGGGCTAGCGCACCTTGAAACAAGGCTAACTATGTCGGTGGAAAACCGTATCAAGGTAAAAAGTGTCCCAGTTAAGGTCTAGAACACCTTGAACAAAGGGAAGGAGCACCAACCTACTTATAGGAGGTAAAAGGATAGAGACAACCTAATAAGTAATGAACCTTAGTTAAGGGAACTTTAGATATTTAGGCACAAGTTTGACACATGGATCATGATGATGGGATTTTGGTATAACAAAATCCCCCCCAAAGTATGAATCCAGAGGAATGTGATAGGTGAAATACTTTGCGAAGTGAAGAAATCAAAGGCAAGGATGTTGGTTGGAAAATGATGCAGTACAACCGAATGAAGTTTCACGTGACTCATAACATGACTACCGACCAATACATTGCAGATCCATGGTAGTAGAGACCAACTAAACACAATCATGACTATTATACACAAACATAGATCCATGATTAGATGATAACACAACCATGAATAATTCAAAGTGGATCCATGTAATATGAATCAAATAAACTCCATCACAACTTGGGAAATATATCAATTAACCCAGGGTATTCAAGCCAAAACTGCAACGATATAAATCTAACCATGTGATTATAATGTCTTGATGTCAAACATGGTAGAAACCACTTGATTACCAGTCATTGATGTATATTGTTAATAAGTGCGAGGGAGATCACCATTTATGTTAATGATTCCCAAGGTATCTCAGTACATTCCTCCAAGTGTGAATAAAATACTTGGATTTGAACACTCAGTAGAATCTTCTAGTTAGAGGTATTTAATGAAAACCTATTGCTGAAAGCGAGGAAACCTACCATTGAGGCATGTAGGATTCAAGGTACTTTGACTTGGTTTGTAAGTCTAATTCTCAGATGATGTGTTGAAGTCGACACAAATAGACTTGTTGAAGGAGGGTTGTGATGTATCTCCCATCATCGACATGAAACACGATCATAGATGTTTTATAGAAAATCAAACATCAGAGTGATATATGAGACTGACTCAGAGATGAACAACATGATAGAAGGTAAGCTGACTACAGATAATGAACAGCTGACCAAATTTCTCTTGAACATGGGCATTACATGACTTGGAAGTACTGAATTTGAGGATACTGATACCAATACACAAATGCAACTGATGGTGGGAGCATTCTTGGACAACTCAAACGAGTAATAAGACTCAAGAAATCAATAGGACTTGAAGACAAATGGATTGCCTAAGTATTGAATGCATATGCATATGAGTTCCATGTTCAAGAGTAACTACATACTGTCGTAACTACAATGAAACAAAAACTTTTTCCTTATCCCTATCATGGTTGATGAGTACCTCTTTTCATTTTAACAAGTTCAAAGAGGCTAAAAAACACTCGTTGTAGCTCACCAAGTGATGATTCCAGTCTCACATGTTTTATGAACCTAAGAAAGGAGGGGATTATTCCCAAAAAGGGTCCTACCAAAGTAGACTCAAGCAAGATATTTGTAAAGATTTCCCTACTCACCAAGATTTCTCTTGCAGGATTTGAAAAGGCGATCACCTTCTCAAGGATTTCCCTGGTCTTTCCAAGTTTTTAGAAGTGTGGTACAAGGCCTCCAAACAATCTATGTTGTCAGTCTCTGGTCATCATACTGATGATACCTTGTCAACCAGTGAATCTTCAGTTAAGAGTCGAAAAGGAAAAGTTATATTTCCTTGCTTTCTATGTAAGGAAATTCACCTTACTTACCTTTTTCCTCACATGGATGAAGCTTCAAAGTTGTTGGAAGATGTTACTGTACCTCAACAATGACTTCCAATAGGTTATTATAAGTTGCCACTTCAACTTCTATTGGTTTACTAAGTGATTGATCCAACTTCATCCCTGGTCGATCCCACTCTTCTTTTATAGAGTGAAGTTAAAGTGGTTGAGTTGATGTCATATCCACCCGATCCAACTCTTTTATTAGAAAGTGTTGAGACTGAAGTACTCATGTTGAGACAGCCTTCATCTTCTCCCTCTCTTCTAGTTGAGAGTGAACTGAAATAAGCCAAAGCTTTCGTAGTCAGTTCAGATTGTTCTACGCAAGAGGAAATTTTGTCTCTTTCAACAAAATACTCTCCAAGTAATGAGGTTATTTTCTTTGACTGGAGTAATATAGCAGAATCTCATCTTCATTCGAGTGTTCCTTTCTAGATATTTGTGTGAGTTGCTTCTAAGATCATACTTCACACTATTGTTTATGAAGGATATTCTATTAGCATTCTATCTTTAACTGCTTGGAAAGCCACATGTTCTCCTTAGCTTGTGCCAGCCGCTGATCAGATACTGGATTTTAATTGAATACTTACTATGCATTTAGGGATCTGTCCTCATTTTCCTATCGCTTTAGGAGGGAAAACTTCTTTTATTGATGTTATGGTAGTCCAAGGTCCCTTAGATTTTAATTTGCTCCTTAGGCGAGATTATGTTTATTCCATGAAAGCTGTAGAGTCCATAGTCTTTTGAGTGATGCATTTTCCCCATCATGGGAATATTGTGACTATTGATAAACTTTCCTTTGTTCAAATTAATCATCATATGATTCCTAGTCATCATACTTCCCTGAATGTCCCGCATGTTCTTGTGGTTCCTTCTCCTTCATCCACCATGTCTCTCAACTCTGGACATCATGATGAAGTCCAATAATTTGAAAACCATATATTCTTATCCTCATGAGGAAGCCTTGGGGGAATGTCTCCAGTCTCTGGACATCATACTGGAGTTAATTCACTATATTCTTACGTTAGGGGGAAACCCACCAACCTCTGGACATCATGTTGGTTAAGAACTTCCTGTGAGAAATTTTGTTTTTTTGTGTCAAGCTCATTAAAAAATTAAATGGATTCTTCCATTGTGTCAAGACTCAACTTTTTGAACCTTCATTTCATGTGCTTGTAGCACTTGATCCTCTTTCTTCCTTTGTTTCTAGTGAACCTTCTCTTATAAATAACCCAAAATTTAGTTAGCAAGGAATAAGCAGATGAAATGAAGCTTGGGGGGAATGTATCCACCCTTTGTTGGAGTTAATATACTTGAAATTTATACTGGGGGAAAGTACTTGTTATCTCCCAAATAAAATAAATTTATTTGTGATATGTATGAAGAATTTAAATGATGAAATGAAGGATATGAAGATCACTAACAGTTTTGAAGACCTCTATGTTTTGATGCCAATTTCACAAAGTTGTGGTTTCAGTGGCTTGGATGAGGATCAGAACATCTCATTAGCCACTCAAAGATGGAAGATCAATAGCAGGTGGAAAAACCCTTCAATAGATAGGAATATTGTTGAAACTTTTACACCATTGGAGCAATTTTCAAACAATAATCGGAAGTGTTGAAGACTACAGATCGGCGAGATAGTTCCCTAGGGAGCCGCAACGACGGGAAGCAAAATGACTATGGCTTCTGATCAATGACAAGAAACATTTTGATAGCGCAACAATAGAAGAAATTCGTTAGCGGTCGGAAGAACTAAGAACAATGGAGCAGCAAGCTAGTTCACTAAGGGGCCCCAACGGTGGAAGAGAGATCAACTGAGGCCTCCGCGAGAAGATGAAAATTTCGGCAATCTGAGAAACTAAAGACTACATAGTGGCAACAATCAGATAAAAGGTTCTAATACCTTAGTTATTACCGCTCCCGATCATTGACAAGCTAATGATGGAGAACGGTATCGTATAGATTCAGAGCATCGTTGAGCTAAACAAAAAAGCCTCCGATCAGCGACGGGGCAGTAAGGCTATAAACTGTGGAAACAGTGGGACTTGGAGCACCGAAGCTGCAGTAAGCATTCAGACTTGAGGCATCGAGGAAACAGAAGACAAATATTTTGATCAGTGACAAAGTAAAAATCGGGTGAGATAAACAAGGAAAATCACTTCAGTTGAACGTTGATGCACTAGCCATTGGCGGCAATTCCATAGCGTACCAGTAGTGGTGGTTGTCAGCTACTACTTTAGTCACTAAAAGACCGCTAAGTGAACTAGATCTTCACAATGAATAAACAAATTGTTAGCAAGGGTTTGAAGCCCTAATCGGGAAAAAACTATGACTTTCATTTATTTTTGATGTAAACAGATCGGATTTTCAGGATCTGTAAATGTTGTAAAAGGCTATAAGGCCCAGGATTATTTCATTAATAAAGGTTCGACTCTGGGGATTTATGATCCTGTTCCATTATCAAGCGTCTCATCTGGTTTATTCTAAGTATAATATCTTTTGTTGTGATTTGTTCACCCATCTCTTTCTTTACTGTGTTTATGAATGTGCATTTAGGTAATTTTTGGATTTATTAAAGGGCTGATAGCTATCATCCTATTGGTTATTTAGTGATATTTCAATTTATAAACACCATCCTCAGCAGGATTTAGCCATTTATATGCATGTGTTATGCGTGTAAGTCTGCCAGCCTGGTGAGTTCTCCATCCCTGCACCTTTTTGTCAAACTACTGAACAAGTTGCAACTAAAATCCTTGTGATTGAGTGAGCTTCATGCATGTCTTGAGAGTGAGAGGTTATGTAGGTTATCTGGCTTGATCCAATTTAGAAAAACCAAAAAAACAGTTTAAGTTACCAGGCATCCTCGAGCTACAACCTAGACGAGTTTCTTGGAGTGATAATAAAGTGGCGCCGTTGTCGAGGAAAGGAGATTGAAGCTCAGCTTCCCTGGAATACGACATAGATCCATGCTTTGATGATAGACAAGGCTTGGACATTATTATAGTTGTAATCATCTATTTGGAAACTCCATTGATGTAAGGTGGCTTCAAGAAGACCAAGTACCAGAGCAAACCCAAAGGGGCCACCAACAACACCCGTTTCAAATCCAGAAGAAATCTTGAGGAAAGCTAGGGCTTTACTAAGACAGATCAGTAATGCTACACAAAACGCTGCATTAGGTATTTCAAGAAATATTTCTGATGTTATTTCTTTTGCTGAAACTCTTAATCCCCAAGAATTTTTAGATCCATGAAAGATGAATTCAGTGGCGACTCCACGATATCAAGATGTCAAAAGCATTTGCTGCTCTTTTGGTTCGGAGGTTTGCACCTCTTGAATTCTATTCCTCTCTTGGTTTCCCACATCCAGTGTCGGATATGTTCTAATGGGGATATTTTTTACCTATATTCAAGGAGGAGGAAGAAGACAATCCTATAGAACATCTCCTCAGGTTTCACAAATGCATGGATAATGAAGATGTTCATGTATTCATTATATGGTGATGCACGTCAGTGGTATTTTTCTTTACCTCCTTCCAGCATTTCATCATTGAAAGATTTTCACCGAGAATTCACTGAGCACTGTAAAAAGTACTATTCAGAGGAGTTTGCACTCGATAATTGTTGTGAATAATATAAGTTGCATTCTCAGGATGAAAAGGTCAATAGAGAAGAATATCTCCCTCAAGAGCTACCTTATCTCTCTTATGATTTTCACAATGAGGTACTTTCCCATAAACATAAACTAGAAACGAATTACAAAGGAGTTGAAGTTTTTCCTAACATCGTTAAATATGATTGTGGCAAATCTGAGGAATTGATTTCTTTAACTACACATGGAAATGATCAGCTTTCTGCTGGTCAAATGATCATTGAAATCAGTCAGGCTAGCTCGCAGTTTTCAGATTTGCAAATCAAGGAAGGTTGCAGGAACCAAGAGGAGCAAGATTTCCAGGGACTATCTAATCTCCAGCTAGAACATCAGGAATATCTTCCTTCTCCTTATGAACATGTGGCTTCAAATCATGTCAAGGATCTAGGTAATATTTTTCCAAATCTATTTCAAAATTTTATTGCTGATACCCCTATACAAGAGCCTTCATCTCTGTCATTAGGATCTTATCTTAACGCTCCTATATCCAACAAATACAATGATGAGTAAGAAGAGGTTAAAATTTTTGAAGACTTATTTTTTACGCAAAATTCATCTAGTTCCTCTTTTCAGCAGAGACATGATAAAAAGGATGTGAATGCTATGATAAATGCTTGTTACAAATCTTCTGCTCAAAAGCCCAATACATTTCTTTTTAGTTTTGGTATATCCTACAAAGATATTATTGTGGAAGAGGAAATTGTTAGTTGTGATAAGCTAGCCTATCATCATGATGCATTCAGATTATGTGAAGAGGAGCAGAAATATTCAGATCAACTGTTGAGCTTGCATTTTTATCAGACAAAGGTCGAGCAGTCCACATTCAACATTAACATCAGTGAAGGAAAGGATCAGCAGCATAAAAATGTTTTTCTTTTTGGTTTTTATGACCTTGTTGCTGACTATCTGGAACTTATGACCAACGTAGATATCAAAATATTTTTGTTAGAATATGGCTCGTTCCGTCACCCTTCAAAACTACATTGTTGCATACTAGGGTTTCATTTATTTTTTGGGTCAAGATCAGGAATAAGTTCAGCAAATCAACTTCTGACCTGGCTTCATTGGAAGCATGATGTCACATGACAAGAAGGATATACTGATTAGAATTAGGAGTAGGAGTAGATAGGAAAATAAACTCTTAATATGAGCATCTAGGTCATTTTCAGTTGTTTTCATGAATAAGCAAAGCAGGCTACATGCATGGTGCAGCGGGTCAGTTATAGAAATGACTCCATGCCCAATGGAACACTCGAAGATAGCTTTAATTATTCTTTTTCAGGAAAGGCATTTTGGTCTGGGGTTCTTGGGACCTCACAGGGACGTTCCCATCCTCGAGTAGGAGCCGGTTGTTATCTCCCAAATAAAATAAATTTATTTTTGATAAGTATGAAGAATTTAAATGATGAAATGAAGGATATGAAGATCACTAACAATTTTGAAGACCTCTATGTTTTGATGCCAATTTCACAAAGTTGTGGTTTCGGTGGCTTGGGCGAGGATCAGAACATCTCATTAGCCACTGAAATATGGAAGATCAATAGTAGGTGGAAAACCCCTTCGACAGATAGGCAAGAAAACTGACTACCACTTCTGATCAATGACAAGAAACATTTCGATAGCGCGACAATAGAAGAAATTCATCGGCAGTCGAAAGAACTAAGAACAATGGAGCGGCAAGCTAGTTCACTAAGGGGCCGCAATGGTGGAAGAAAGATCAACTGAGGCCTCCGTGAGAAGATGAAAATTTTGGCGGTCAGAGAAACTAAAGACTACATAGTGGCAATGATCAGATAAAAGGCTCCAATACCTTATTTATTACCGCTCCCAATTGCCGATGATCTAATGATGGAGAACGGTATCGTATATATTCAGAGCGTCGATGAGCTAAATGAAAAAGCCTCCGATCAATGATGGGGCAGTAGCGCTATTAACTTGGGAAACAGTGGGACTTGGAGCATCGAAGCTGTGGCAAGCATTCAGACTTGAGGCGTTGAGGAAACAGAAGACAAAGCTTTCGATCGGTGACAAAGTAAAAATCGGGTGAGATAAACAAGGAAAAGCACTTCAGTTGAACACCGATACACTAGCTGTTGGCGGCAATTCCATATCGTACTAGCAGTGGTGGTTTTCAGCTACTACTTTAGTCACTAAAATACCGCTCAGTGAACTAGATATTCACAATGAATAAACAAACTTTTAGCAAGGGTTTGAAGCCCTAATCGGGGAAAAACTATGACTTTCATTTATTTTTGATGTAAACAGATCAGATTTTCAGGATTTGTAAATGTTGTAAAAGGCTATAAAGCCCAAGATTATTTCATTAATAAAGGTTTGACTCTGGGGATTTATGAGCCTGTTCCATTATCAAGCGTCTCATTTGGTTTATTCTAAGTATAATCTCTTTTGTTGTGATTTTTTCAGCCATCTCTTTCTTTAATGTGTTTATTTCCTGAATGTGCATTTAGGTAATTTTCGGATTTATTAAAGGGTCGATAGCTGTCATCCTATTGGTTATTTAGTGATATTTCGATTTATAAACACCATCCTTAGCAGGATTTAGCCATTTATATGCATGTTTTATGCGTGTAAGTCTGCCAGCCTGGTGAGTTCTCCATCCCTGCACCTTTTTGTCAAACTACTAAACAAGTTGCAACTAAAAGCCTTGTGATTGAGTGAGCTTCATGCATGTCTTGAGAGTGAGAGGTTATATAGGTTATCTGGCTTGATCCAATTCAGAAAAACCCAAAAAATAGTTTAAGTTACCAGGCATCCTCGATCTACAACCTAGAGGAGTTTCCTGGAGTGATAACAGTACCAACCATTAGAAATCACGTTGGGAAAACACCCGTCAATGGGAGACATTTTGAGCATTCTTTATTTTTAGTTTCAAGCTCGCTAGACCATGAAACAACATTTTGAGCATAGTTTCTATTTTGTGTCAAGCTCGTTAAAGATGAAGCAGATACCCTGAGCATTCTTTAAACCGATCTTCGAGCTCATTAAAAATAGTAAGATGTTGTTGAACGTACTTTTCATTTTTTCATGCTTTGGTTAAAACATGAAAAGTGGTTTGAGCTTACTTGATCTCTTTTTTGTGCTCTAGATTCAAACATGAAAAAGGTTTTGAGTGCCTTTTATACCTTTGCAATTGTCCTTAAAAACTCCGTGAATAGGTATCAAGTATACTTTTTTTTCTTTTTCAGACTCGTTAAATTTGGATTATGAAAAAGAGAACCCCTTATGGAGTTACCTTTAAGCTCTTTTCAGGATCCTAAAGAATGAAAATATCGCCAAGCAAACTTGATGCTTTCACGCTTGTAAAAGTATTTGAATGAGCATCTAGTCGATGGTTGTTTGCCCTTTTTTTGGATCGATTAGAATCATTTATGAAAAAGGTACACTCTAATTTATCGCATCTGCAAGAGTTCTCCTTGGCATTATTTTATACTTTTTCAGGCCTTAGTGACTAAATCTACCAAAAATTCCATCCTGGAGGCTTCTTAGTAATTTTAGACTCTTTAAACATGAAGCAACGAATGAGTTTTATTTCATCATAATCATAAAATCAAACAATGAAGGAACCTTTCTAGGAATCAACCCCTCGTTTCTCAGGTTCATAAAATGTGTGAGAATGGACTGATCACTTGGTGAGCTACAACGAGTGTTTTTTACCCTCTTTGAAGTCGTTAAAATGAAAAAGAGGTACTCGTCAATCATGATGGGGATAAGGAAAAAGTTTTTGTTTTGTTGTAGTTACGACAGTACATAATTACTCTTGAGCATGGGACTAATCTACATATGCATTCAGTACTTGGGTAATCCATTTGTCTTCAAGTCCTGTTGATTCCTTGAGTCTTCTTACTTGTTTGATTTTTCCAAGAATTCTACCACCATCAGTTTCATTGGGGGATTGGTATTAGTCTCATCAAAGTTAGTACTTCCAAGTCATGCCATGACCATGTTCAAGAGAAATTTGGTCATCCATTCATTATCTACAGTCAACTTGCCTTCTATCACATTGTTCATCTCTGAGTCAGTCTCGTATATCACTCTACTGTCTGGTTTTCTCTAACACGTCTATGATTGTGTTTTGTGTTGATGATGGGGGATACATCATGGCCCTCCTTTGATGAGTCTATTCCTGTCGACTTCAACACATCATCTAGGAATTATACTTAAAAACAAAGTCAAAGTACCTTGAATCCTGCATGCCTCAATGGAAGGTTTCCTTGTTTTCAGTAGTAGGTTTTCATTAATTACCTTTGACTGGATGATTCTATCGAGTGTTTGACTCCAAGTCCTTTTTTCACACTTGGCATAATGTACTGAGCTACCTTGGGAATCATTGTCATCAATGGTGATCTCCGTCGCACTTGTTAATAGTATACATTAATGACTAGTAATCAAGTGGTTTCTACCATGTTCAACATAAATACATTGTAATCACATGGCTAGATTCGTATCATTGTGGTTTTGGATTGAAGATCCTCGGTTAATTGATATCTTGCCTAGGTTGCAATGGAATTTGATTGATTCACATTACATGAATCCACTTTGTATTGGTCATGTCTGTGTTATCATCTCATCATGGATATATGTTTGTGTCTAATAGTCATGATTGTGTTCAGTCAGTCTCTACTACCATGGATCTACAATGTATTGGTCAGTAGCCATGTTATGAGTCATGTGAAACCTGAGTCAGTTGTACTGAAACATTTTCCAACCAACATCCTTTCCTTTGATTTATTCACTTCACAAATAATTTCACCTATCGTATTCCTCTAGATTCATACTTTGGGGAGGATTTTTTTGCACCAAAATTTCATCATCATGAGCCATGTGTCAACCTTGTGCCTAAATCCCTAAAGTTCCCTTAACTAAAGTGCATTGATTCTGAGGTTGTCTCTAGAATTTTACCTCCTCTAAGTACGCTACTGCTCCTTCCCTTCAGTCAAGGTGCACTAAGCCTTAGATGGCACACTTTTTACCTTGGTAGGGTGTGGTACCTATTAGCGCTGGAATTGAGCCAAAAAGTTGCGGAAGGCCCAGTCCTAGGGAACAACAAAACCAATTTCAAAGAGAGAACTGGCCTTCTACTCTTCTGAGAGGGATCTCTCACCAAATTCCAACAATACTATATATATATATATATATACATATACAAGTGAAACTATAAATTGTTTGTAAAATTGATTGAAACAAAACACAACACTATTGGGTGATGGAGTCAAGATATACAACAGAGTAAACATAACTTAATGCAAGTGATTTCAACGCACAGGAAAGGTAGCCACTCGATCACAGTCGATTCATAATTTTCTGATGGAAAGGAGGAACATGAATAGACCAGCAACATAGATCATTGTAAAAAATGAATTCTGTATCAACTTTAGAAGAAAAAATTGGTGAATACCTGAAACAATAGATGGAGCATAGCAAGTATGAATTCCAAACTGTTATACCCTAAGTTTCAGATATGAAAGAAAACACAACGGGAGAGATAAACTGGAAAAAAATTCACGTAAGAAAGGAAATAACAGACAGTAAGTGCAAATGACACATGAATCCCTGTATGAAAACGCCAACCTCGGCTCTGTAATTATATTAAAATTCTTTTGAAACACACACACAACAAAATTACAAAGGTTTCAACCCTTTCTCCTTCTTTAGGAGGTATAATTATAGCTATTTGGATTCTCTAAAATGACATTCATGAATCAAAATTTGTTACAAACTGGATAACATCTTCTAACAAACTTCGGACGTGGCCTACACACCACGATTCATACAAGACAAAAATAAAATGCGGACTACTAGAAAAATAGGCTTAAAACCCTCTTGCATTTCACAAATGGTGACAGCTGTGAAAAACCTGAAAGAGGTTTTTATATTTGGCCATGTTTCCAACAAAACCCATGTATTCTTTTCCTCTCATTTTTCTCCAGCTCCTTAGGATATGGTTTTGAAACTGATGACTCAGACAGTAAAACTATAAATTTCTGGAAAAATACCCTGTGAAGATATTTTAAATTCTCTCAACCTATGATACCTGTGTAAAATATTAAGGAGGTTATTGTAGATAGGCCTATTATGAAGAAAAATATCTCTCAGTTTCCTCAAATTCAACTCCATTTGGCTGAAACAATTCTTTGAATGTGATGTCTGAAACAGTCCTTTGGAAAACCTAAAAATGACATGTAAAAATCACTTTGTTTCTCCTAACCCATAAGACCTGGGTAAAACATGAGAGAGTTTATTGAACATGATCCTGTTCTTCAGAGAAACCTCATTCAATTTTGGAAAATTCTTTATGGTTTTTTGGAAACAATTGATTGAAATAGCTGCCTAAAACAGTCATTTAAAAATATGGAAATTAGCTCACTGAAGATGACTTTGATTCTCTCAATCCATAGTACCTAAGTAAAAACTGAGAGAGTTTATTGTATATAGTTGTGTTATTAAGAAAAACCTCTCTCCGTTTCTAAAAAATCATCTTGGTTCGGTGGGAACAACTGATTTAAAATAATGACCAAAACAGTCATTTTCCTAAAAACCAACCATGCTCTACTGCTTTAATTCAGATACTATGTTTGTGTGGATGTTCTTAATGCTAAATCCTTCATTTGTATATTTAAATTTCTGGAATTTCTGCACCATTCTAGACTGTAGTGTAAGCTTCATTGGGTCAAACGCTTACAGTATAAAATTCATTTCCATCCATGCAATTTTAAACAAGCAATAGTTCTCCCAAGCGAAAACTTTTTTACACTATTGATTTGTTGGGTGAGTTGATGCTGCAACAACACATGTTTTAACTTGATCCAAATACAAATAAAAGTTCACTTACCTCATGCAAGTTCACAATGCGAAATGATGGTACACCGTGGATTGGGATTTTGGTAAAAATCAAGCCATCAAAACATTTTTCCCATACCCAATTTCATGAATTGTAAAACTTCATTTCTCCTTGCTAGGTTACAATGTGAAATTCATTCATGCCTTTCATCCTTTCCCAGCCATATAGTGGCCATTGAAATATGTGGGCTTTTAAATGATTCCACAAATCGAAAAAGTTCATTATCTCATGCATCTTCATAATGCGAAATTTATTTGAGCCATCGGATGAAATGTGCTCTAATCTGGATCGTTGATCAATGTTTAGTTTGGAGGAGCTTTAATTATTTCCCCTTCAACCTGAATCCATTTCTTTGTATCTTCAACTAATGACATTACCAATTGCTCCGTTTCCGGAAATGAAAATATTATTTAGTGTTAATTTCTTCAATTTATTTATTGCAGAATTTTTACTTTAATTAATCTCCACATATAACTAATTATATTCTCTCCACCAATATGCGTTGATGCAAAGAATTCTCACTCTTTTATATTTTGCTTCCTTTTGATGAGGGAATTATCCCACATGCAAGGGAACACTTACCTGTAAACTATTTATAAACACCAATCATTTCAAACTATACCAAGGAACAATGTGTGTATCTGTCTTGGAGAGCTTGGTGCTTGGACTTTGATAGCTGACTTGGATTGTTTGTTGATGTGGAAGGTCCATGTGTGGATGCTCTTGGTGATGAGCGGATATATGCCAATATTTTTGTCAAAAATTTTCATTTGTAAAAGTTCATTTTCTTTTTGCTCCAAACACCTTTAGAATGTTTTTCCCTTAAAAATGTCTCAAATCACATGGGACAAAACCTGTGTTAACAACCGGTTCCACAAGGGATGTTATCCTCCCTGCGAGGTAACAAAGAACGTCGTAGACCAGGTGCTGAATCCATTGGGTGACTCTCAAATTTTTCTGAAATCCTCTACCTGTTCTGAACTGAACCATCAACTGAAACCGTTCTACAAAAAAAAATCCCACTCTTTCAACCTGTAACCTGTCACCTGTCCACATTCTGAAAACTGAAGACAACTGTAACTGCAAACTTGAACTTAAAAACCGAAACTGAAATCAAAACTGAAACTGAAAACAAACTGAAATCTGCCGAATTGAATGCTCGCCATGTTGAGATTATTCATCTTTACTTACCTACCCTACTTACTAAGCATCAACTCTCAATCAAGTGACTTCCGACTTCCAATGAAGCCACTCAAGCAAATGATCCCATAAACCAACTTTCTCTTCATGCTTGATAAAAAACATAGATGACAGACTTAATTGCAGAAAGTTACAATAAATAAATTGATCTTTACAGTAGAGATACAACCAACCATTACCACTGCAAAATTCATCTATGTAATCATCCACTGGATCATAAAAGGCATGGAAACTTTCAAAAAATTATGTCATTATCTTACCATGAGAGAGTTGTCCCAACTGTAAATTCCCTTGCACGCTGTCAAACTGATCTTCAAAAGAACTATGCAAGGAAAACTCCTGAAAATTTCCAGGCGAGACATCCACAACTTCATCTAAAATTTCTGATTTTACAACTTCATTCTTTTCATGCATTTTAAAAGAAATACCACTCAGTTCCTCAACATGATCAAGCAAACAGACTTCTTTTCGACAAAAAAATTCTGAATTTGAAAAACAAAAAGATACATCGATTTGAGAACCCCTATCTTCTTCTTCGTTATTCAATTCTTCATGGCATACTAATGGTTTTTCTAAAGGCTGGGATTGATTGCACAACTGCCCTTCTCTCCCATCATCCATTCCAAGGAAATTTATACATTCATCCACAATATCAAATTTTTGTTTGTGATCAGAAACTTTAAGTCTCTTTTTTAACCACTCAAATGAAGGAAAACACAATGCAAACAATCATCTTCAATATGTCTAGTTTCCACTATGTTTTCATACTTTTGATCTTGGATTGCAATGAAATTTTCTTCCCTAACAGAAATTGTGACAGGATGATTGCATTCTTCAGAAAATGAACATGTGGAGGGACTACAAGACTGAGATTTTCTAGAATTATAATCTTCTCTGTAATCAATCACACAAGCATTGCAACTTTCAAGAGATTGCAGTTGTGAAAATGATTTTTTTGATTGGGAAGGGGAGGCCTCTTCTTGTAACAAAAATTTGGAAGTTGAATAACATGAGGAAGGATTTGATTGATAGTCCCAACCTCTCTCCTGGTCACACAAAGAATGGCAAGAATGCTGCAAATCATCATCAGTTTCAGGAAGAGAGATATAACTGGTTGAATCTGAGCTTTGGTCTATGTCAACTTCAGTCAAGGAGGATAGTACTAACTGCTGGGAGTTTTCTTGAATATCATGGAAATTGGATTGTCTTTCTTTTTAAGCTGAATATTCATGTAAGATCTCTAAAACCTCTTCATCCAAAGATTGATCATCACCACACTCATCTTTCACATTTTCAATGAACTCTCTATCATGTGTGCAACAATCTTGAAGCAACAACAAAGAAGGATAATGCCTTTCGAAATGTTCATGAAATATTGTATGAAAGTATTTAAGGGAGTGTAAACTCCCTGCTGGCAATCCCTCATACCAAGACATTGCATATCCTTCTAAACTAAACATGAACAGTTTCATTAAAGAATCTTCATGCCATCCCACTCCCAGCTTATGTATATTCTTATGAAATCTAAATAAATGGATGGCAACATCATCACCCTTTTCATCATTGAATCTCAGAAGATATGTTTGCCAATTTATCAAAGGTATTTTATTGGGATAACCAGGAATGGAAACAAGATTCATAGGAGCATACCTTGCAGCCTGAGAAGTCATCTCGATGGTGGAGAAACTGAATCAACTCCTCAAACTTTGCAACCCCATTTGATAGTGGAGCTTCCATAGAACATTATGAAGAATGGATCCTTCACAGATGGAGTCGCCAGGTGAAAAGAGACATGGCCTTCTTGTTGTTTGACCATTGTTCACCATCAACAGTCAGATCTAAATATTTTGTTCGAATCCAGGGAAGGTTTGAGACCTCTCCCCATCTCTGTCTTTCTGACCACCAGACTTCCGAGTGGAGTCACCTTCTAGAATCTTTCAGTGGAGTCGCCATTGAAAATGATAGAAAATTTTTCACATGTAAGAATCTCTATTTGCCCACAGAAATTATTTATCCTTTGAATCTTTGTTGTTCTTCCCAGAGATGATATTCAATCTCATCCCCAGCAACAACGCCAATTTATTAGCACCGGAATTGAGCCCAAAGGTTGCAGAAGGCCCGCTCCCGGGTAACAACAAAACCGCTTTCAAAGAGAGAACTGGCCTTTTGCTCTTCCAAGAGGGATCTCTCGTCAAATGTCAACAATGCCAGATATATATATACAAGTGAAACTATAAATTGTTTGTAAAATTTGTTGAAACAAAACACAGCACCCATGGGCGATGGAGTCAAGATATAAAACAGAGTAAATAGAACTTAATGCAAGTGATTTCAACACAGAGGAAAGGTAGCCACTCGATCACAGTCGATTCATAATTGTCTATTAGAAAGGAGGAACATGAACAAACCATCAACACATAGCATTGTAAAAAATGAATTCTGTATCAACTTTAGAAGAAAACTTTGGTGAATACCTGAAACAACAGACATAGCATAGCAAGTATGAATTACAAACTGTTATACCCTAAGTTTCAGATATGAAAGAAAACACAACGGGAGAAATAAACTGGAAAAACATTCACATAAGGAAGGAAATAACAAACTGTAAGTGTGAAGGACACATGAATCCCTGTATGAAAATGCGGACCTAGGCTCTGCAATTATATTAAAATTCTCTTGAAACACACACAAAACAAAATTACAAAGGTTTCAACCCTTTCTCCTTCTTCAGGAGGTATATTTATAGCTATTTGGATTATCTAAACTATCATTAGAGAATCATAATTTATTACAAACTGGGGAACATATTCTAATAAACTTCAGATGTGGCCTACACACCATGATTCACATAAGACAAAAATAAAATGCGGACTAAAAGAAAAATAGGCTTACATCCCCTCCTACATTTCCGAAATGGTGACATCTGTGCAAAAAATGAAAGAGTTTTTTATATTATGCCATGTTCCCAACAAAACCCATGTCTTATGTTCCTCTGATTCCACTCCATCTCCTCAATATTTGATTTTGAAATAGATGACTCGGACAGTAAAATTGTAAATTTCTGGAAAAATACCCTGTGAAGATATTTTAAATTCTCTCAACCTGTGATACCTATGTAAAATATGAAGGAGGTTTTTGGAGATAGTCCTATTATGAAGAAAAAACTCTCTTAGTTTACTGCAAATCAACTCCATTTGGCTGAAAAAATTATTTGAATGTGATGTCTAAAACAGTCCTTTGGAAAACCTAAAAATGACATGTAAAAATCACTTTGTTTCTCCTAACCCATAAGACCCGGGTAAAAACTAAGAGATTTTATTGAACATGATCCTGTTCGTAAGATAAACCTCATTCAATTTTGGAAAATTCTTTATGGTTTTCCAGAAATAATTGATTGAAATAGCTGCCTAAAACAGTCATTTAAAAATATGGAAATTAGCTCTCTGAAGATGACTTTGATTCTCTCAATCCACAACACCTGGGTAAAAACTAAGATAGGTTAGTGTATATAGGTGTGTTATGAAGCAAAACCTCTCTTATTTTCTAAAAAATCATCTTGGTTAGGCCGAAACAATTGATTTAAAATAATGACCAAAACAGTCATTTTCCTAAAAAACAACCATGCTCTAGTGCTTTAATTCAGATACTATGTTTGTGTGGATGTTCTTAATGCTGAATCCTTCATTTGGAGATTTAAATTTCTATAATTTATGCACCATTCTATACTGTAGTGTAAGCTTCATTGGCTCAACTGCTTACAGTATAAAATTCCTTTCCATCCTGCAATTTTAAACAAGCAATAGTTCTCCCAAGCGAAAACATTTTTACACTATTGATTTGTTGGGTGAGTTGATGCTGCAACAACACATGTTTTAACTTGATCGCAATACAAAATTTCACTGACTTAAAAGTTCACTTACCTCATGCAAGTTCACAATGTGAAATGATGGTACACCGTGGATTGGGATTTTGGTAAAACTCAAGCCGTCAAAACATTTTTCCCATACCCAATTTCGTGAATTGTAAAACTTCATTTCTCCTTGCTAGTTGACAATGTGAAATTCATTCATTCCGTTCATCCTTTCCCAGCCATATCGTGGCCATTGAAATATGCGGGCTTTTAAATGATTCCACAAATCGAAAAAGTTCATTATCTCATGCATCTTCATAATGCGAAATTTATTTGCGCCATCGGATGAAATGTGCTCTAATCTGGATCGTTGATCAATGTTCAGTTTGGAGGAGCTTTAATTATTTCCCTTTCAACTAGAATCCATTTCTTTGTATCTTCAACTAATGACATTACCAATTTATCCGTCTCCGGAAATGAAAATATTATTTAGTGTTAATTTCTTCAATTTATTTATTGCAGAAATTTTACTTTAATTAATCTCCACATATAACTAATTATATTCTCTCCACCAATATGCGTTGATGCAAAGAATTCTCATGCTTTTATATTTTGCTTCCTTTTGATGAGGGAATTATCCCACATGCAAGGGAACACTTACCTGTAAACTGTTTATAAACACCAATCATTTCAAACTATACCAAGGAACAATGTGTGTATCCATCTTGGAGAGCTTGGTGCTTGGAATTTGATAGATGACTTGGATTGTTTGTTGATGTGGCAGGTCCATGTGTGAATGCTCTTGGTGATGAGCAGCTATATGCCAATATTTTTGTCCAAAATTTCCATTTGTAAAAGTTCATTTTCTTTTTTCTCCAAACACCTTTAGAATGTTTTTCCCTTAAAACTGTTTCAAATCACATGGGACACAACCTATGTTAACAATACCATGACAATTATCCTTCTTGCAAGGTGCGATAGCTCTACTTCGGCGCTCTCCTCTTCATGCAAGGTGCACCACTGGTGTTTATAGTGGAAAATTCGAAGCTTCAAGGCCCTTCTTGAAGTTAGATGAGGTGGAGGGTCAGCCCTAGCTTCTAGGTGAGGTGGAATTCAGTTCCTAACCTAATGGGAGGATTTGTTAGATCTCTCCTCTTAATATTCAACCTACTCTATCCCTTTAGCCTTATAAATTTGAACCCTCTTTCCATTGTGAAGGGAGGAAGGAATATATCACTCTTATGCTAGTGGAATTTCTAGGTGATCCCTACTCATCCTTGGGGAGGTGGACTCTCAGCCTTTGGGAGGAAAACTATGATTGTTTGGAGGTTTGGCTTGGATTGTTGGATGGAAGGTTGCAACATTGAATATTATGTTGTAACATTATTTCTCTATGCATTTTCCCTTATTACAATAATACAAACTATTTCCATAAATGTTGTTGTGTTGATAATGTTTAGATCTTTCTTCCTTAACTGTTAGCTTAAATCAATTCATATTTAGATATGCTTGTATTGTTTGCTTATTTCCATTTTCTCTACAGGGTTTTGTAGCTCAAGATCTAAAAGCTCTGGAGCTTGGATCAAAAAATAGGAAAATGAATTGCAGACCTCGGGTAAGTGATCTATCTGTTAACTTGCATTTCGATTGATATAGGGAAATATATTGTATTTTGTACTTGATTTGTTCTAGATCTACTTGGACTAGGGAGATATTTCTTGAGTCCGCTTAAGTAGATTTATCTGCTAACACCATAAAAAACAAAGACAATGCCTAACCATTAAAAAACAAATTTTAATAAAAAAATATATTATAATATTTTTATATAATATTATTTTTATTAACATTTTATTATACAAATTTTATAATAAAATGAAAAAAATAATATTATTTATTATATCATATATATATATATATATATAATTCAAACAAAAAAAACTATATATTAAACACTATATATAGTTTATAAAAATAACAACAACAATATTGATATTAATTAATAATTATTATTATAAAAAAAATTGAAGATTTTGTATAGGACAAAATGGTCTTCAATGTAGACATTTATGGATTTTTTTAAATAAATAAAACAAATCAAGAAGTTAAAAAGGAATTAAAAGGGGAGTGTTAGCACTCATGCTAAAATTTTGAATATGCGATAAATGGCGGGTAGGAAGGGGTTACAGTCAGAAATTTTCTAGACTTGCCAACTTCGAGAGAGACCACCGTGGGGATAGGAAGCATAAAGCAGTAGAGATTGAGGATTTCACAATGGTGAAGACACACCAAAGACTAGGGCCACAAAGTTGTGCAAAAACATTGGCTAACACGCCTTCCCAATGGCCATGATCGGATGCTGACAAAATCCATGGCAAGCGTACACCATCAAGATGAGAGATGTGGGGAACACAGGAGTTGCATTGAGAGCTCAGCCTCCTAGAGGTCCCACCCAGATCAAATGACCGAGATCCCCCTAGCAGACAGATCAAAGACATAGAACCTTCTCACTACCCTAACTTGCATAATGGATAAGGAAAAAGAGGTTCACGAAATCAGACGAGAATATGATCGATGATCTAGATTGAAGTCACATTGAGAAGATGCGTGGTAGATAACGAAAGGAGGAAATGTGAAACCATGTAGGGCCCTTTGCCTCCAATGATGGAGATCTAGCGAGTTGATTAACCAATGGCCTCGATTCGCGTCGCATTAGAAACATGCACGGAGGTTAATCATCAGACGGATCGTGAAGTAAGGGTGGTGGGCCACTCATCCTAGAGGAAAGGAAGGTATCGATGGTGTCAATGATATTCTAGGCCTTCAAGATCTGTTGTCCAACATGCATAATAAGGACAAGCATCAAAATGATTAATTGGCAGGGTGAGTGCATGACTGTACAAGTTGTACCGAAAGGAAGTGAGGCACGAACATTGTAGGCTAGCTGCTGGAGCCACGAGGTGACAAACATCAAGCCCAATTGCAATGAGATCCCCTAAGGAAGATTACGATTGAAGAGGAAGTTCATTTCCAAAAACGAGGCTAGTGGTGCGATAAGGGCAATGATGCAGGTGACGTTTTCATGTAGGGAATCCAAGCAAAGGCCCACATTACCATTCATGTGTCATCATAACACTCGACGATGGTGCGTGAGAGGGGTTGATGGACCCTTACCGAACTCCCACCTCCAAACATGTTATAACACCCAGGATATTCCAGAGGAACAAATTGAGCCAATATTGATGAGGGACAAGGGCGACAAAGTGTCATTCCGGTGGAGGCCTGAGGACCTGCTACCATTCTTGCAATGAACTTCCTGTTTAGAGTGCCTATAGTTCATTTTTCCCTTCCATCCGTTGAGCGCATTGGGGGTCTTAAATATTGTCTAGGCCATTTCATTGCAGCTATTCTAGCCATCGAGGTAGGGATGTTCATCGCATTAGAAGAATCCTCCATTATAGGTGAGAATAATAGAATGATGTTCACCACATTAGAACGATCTTCTGAGGTTGGTGAGGACAATGCTATCCTAGTGAAACACCACACCCCCATGGGAGTAGCGCCTGGGGTCTCTGACCACATGGGTGTCCTATCAAGGCCCTTGATCATGGTCATTATCTCCATGGTCACAGTAGGTGGGGGACATCACTATAAATGGTCAGTCAAAGCAAATGCTTGAATTGGAGAAGGGAGGACTTGGTGCCTCCATCATCTCTCCTATGAATCCCAGTTGTTAAATTTTGTCAGAAGGCGATGAACTCATGGAGGCTTCGTACTGTTAAGAAGGCCCTTCTCCATAGATTAGAGAAGTACAAGAATCACAAGCCATCTAAATCTTGTTACAGTCGAAAGCAGGACGGTCCACATTAGCCCCCGTAAGTAAAGGTGTGCCCAGGGACATAATTTCCAAGCACAAAGAGAGCATAGAAATTCATGCCAGCTTGAATCATCGACATAGCAAGTCATCAACTAGAAATTGATTATGAAGGGAACAAGAAAGAGGAATTATGGAACCATTTCGACCGGTATGGTAAGGGAACACATGCCAGGAGGATTTAAAGCCATTAGACGTTGATACGTCACTATCAAGGCAGAGAAAGCCTTCATTCACAAGCCACATTCTCATTTTGATAAGCTTGTGTGTCATGACACGTTTCCCATTGATAAGATCGTGGTGAAGTCGCCACCTAATGCAGTTTGTTAGGATTTTGATATCATAATTTCGGGTTAGTCCCGTACTGTGTAACTATTTTCTGATACCTTGTTTTGGGTCGTATCCCAGGGGTAGTCTGCATTATAAATAGAAAATCCCTTGAGGAGGAAAGGAGGTTGGACTAATTCTCATTTTTGAGTGCTGAGCGCCAGTTTTGTAACTGTGAAAATATTTTTGGTCTGGATAATGAGAAGCAACTTTTCTGTGTTTTGAGATTCATCACGGTGTTATGCACTTAGTCTGTTTTCCTGTTTATTTAATTCCATTTTGTATTTCTTGCTAATGCATTTCAAGTTAAGTGTAAAAAAGTCGTTCTCTATTAAGCACTCTTTGCATTCATTTATGTGTTATGGTGTGTGTTCTGGAATTCATCTCCTATGCTCCATTGTATGCACCAGCCTTCATTGTTCTTCTGCTAAAGGTGTTCCAAGGGATTCATCCATCGACATGTGCCCCTTGCCATGCTGGGATTTCCTCTCTTCCTCCTACCACCGCTTAAAGATATTTGATTGTATGCAATGCTTACTTTGCCTTAGAACACTATGTGGAAGCCTCACTCATTTTCACTGTAATAACCTTGAATTTTTTAGACTGTGACTCTATTGCCCATTGGTTTTGATCTTTTTTTTTCTATTCAACCCATTTTATTTTGTAACTATCCTGTTACTAGCAGAAATCTAGTCTTCTGCGTGCTCTTTAAAGTTTAAATGTGTATGTGAAGGTTACCGTGACAAGAGAGAGCCCTCTCTAACTGCCCTGGCTAGAAGGAAGTCTAAAGGTTGGTTGGAATGGTTACCCCCATGACTTCCTACAACAACCATAGAAAATTTAAAGGGTGCTAACATCTGGGAGACATTGCTGGGGACTGAATGAGGAAATCATCCCTCAGTAAAATGACATTGCTCAGTTCTATGACCTGGTTGAGTAGCCGGTCTTAGATGCAGAATTGGTTGTATATGCTTTGGTGACTCCACTCAATTCCTTTGAGGGTGATTCCAATGGGATCCATGAACACCCAGAAGCTGCAAATTTTTTCAAAGGTCCCATGGTAGCTCCTTCCCCGGGCTGGTTAGAACGATCTTCCAATATCTGTCACGCTTAGGGAAAGACCCTAGACCCACCCTTGTATATCCCTCTTTAAATATTGAGAGATACTCATATCCATGTACATATATCTCATACCAAAACCCTCCATCCAAGTCCCATGAGGCTCGTAATGCTTCTACGGATCCTGCGCCCTCCTCTAGACAGACCTCATTTGGCTCCACGGTCAAAGGACCACTCGTTGTTGCAACATTGCATCCCCTCCATTCAAAATATGCAAAGCCTCTATTATTCAAATCCTTAGCCCCTCTTGAAATATTTTCCATAATGCCATCCAAGGCCAAACGATTCGCCCCCATACTTCTCCCTACAATCCTTCATGACCTTCCCCAGGAGTACGCCAATCGGATTAAGCAATTTTCTGGCGGGAAGGGATATTTGCCCGAGAAGCATGTGGAATGGTTGACATAATGAAATGACCTGGAAGAAGTCGACCACGAATATATCAAGGTCAAACTATTTTCCTAAATCCTTGCTGGAGATGCAAGGATATGGTTCGCCAGCCTTGCAGATAGTTCCATCCTGGGTTATCGAGCCTTGGAGGACACCTTCAAATAAAGATGGGAAGAGAAGAAAGACCCTAGGAGGTGCTTATCTTAGTTTTATGCCATCAGAAGGGATGAGAGTGAATCTTTCTAGGAATTATCTGTAAGGTTTATGGAAGTATATAATAATATCCCTTTTGAGTTCAGACCACCTCCTAGTGCCGCCCAAATATAGTACGTTGAGGCCTTCGATAGCGAATTCGCTTTGTGGCTCAGTGAAAGAAGTTCAGCCTATCTAGCATACATGATAAAAAATGCCAGAGAGGTGGAGATGAACCTGACTGGTGCGAAGGAGAAGGGGAGGGAATAAATTTAAGGAATAAGGAACGAAGAGCTCTCTCAGTTTTCTCCGTCTAGCATGCTAGAGGCCAAAATTAATGAGAGGATGGAGGCCATAAAAAGGTGGATAGGGAGATTCATGATGGAACACAACCTCTTTCCCATAAGCAGTCAAGAAGATAGAGGACTCCTCTATATTGAGCTAGCTCAAGCTTCCCTGGAGTACCTACAGGAACACATAGAGGCTCCTCTTCTAATGGAAGAGGAAAAGGACAAGTCGTCAGAGCTCCCTTCACCCCCTAATATTGCCTTACTTGAGGAATATAGTCAGCAGGAGGAAGGTAATTACCTACCCTTGTGCTTTGTCTCATTTGATTTCCTAAAACAAATGTCAAAATCCTCTAATCAGGAGTGAAAATGGAGGCTAGGGATGAGGTCATAGCATTCTTTAGAAGGGATAATGGGGATAGTGAAAAAATGAATCCTATGACACATCCTAGTTTTCCTTTTTATGAACACATAGGTGATCAGTCCAGGCCCGAAACGAAAGGGAGGAATACTACAACTTGTTTGATAAAAGAGATAGCATGCCTGTCACAAGTCCTATATGTGGGGACCTTGAGAAGGTTTTCATACCTCCTCTGTACGATGAATATCGGGATAGCTTCTCAGAAGATGAGGGTCCTAAATGGGACGTTTCTTCCTGCTCTTCCAGTTCAAAAATCCTAGGTCAAGGAGAGTGAAGTTCACGAGGTTTCATTGAAAATTTTTCCTATGAAACACACAAGGAAGAATAGGGTGGGATTTCTAGAATTTAGGATGAGGCCACTGAGGTCTTAGGCACAGATGGTCATGAGTTCCCCTTGCACAAGTATTTCAAAGAACAACTGGGCAGTGTGCAGGGGAAGGTGCCTCTGGAGCAGGAACCTTGGAGCCAACCAAAGTCGAGGGGTGGGTCACGACAGTCGTGGATTTTACAATCCGGTGGATGAGTACGTGCAACAACTTAGTCATGGCAAGTGTATAGAAAAATTTATGAATGTTTTTCAGGACCCAATGGCCACACCTATGGAGAAGTTGTACAGGGGAAATGATGGGACAATCATGCACAACAAGAACTAGAGGTCAGAGAATAAGCTTTGATCATTTCACTTCACATTACTACCCTCGATCAAGCATGAAAGAGGAGATTGCAAGAGAAATAACCTGCTTGATTGGATTCACTGAAATTGAGAGGTCACTTGACTGGGTGGTAATTCTAATATAAATTAGGGTAGGTAGGACCAAATAAGCTCGGCACGACGAGCATTTTATTTCTGCAATTTGTATTTCTATTGTCTTTTGTTTTTAGAGCATGCTGGTAATTTTCTGGGAGATAATCACAAGCCGAACCGATGGAGCAGGCTCATGGTCTACACAGGTTCTTTGCTACCTCACAGGGAGGATAGAATCCCCAAGTTGGAGCCGTTGTTAGCAGTCGTGCTAAAATTTTGAATCTGTGATAAATGGTAGGTAGGAAGAGGTTACAGTCAAAAAATTTCCAAACTTGACAACTTTGACAGAGATCACCGTAGGGACAGGCAACATAGAGAAGCAGAGGTTGATGATTTCACAATGATGAAGACACACCAAATACTAAGCTACAAAGTTGTGCAGAACCCTTGGCCCGTACCCCTTCCCAACGACCATGATTGGATGCTGACCAAATCCATGGCAACCATACACCATCAAGATAGGAGATGCGGGGAACACAAAGTTGCGTTGAGAGCTCTGCCTCTTGGAGGGCCCACCCAGATCAAATGATCGAGACTCCCCTAGAAGACAGATCAAAGGCATAGAACCTTTGCGCTACCCTAAATTGCACAATGTATAAGGCATGAGAGCTTCGTGAAATGAAGGAAGACCCTACACGATTGGATGGTGACGATCGGACGAGATTTTGATTGATGGCCTGGATTGAAGTCACATAGAGAAGATGTCTGAAGGAAAATGGAAGGAGACAATGTGAAACTGCGTAGGGCCCTTCGCCTCCAACGACTGAGATCCAGCGATTTGATAAACCAATGGCCTCAATTCATGTCACATTAGAAACTTGTGCAAAGGTTAATCATCAGATAGATCATGAAGTAAGGGTGGTGGGCCACTCAGCCTGGAGGGAAGGAAGGTATCGAAGGAATCAACGATATCCTAGGCCTTCAAGATCTATTATCCGACAAGCGTAATAAGGACATGTGCCAAAATGATTAGTTAGCAGAGTGCACACATGACTGTACATGTTGTAATGAAAGGAAGCGAGGCACATAAATTATAGGCTGGCCGATGGAGTCACGATTTGATAGAGATTAATTCCACTTGTAATGAGATCCCGTAAGGATGATTACGAGAAAAATGGAAGGTCATTTCTGAAAACGAGGCCAGTGGATCGTGATAAGGGCGGTGACGCAGGTGACATTTTCACATAGGGAGTCCAAGAAAAGGCCCACATGACCATTTGTGTGTCATCATAACCCTACAATGACACGTGAGGGGAGCTGATGGACCCTTACCAAACTCCCACCTCCATACTAGTTATAATGCCTAGGATCTGACAAAGGAACAAATTGAGTAAATATTGAAGAGGGACAAGGGCGATAAAGTGTCATTTTAGTGGAGGCCTAAGGACCTTGCTACCATGCTTGCAATGACCTTCCTGTTTAGAGAGTCTATAGTTCATTTCACCCTTCCAGCCGTTGAGCACAGCGGGGGAATTAAATATTGTCCAGGACATTGTGTTGCATTTGTTCCAGCCATCAGGCTAGAGATGTTTATAGCATTAGAATAATCCTCCAACAACGGTGAGAACAATAGAAGGATGTTCACCACATTAGAATGAGCTTCTAAGGTTGGTGAGGACAATGTTGTTCTAGCGAAACACCACACTTTCGTGGGAGCAGTGCCTGGGGTCTCCAACCAGATGGGCATCCTGTCCAGGGCCTTGATCGTGGTGATTATCTCTGTGATCGTACTAGGTGGGGGACATCACTAGAAACGGTCGATCAAAGCAAATGATCAGACATGATAAGGGCAGACCTGGTGCCTCCATCATCTCTCCTGTGAATCCCACTTGTTAAATTTTTTCAAGAGGTAATAAACTCATGGAAGCGTTGTGTCATTAAGAAGGACTTGCTCCATGGAGGAAATAAGTACAATAATGACAAGCCATCTGAAGCTTGTTGCAATCAAAAGCAATAAGGTCCACATTAGCCCCCATAAGTAACGACATGCCAGGGGACAAAATTTTCAAGCACAGAGAAGTTCACGCTAGCTCCAATCACCAATAGAGCAAGTCATCAACCACAAATTGAATATGAAGGCCACAAAAAGGAGGGATTACAAAACCATTTTGGTTGGTATGGCAAGGGAATGCATGCCGGGAGTATTTAAAGTTGTTATATGTCGATACGTCACTGTGAAGGTAGAGCAAGCCTGCATTCACAAGCCACAATGTCATTCTGATCATCTTACATGTCATGAAACATTTCCGATTGATAAGATCATGGTGAAGTTGCCACCTAATGCAGTTTATTAGGATTTTGATATGATAATTCCGGGTTAGTCCTGTACTGTGTAAATATTTTCTGATACCTTGTTTTAGGATGTATCCCAGGGGTAGTATACATTATAAATAGAACCTCCCTTGAGGAGGAAATAAGGTTGAAGTAATTCTCATTTTTGAGGCCTGAGCTTCGGTTTTGTAACTATGAAAATATTTTTGGTTTGAATAATGAGAAGCATTTTTCTACGTTTTGAGATTGCTCACGGTGTTATGCACTCAGTTTGTTTTCCTGTTTATTTCATTCCATTTTGTATTTCCTTCCAATGAATTTCAAGTTAAGTGTAAAGAATTTGTTCTCTGTTAAGCGCTCTTTGCATTAGTTATGTGTTATGGTGTGTGTTCTGGAATTAATCTTCTATGCTCCATTGTATGCACTAGCCTTCATTGTTGTTCTACTAAAGGCGTTGTAAGGGATTCATCCATCGATAGGTGCCCCTTGTCATGCTGGGATTTCCTCTCTTCCTCCTACCATCGCTTAAAGATATTTGACTATATGCGATGCTTACTTTGCCTCAGAACACTATGTGGAAGCCTCACTCATTTTCGATGTAATAAACTTGAATGTTTCAAACTGTGACTCCATCGTCCAATATTTTTGATCTTGTTTGTCTATTTAACCCATTTTATTTTGTAACTATCCTGTTACTAGCAAAAATCTAGTCTTTTGCATGCTCTTTAAAGTTTAAATGTGTATGTGAAGGTTACTGTGACAAGAGAGAGCCCTCTCTAACTTCCTTGGCTAGAAGGAAATCTAAAGGTTGGTTGAAATTGTTACCCCTGTGACTTCCTACAGCAACCATAGAAAATTACAGGGTAATAACAAGGAGATTTAAGAAATGAAAAGCTCAAAGCTTGAAGCGAAAATATTAGATATCGACGTGGCAACACAAGTTATTTATGAAGACATAAAAGAATTAGTTGAAGAAATGAAAAATGTTGATAATATGACGACAAGAAGGAGAATATAAGAAGCACGTGGACAAAGAAAAACCAGAGGCACATGAATCCTAGTCCTCAAGTCAGTTGAAAGATGAAGATGCAATTACATTGTATGTATTTCCAAGCATGGAAGAGCAGGAAGAAAATTTAGATTTTATTAATGAAGGACAACTCAAAATTACTCTTGCACCTATGCTAGAACAAAAAAAAATACATTGATGCCTTACATTCCCCCTCATAGAAGGTTCAGGGAATCATTCGTAAAGAAGGATACGTATGATCATTTCAAGTACAAGACACAAAAGACAATGCCTAAACATAACCACCGTTCAAAGTACAAGACTCAAAATAAGATGGAGAATCATGCACAACTTCCAGAAATTTGTTGCAGCTTCATACAAGGATGGAAATGAGTCGTATAAATCGTCCATCCTACACAACCATAAAATCAGTGAAAATGGCTCATGAAGCTCCGAAACACAACCAAATTATAATCTTGGATCATAACCCAAACCAAATATAAGGACATGATAATAAATACTATAACACAGACAATGAAACAATAGATGTAGAGGACAATGATAAAGCCCAGAGTATAAAAGATCAAAATAAACTTGAAGAAAAATTACTTGAAAATAAGAATGAAAAAATGATAAATGCATCTGCTGACAATCTTGATTCCAAGGCCAATTATAAAGAAGACAGCAGTATCATAAATTGTAACAATGAAACACCAAATATTGATGAATATGAGGTTGGTGTTGATGACAATTATGAAAAAATTGAAGTTGTATAAGGATACAACGATGAAAATAGAAGCACTAAAAATGATCCTAATCATGATAATGTAGAAGAAGAAAACTTAGAATATTCTCTGACACATGAAGATATGAAGGTTTTATAGGTTTTAGCAATTCAATATGTTCGAGATCAAATGGTTCCCAAGGAACAACCAAAGAAAATATCATCAGATAAAAATGAGAATATAAATCATTGAAATATTTTTAATCAAACCCCAATGGATGAAATAAATACAATAAAAGACGCATCATCCTTAAAAGTATGTGACGAAACTACAAATGAAGAATCCTGAGCCAATCAGATTGAATTAAGTAAGTTGTCACTGGTTTCCATGACATATAATAAGAGCATAAAAAATGTAACTTAATATCCAACAATGCTTGAAGATCCATCGATTGACACTAAAGAATCTATATTCCAGATATTAATCAATTCCATACCAAGGCATGAAAAAATACCAGAGTTCAACTTGCCAAGACAAGTTCATCATGAAGATATCAAATTGGAAGCTCAGAAGAATAAATCCTATATTCATTATCGTTTTATCTACATAATTACATGCATGAAGAAATTTGAATGGAAATGTGACCAACTATTTCAAGAATTATTAAACTGTGGTACCATTATTCGTGGAAAGAGTTCAACATCAACCACTATTTAAAAATCAACCACACATATGCCCTTCTTGAGGAAAATTTTGTCAAGCACAACACCTCTACTGAAGTTACGACTAATCAAGCATCTAAGAATTTTAAATTGAGCACTCTTTATACAAAATTCGTGGTCGAATCTTTTCAAGGACAAATGACTTGTAATAAACCTAATAGGTTATTTATTATTTATTCACTATTAGGTTAACATTATTAATTATTAGTTATTAGAAGGCATGTATATTTATTAATAGATGTGACTATTATCCTATCAAGCATATTTAACATGGCTCACTATCTCTGTAAATTATCATTCATTTTATCAAAAATATATAATTATAAATAATAATCCAACAAGCAAAGTTTTATCCTTACAAAAAGGTTGTCGCAATTTCTATAGCTTGAAGAAGATAAATTCATTAAAGGATTTTGTTAACAAGTCCAAAAAGAAAGAGATAATTTGTGGTATGATCACCACATTACAAAGAAGAAGTTCCAGAGAGTTGACCTCATTCTCCTCTACGACAATATTTTTTTCAAACATCCTAGTAAGATTCAAACCCATTGGTTAGGTCCATATGTTATCAACTCTATCATTGAAGGGAGAACAGTTCAGTTACATAAGTTAAATGGTGAGCCTTTGAAAGGATTGGTTAATGGGATCCGACTAAAACCTTATAGGGATAGTCGTTCATTTATCCACTGAAGTGTAAATTTGTATGAATCTGTTGACACACACTTATGGTGACAGGATTTCAATCTAAACTATTGAAATCTACCGATACGGTCTCCCTAAACATCAAACCGGATAGGTTTTACCCTATCCAGCAACACATGTGAAGAAGATGTTGCCTCACCAGAGATGTATGGGGGAGAGCTGTAGGAACCACGTTTGCACAGAAGGAAGGGGACTTGCACACTACTACTGTTCTATCGCAGTGTTTTCTGAGAGATCCAAGGGTTGTTTATATCTATCATGCATCAAATCTACTTATCTTCATTTGCATTAAACATGAATACCACATTAACATGAATCAATTCAATATAACAAAGAAATCAATATAATAAAATTCGATAGACATAGAAAAGATTCACATCATTCATAAATAGGAAACATCATAGATCACACCATTTTTAGATAAAAAACAAATACAAAATTTCCTTCATCAACACTCTTCATATATTAAAAATACATCCCTTGGTCAAAATCCTCAAACTAAAAAGTCATTCTATATGCAAGAGATTCATACTTAGTTCGCAGATCAACATACTCACTTATCGACCATCAATTCATTATCTGATCCTTTGTCTACTTTGTTCTCTATTAACTCTTCTTATAACTCTATTTATAGGCTTGCACCTTTACAACATTTTCCACATCAGCCAACTTCCTAACAACTTAGTACAAAAATTCTAACTACTTGCGACCAAACTGACCATGCTTGTTGGTAACTTTGTCTTACGCAATCCATCTTTCCAGTTGTCGATCTCTTCTTTGTTGCACCTTGTGCAAATGAGCCTCCTTCCAACATAACCCCAACACAAAATTGTGGCTCTTCCTCGAGCCATGTTAGCTGGACATAGCAGGTGCATTCAACTTAGCCTTGAAGCTGTCGTGCTCTGTCTAAAGCTGCTCAATCTCTTCTTTGGAATTTGTGGTCAGTGCTACAGATTCCTCAACCTCTTGCTCTATGGTGCTCCTTCGACACCTACTCTACTTTTGTTGATGCCTCCTTTGTGTGTGTAATACCTTCCATGGATTTAAGTGCTAGTTTTTTTGTGTCCTCTTGGAATTGATCCAACTGAACCGTCCTCCACTGGTGTGTTTCCCTTGCTTTGTTCACTCATTGCTATAAGGATTTTAATTTTTCTGCCTTGGACATCTACACAATCAGGGGCATTGTATTAAGTGATCTTGATAATCCTATCAACTATTTCTGCTTCTCTAAGATGCATTCCTAAGTATTGTAGTTGCTCATCCTGAATGACACTCATCCCGAATTGCATTTTTGCTTCTGCTATAGAGTTGGCTAGTTTCTCTAGCTCCTAGATTTGTGTCACTGATTCCTCTATTCTACTATGGTGCTTCGCTATTTGTTGCAGGGGTGTACTTGGTGTAATTCACTCTTACAACTCCTTAGTTTTCTTCTTCTAGTTGGTGACTATTTGGTCACAATAAAGTTCACCTCAGTGAAAATCTCTGTAGTAATGTCTCAAATGTCCTCGCATGTAACAGATATTTCCATCTCCAGTTGCTTCTAGTCATCAAATGCCTTTGTCTCTTAAATTCCAATTGCTTCATGTTTTGTCTTCATCCATGCCATCGTTGCTTCAACCTGCATTATCTTCTCTCGTGATTTGACCAAGTAGTCTTGTACTATTACTTCACGATCTTGGATTTCATGTCTTTCCACCTTCTATACTCTGGTTACTATGTGAATTGGCAATTCATTGATATCCAGACTGATCAAGTCAAACTGCCTCAATTTTGTGTCAAGATCTTCATCACCCATCAAAAGTGATTTTGGTGGAATGGTAACTATCCACACTATCTTGCGGATACTTCCTTCAACTTCCCTCTGCAATGACTCTGTTTGTGGCACTTTGGTTTCTAATACAACATTTTTCAATGATTTCAAAAATCCATTTACCCAGTGAAAGTATTCTGTCACATGTTTCTTTACCTGCGCCTGCATCTCAGTGGTGGCAGTATTGAATGCAGCCAATATCCAGCTCACCTGATCATCTGCCAACTTTGTCATACTAATTCCTTATCCTTGCTTGAACCTATGCCTGGTTATTCCTTCTTCTTTATTCCTTTCCAAATCTACTTGGAGTTTCTAAAGACTCTTCTTGGGATTCCTCATTAGAATCTGGTACCTACACTTGCTTCACCTGGATGCTTGGTGGAACTCCCATGTTTGGGTCGAGCAACTCCTCAATGTTGAACGATACCTTCCATTCTAACAACCATTCCTCCACAATTGCATCAAGATCTTCATCTGTTAGCTTAAACTATGTATTTATCCACTAGAGCTCCTCATCATGCCTCGCTTGAATGTGAATGGCATGTGGAACTATCACAAATCTTATTATTATTTTGTACTTGGTCGCAACTACTTCTGTAAGTCGCGGAACTTTCACTTCGGTGTCCTGGACTCCATACAAGTATAAGTAGAATTATACATTACAGTAAATTTTCCTTGCTTTGTTGGCGATCGCCTAGAGGTTTTGATAACTTGCTCCCCTACAGGTGTTCACCGCATCGACTTCCATCCCTTGGTAGTATTTGGGTTCCATCCAACCCACTAATGAAATCAAGATTAATAACCAGGAATACACGAATAAACGTTTCCCTTCCTGTGCCAATGCAACATCTTCCATCAACTAATTTAGTAAGAACGATGCCCAATTCATTTGGACACCTGCGACACATTTCTCTATGCATGCAATCACTCATGAGGTACATTAATTAGGTCTATCCTTGCACACAATTTTCACTGTTAGTAACTTTGCTACAACCCAAACCACTTTGCCATTGATAGTGTTGATGACATATGCATGTTTGGCTCAAACTCCATAATATTTCTTATTGAGATTCACAACTAGTCGTTTATCATTATCTTTCCCTTGGAATTACTACGAGGGATCAGTGCAGGCCTTAGGAAATCCATTTATTTGCAAAATAAGGTCAATTGTGATGGGTATTTTAGTGTCCAACCACAGAAAACCTCTATGGAAGAATTCCAATAGCTACTTTACACACACATTTACTTTTTTTTCTAGCCCAAAGTGTGGCATATGAGTAATATCTAATAATCCTGACCTTTGCAGTACCGATTCCCATTCAATTGGTTCTTGCATGACAAGAGCTCTAGTGTCATGCGGTTGAGGTGCATAGAGATGCTTAGTACATTCTGGGTGAGTGAGAATGTCATGGTATCTATACTATAGCTTCTGTAGGTGCGACACAATATTCATTGGAATTGAAACCCCCTTTGGTATGGTGGGTGTCTTGATACTATATTTTTGTTCTTGCTAGTCCAAACAACTAGTGTGTTTGGCCTTCATGGCGGTCTATAGCCTCAAATGTCGGCCAGAGATGGTCCTTTTCTCAATGTGGAATCTTCTCATCCTATTGTCAATGGACCAACCACTTCCTTAGCTTCCTTGGTGGAACTCCTAGTCGACTTGGTTCTTCTATATGGATAATTCGACTGATTCATGCCCCTCTTCTTCCTAGGTGGTTGCGAGAGCACATCATGGATTTTTGGCTGCTCTTCTACTATCGACACACTCAACAGTGGGGATCCTTGTGTTCTACCACTCAAAATGATATGCACCATCACTTGCAAACTCTCTTCTGTCATTCTTCACTACTATCTTTCCTTTGCTCAAATTATCTCAATCATCACAATGGTTCACTTCATGACCCATTGGTACATTCTTGTAGCCTTTGTTCTTCCCGTGCAAAGGATTTCGATCATCATAACCAAATCCATCGAAAGATTGACCAAATACCATCGATTATGCAAATTTAATGGTTTGATTGCTCCATAAATGTGTGTCACATCTACTTGCACCATCACCCATCTATTTTAATGTTACATTTATTGCTTGATTTGACTACATCACAATTCGTTTGGTATCGTCGAGCTCCATTCTTGTTGTGATCTATGTGTCTTTTCCTCGCCATCAATCCTTTTTTCCTCGATTTCTTGTTTCTTGCTGAATCTTTAAACCCCCCCCCCCTATTTTTTTTATATTATTGTGTGCCTTATCAATCATGGTGCCACACCTAGGTATCCCGATAGGGTTTTATTTGACTTCCATTTACTAACTTTAGTGGTAATCTCGCATCTAACTATTGCAATTACACCACACCTCTGTCGATGATGAAATGAATCACATAAGGTCCTGACCAATGCATTTATAACTTACCTGGATGCTTGGAGAAATTGTTATCATAAAGGAGAACATATCTGCATGCTGAAAATACTTGTCCTTCACATGGTGGTCGTGCCATGCCTTTTTTCGATCCTTTTCCACTTATTGATGGAATCCTGCGACGAACCAATCTTCCTCAAACTGTAGCAAGTGGGTTAACCTTTCTTCAACTACTCCTTCATCGCTTATGCCTATTGCTTCCACTATGCACAGGATGGGATCAATATACTCTATTAGAGTAATAATAAATCCTAATACCGTAGTCTTAGAACTTAGGCACATTCATTTGCTTTCATCCAGTGTTTTCCATGGTTTAGAGTTAGGGAAATTGGCAATTATGATAGTTGAGGTGCTCCTGGTTGATCATTATGCAAAGATGAGGTGCTCTAGGTTGATCATTTTGAAAACTCATGCACCCACATTGATGATAGCCAACCAATATGCACTCCCTTTCCCTAATTTAAGGGATTTGGCCCAATGTTAGGCGCTAGTGCTTGGTTTTGGTGGTTTTTGGACTCTCTTGGGCATTTATTGCTCTCCTAGAGCCACTCCCACTCACCCATGTGATCACCCATTCCTGCCATACATTCATTTATGTTCTAGCATTCATTTTCTATGTTCACACAAGGATTCTTGACCGTTTGGAATGATTAGGAGGCTCATTGGTCCATTTAGGGGGGTTTGAGGGTCAAATCTTGAGCTGACACTTGTATGCATCTAGATGGCCTCCAAGGCCTCACAATTTTTCCCTATTGTACTATATAATTGTTCCATACATAGTTACATGTTGTAAATTCATAATAATATCATTTATTGACTTCATGTGTGTATGTAAATTTCAGTCTTTCAGCTATTCTGTGCATGTTTTGTAAACTATAGCAAATTGTGAGAGTTTCTTTGGCTCCTAGATCCAGTTGTGAATCAATTCTCACATGGTATCAGTGCTGATTGGAGCTGAAAATCCATCCCATAGGATTTGATTTGCTGTTATATGGATTCTCCAGATAGATTCGATATTTTTCATTGAATGTACATTCAACAATTTGTCACCAAGAGAGAAAGCATAAATGGAGCAGGTCGACATTTTGTTAACACCATTAAACTATTTTTAATGGAAGGCTGAAATGGTGATTCAACTGAGGTTGAAAGGTCTATGTAGGGTCACCATGGGGACATAGGTCGAACCAAACTCTGCAGTTGATAAATCTAAGTTCTTCAATAGACTTGATGAAGCATTCGGAATGCTTTGTTTCACCATTTCCAGAGACTTTCTCTTCCATGTTGACATTCTATCTACTCCCAACGAAGTATGGATGAAGCTTGAATATTTGTTCAGGAAGACTGATGAGTTGTGTTAAAGCATAATAAATCCTTAGTACCATATTATTATACCTTATAATCTTTCATTTCTCCATGCAGTGATTCCTATGGTCAGACTTAGGGAAATTGATCATTTGCCATAGTTGAGGCACTCCTAATTGATCATTCTGCATAGTGGACATGCTCTAGTTTGAGAATTCTAAAACCAAAATTACCACATTGATTGCACTCAACCAAACATGTGCTAAATTTCTTCTTTTTGTCGTATGTTGACTCCTTTGAGGTGTTAGTGCATGTTTTGGGTGGTTTTTGGACGGTTTTGGGAATTTATTTCTCTCCTAGAGCTCTTCCACTCACCCATGTGCCTCCACACACCTTCCAAACCTCCAAACATATTCTAGAATGCCTCACCCATGTTCACACATGCATTCATAACCGTTTGGGATGAGTTGGAGGCTTATTGGTCCACCTAGGGGGGATGAGGTTCAAATCTAGTGATGACATTGTATGCTTCCACATGGCCTCCAAGGACTCACGATTTTTCCCTATTGTACTATATATGTGTGTATGTAAATTTTAGTAGCTATTTTGTTCTTGTTTATGAACTATAGAAAATTATGAGTGTTTGTTTAGCTTCTAGATATAGTTTTGTATCAATTATCACATGGTATCATAACTTATTGAAGTTGTAAATTGATTCCATAGTGTTTGATTTTCTTTAAGAGGGATTCTCCAGATAGATTCAAGAGTTTTCATTGCAGGTACATTCAACAATTTGTCACTAACAGCGCAATCAAAGATGGAAAGAAGCAATGTTTTGCTGACACCATTCAACTACTTAGAATGGAAGGATGATATGGTTATCCATATTAGGTTAAAAGGCTTGTTCAGGGTCACCATGGGAACAAAGGTTAAACCAAAATCAGCTATTTAGAAATCAAATTTCTTCAACAAACTTGATGAAGCATTTGGAATGCTTTGTCTCATCATTTCACGAGACTTGATCTTTCATGTAGAAAGTATTACCACTCCAAATGAAGTATGGATGAAGCTGGAAGATTTGTTTGGAAAAACTGATGATATGAGGGATCATCAGCTAGAAAATGAGCTCATATCTCTAAGTCCTACTCATTTGAGACAATCCAATATTTCTTCACCAAATTCAAGTCTTTGGTGTTTCCAATCAAGCAATGCGGAATAGAGAAGGAGGAGAAGCTCATACTGTCAATACTTTTGAATATAGGACTAGATTTTCTATGTTTGTAAGCACATTTCACTCTATAAATCTCACAACTTGAAATTAGCGCATGCCTGCACTGGATGAGTTCATGGAGTCTTTGACCCAAGAACAAGACAAGCTCATGCAGATGGGTACCATCAAGTCTAGAAAATACCAAGATATTTTTACAGGAGTTTCGAATCCATCTAAGGGCAAGAAGAAATCCAAGGATTCAAAGCAACTGGACAAAAAGAAACCAGATAGGCCCAAATATGCAGATGGGGGTTTGAGTCATTGCAAGGACAAGGACAAGAAGAAAAATGAGAAGACCAAATGCACCTAGTTTCACAAAGGGTGGAATCCAGAGAGTGCATGTATGAAGAACACCATTGATATTATGGTGCAGTTGTTGGAGAAGAACAACATCCCATTCCCATAGGGTGCAAGGAAGAAGGATGGAGGTTCAGGATCAAACAACAAAGAGACGTGCCATGTATTGGTTTTTGGTGCTTTAGACTCTTCTACCTTAATTATTTATTCTAGAGCATCAAGTCATATGGCCTCTGTCAAACAGTTCTTCACATCCATGTATTCAGATAGTGGCCCAACTGTTTGAATGGGTGATTATTCAAATAACCAGGCCAAGGGGAATGCTAGGATCGATCTTGAGTATGGGTGTCTCAATAATGTATTGTTTGTACCAAACTTGGCATCAAATATCCTGTCAGTGTAAAAAATTACCCACACTGGAGAATCCAAGAGAGTAACATTTACTCTAGACATAGTGGAGATAGTTGTAATCTCTACCAACAAGGTGGTGGCTTTGGGATTTGCTGATCACCAAGCTAGGATGTACAAATTCTCCCATTTCCTTCCATGTTCTAGATGGAAAGCACTTTTGTCTCATGCCAATGAAACCAGAAATCTATGGCATTAGATATTTATCCATATGAACTACAAATACCTCAAGGCATTGATCAAAGGTGGCATGGTGGAAGGGATTCCTCCTATAAAAATCTCCAATGGTGCTTGCATTGGTTATGTGGTGGGAAAACATCCAGAGCGCAACTATGAGAAAGGGAAGGAAAGGTGAGATACTCAAGTACTTGGCTGGTGCATTCAGATCTTATTGGACCTCTCCCTACACCTTCATATGGAGGATCAAGGTATATATTGACCTTCATAGATGATTTCTCAAGGTTTTTCTAGGTTTAATTTCTCAAACTAAAATCTAAAGTTTTTGAGACTCTGAAGGTTTGGAAAGACTTGGTTGAGAGTTAGTGTGGGAATAAGATCAAAGTGCTTCGTACTGATAATGGTAAAGAGTATGTGAACAATAATTCAAAGCACCTATATGATGAATGTGGCATCCAAATTTAGCATTCAATCCCCTACACACCACAACAAAATGTTGCGACAGAGAGGAAGAACATGGCAGTCAAGAAGATGGGTACCTATATGATTGAGGCTAAGGATTTGAGTCCTAATATATGGGATGAATCAATTAATTTTTCTGCATACATTCAGAACATATCTCTTGACAAATTAGTGAGTGGAAAAAAACCATATAAGGTTTGGTTTAGTCACAAGCCAAATATTTCACATTTCAGGATTTTTGGCTCAAGGGCTTGGGCTAGGATTCCTTTAGAAAAGAGAAAGGCCTTGAAGCTACAAAGAAAGGAGTGCATAATGGTGGGATATAGTGAATATAAAAAGGGATACAAGATATTTTATCCCTCAACACAAAATACTTTCATAGAAATAAATGTCCAATTCGAAGAAGAAATTATTCCAGATTTTGAACTAGCACCGGGGGAATGCTATTCTCCTCAACACCAAGATGATGTAAGTGATGATCCCATTTCTAATATTTCTTATTCTGAGATGGTTGAAGATGATTTTTCTAAACATGAATCCCCCTCAAGGAATAAGTGGGCAGATAAAACCATAGAAGCAAATGGTGATTTAGCAAGAAATCCACTACATCCTAGGAAGACTAGATCACAATTTCAAAGTGCTTATTTTGAAAATGAATTGAGTGTTGTTGGAAATTGCTACATGATGGTTGGATATTATCCACAATCATATAAAGAATCATATTATGACCCAATATGGAAAAAAACCATGCAATAAGATTTCAACTCTCTACAGGAAAATGAGACTTGGGATTTGGTTCCTTTGCCTCCCAAGAGGAAGCTACTGCAATGCAAGTGGGTTTATAAGAACAAAGTTGATGCTGATGGGTGTGATATAAAATAAAATTCCACATTAGTTTCCAAATGATTCTCTCAATTCCAAAGGAGTGGAATATACATATACATTTGCACTGGTTGCAAAGATGGACTCTATAAGGCTAGTTTTAGCCATTGCTGCAAGCAAGCGCTGGAAGGTTCACCACATGGATGTCAAAAGTGCATTTATTCATGGTGAGATATAGGAAAATATATATATGAATAAACCTAAAGGTTTCCAAGAGGATACTTCTCTTGTATGCAGGTTGAATAAGTCTCTCTATGGACTCAAGCAAGCACCAAGGGCTTGGTACGCCAAGATGGACAAATTTATGCTTTCACTTGGCTTTGTTAGATGCAAGTATGATACTAATGTTTATTTTCAGCATATTGGTGATTTATTGTAGTTCATATTACTGTATGTTTATGACATTTTTATTATAGGTAGCTTCACCAAAGAAATTTGGCCAATTAAAGCATCTTTGCATAGTGAATTTTCAATGACCGATCTAGGCTTGTTGAAACAATTTCTTGGTTTGGAAATTGTTCAATCTGAAGTAGGGATCAAGCTCTGCCAACAAAAGTATACTGCATACCTATTAATGAAGTTTAAAATGGATGAATGTAAGGAAACCGAGTTCCCATTCCTTTTTGGTATCAAACTAGGTGAATTTGGTGGCTCTCCATTGGTGGATTGCTCAATGTACATGAGGCTAGTCGGGAGTTTGTTGTATCTTATTCATTATAGAACTGAATTAGAATATGCTGTAGGTGATTTAGCTATATATATGCAGAATAATCATGAGATCCATTGGAATTCATCCAAGAGGATCCTTCAGTATTTACAAGGCACCAGGAATTTTGGGGTACACTATGCTGTCAGTTCTCCACTAGAACAAGTTGGATTTTCTGATTCTGATTGGGCGGACGAACCAAATGACAGGAATTCCACTTCGAGTTATGTATTCATGCTTGAAAATGGTCCCATATTCTGGTAAATCAATAAACAAAAAACTATTTCCCTTTCTTCAGCTGAGGCCGAGTACAAAGGAGCAGTGAATGCAGCTACACAATGTGTGTCATTGCAAGGCATTCTTTGAGAACTTGGTGTTACACTTGATTCACCCACTATCGTTTGGTGTCACAATCAAAGTTCCATAAATATTTCCATAGATACAATATAGAGACTGAGGACCAAACACATTGAGATACACATGCACTACATTCAGGGCTTGGTGCATGATCAGGTGACAACCTTGAAATATTGCCCTTATGCTAAGAAAACTGCTGACATTTTCACCAAGTGCTTCACAGAGAAGACCTTCACTTACTTGAGATCACTGCTTTGGGTGAGTGATACAATGTGATGGATGCCATTCACCTTCATATTTCTTCTCCATGTCCATTTTTGAGGAGATGTTTTGTCACCCATGTGGTTTTCCTCTTTTCCTTGTTTTCATGGACAAATATTTTGTTGTTGTTGTATGAGGTGACTTTAGCCTTTGTTTCCAAGGCCTCCATGATATTTTTGGTTAAGAATTACTAAGTATGGATTAAGGGGGGGTGTTAGATCATAATACATCCTTAGTACCATAGTATTATACCTTAGTCTCTTTCATTTTCTCCCATGCAGTAATTCCTATGGTTAGACTTATGGAAATTGATCATTTTCCATAGTTGAGGTGCTCCTAGTTGATCATTCTACACAATTGGTGTAGTATAGGTTGATCATTCTTACACCTAGGCACCCACATTAATTTCAATCAACCAAGAATTTTCTCCCCTTCCTCTTTTTTTGGGATTTTGAATCCTCTGAGGCGCTAATGCATGTTTTGGGTGGTTTTTGGACTATTTTGGGAATTTATTACTCTCCTAGAGCCAATCCACTCACTCATTTGCTTCCAAATGCATCCCACACCTCCACACATGTTCCACCATGCCTCATACACGTTCACACATTCATTCATGACCGTTTGGGATGGGTTGGAGGCTTATTGGTCCACCTAGGGGGGATGAGGGTCACATCTAGTGATGAAACTTGTATGCTTCCACATGGCCTCCAAGGCCTCACAATATTTCCCTATTGTACTATATATCAGTTCCAGAAATATTTACATGTTGTATAGTGTTAATAATATCCATTATTAACTTCATGTGTGTATGTAAATTTCAGTCTTTTCATCTATTTTGTGCTTGTTTATGAGCTATAACGAATTGTGAGTGTTTATTTGGCTTCTATATCTAGTTGTGTATCAATTATCACAAGATGAGAGGTCACCAACTAAAAAATGAGCTCATCTCCTTGAGTCCTGATCATTTTGAGACAATACAATATTTCTTCACCAAATTCAAGTCATTGGTACTTCATCTCAAGAAATGTGGCATCAAAAATAAGTATTATCACCTATTACTCTCAATACTTTCAAATCTAGGGCTAGAGTAATCTATTTTTGTAAGCACATTTCACTCAAGCAAGTTCACAGGTCAAAACTAGAAAATGCCATCGCTAGCTAAATTTATGGAGTCACTGATTGAATATAAAGATACGCTAGTGCAGATGGGCACCATCAAATCCAATAAATAACAAGATCTTGCTACAGGGGTTTCGAATCCATCCAAACACAAGAAGAAATCTAAGGATTCGAAGTAGAAAGACAAGAAGAAGCAAGACATACCCAAATTTCTAGATGTGGGTTTGAATCCTTTCAAGGACAAGGACAAGAAGAACAAGGAGAATACCAAATGCACCTACTATCACAAAGGGTAGCATCCATATAGTGCATGCATGAACAAAACCATAGACAGGATGGTGCAACTGTTGGATAAGAAGAACATCCTAGTCCTAGAGGGAGCAAGGAAGAAGGATGGAGGTTCAGTATGGGACAACAAAGAGAGATGTCATGCATTAGTTGTTGGTTCTTCATATTCTTCATCATTGATTTGAGAGAACCAAGGCACATGGCCTCCATCAAATATTTCTTCACATCCATGTATTTAGACATTTTCCAACTATTAGAATGGGTGATTATTTAGAGATCCAAGCCAAGGGTATTGGAGGGATTGATCTAGAAGATGTGTATTTCAATAATGTACTATTTGTACCAGACTTGGGAGTTAACCTAATTCCAGTGTACCAAATGACACAAACTAGGGAATCCAAGAGAGTAACATTTAATATAGAAACAGTGGATATAGTTGAAATACATACCAACAAGGTGTTGGCATTGGATTTTACTAGTCATCAAGCTAGGATGTACAAATTCTCCCATTTCCTTCCCTACTCTAGAGGGAATGCACTCCTAACTCATGCCAATGAGTCAAGCAAGTTGTGGCATGAGAGATTCAGCCATTTAAACTACATATACCTCCAGGATTTCAGAAAAGAGGGCATGGTAGAATTTATTCCTTCTTCAAGATCTCCAATGGCTGATGCATTGGTTGCGTGGTGGGAAAGCATCCAAAGTGCAACTATGAGAAACAGAAAGAAAGGAGAGCTACTCAAGTTCTTGGATTGGTGCATTCAGATATTATTGGACCTCTCCCTATACATTCATATGGATGATCAAGGTATGTTTTGACCTTCATATATTATTTATCAAGGTTTTGATGGGTTTAATTTCTCAAACTCAAATCTGAAGTATTTGAGACACTCAAGGTTTGGAAAGCCCTAGTTGAGAATCAGTGTGGGAATAATATCAAAGTATTTAGGAATGATAATGGTAAGGAGTATGTGAACAATATTTTTCATCATCTCTATCAATAATGTGGCATCCAAATGCAGCAGTTGGTCCCCTACACACCACAACAAAATGGTGTGGAAAATCGCAACAATAGAGCTCTCAAGGAGATGGCTACATGCATGATTGAAGCCAAGGATAAGAGTCCTAAACTATAGGATGAAGCCATAAATTGTGATGCATAAATCCAAAACATATCTCTTCACAAATCATAATATCTAAAAATATCATATGAAGCTTGGTTTGGTCACAAAGCAAATATTTCTCATTTCAAGATTTTTGGCTCAAGGGCTTGGGATAGGATTCCTTCAGAGAAGAGAAAGGCCTTGCAGAAAAAAAAAAAGAGTAGTGAATTATGGTTGGATATGATGAATATTAAAATGTATACAATATATTTTATCCCTCATCTCAAAATACTTTCATTGAAATGAGTTTGCAATTCAAAGAATAACACATGCCAAAGCTCGGAATAGCACTGGTGGAATGCTCATCTCCTCCACCACATGATGTTGTAAGTGATGAATATTTTTATGATATTTATAATATTTATGATTATTATATGGATGAATATTATTATGAGTATAATTTCTCACCCATTCGTCCCAAATGGGCTGAGAAAACCATAGAAGTAGCCAGGGATTTAGCTGGAAATCCACTAGATCCTAGGAAGACTAGATCACAATTTCACAATGATTCCTTTGCAAGTGAAGTTTTTCTTGATGAGAAATGATTCATGATGGTTGGATATTATCCACAATCATATAAATAATAATCACTTTACCCAATATGTAAAAAAACCATGCAAGAATATTTCAATTCTCTACAGGAAAATGAGACTTGGGAATTGGTTTTGTTTCCCTCCAAGAGGAAGCTAGTGCAATGAAAATGGGTCTATAGGATCAAATTTGATAATTTCAGGTATTATATGAAGTATAAGTCCATTTTTTTCCAAATTATTCTCTCAATTCCAAGGATTGGACTATATAGATACATTTGCACTGGTTGCAAACATGGACTCTATCTGGCTAGTTTTAGCCATTGCTACATCCAAGTGTTGGGAGGTTCACCACATGGATGTCAAAAGTGAATTTATTCATAGTGATATATAGGAATATATATATATATTCATCAACATAAAGGTTTTCAAGAGTATCCTTCTCTTGTATGTAGGTTAAATAAGTCTCTTTATGGCCTCAAGCAAGCCCCAAGGGCTTGGTATGCCAAGATGGACAATTTTCTGTTATCACTTGGCTTTGAAAGATGAAAATATGATACTAATGTTTATATGAATAATTTTGGTGATTTATTGCAGGTAATTATACTCTATGTTTATGATATTTTCATTACAGGTAGATACACCAAAGAAATTGGGTCAATCAAGTCTTCATTGCACAGTGAGTTTTCCATGACCGATCTTGGATTGTTGAAACAATTTCTTGGTTTGGAAATTGAGAAATATGAAAGAGGGATGAAGTTCAGACAAAAAAAGTGTTCTTAAGACCTATTATTTAATTTTAATATGGCTGAATGTAAGGCATCCATGTTCCCATTTCTTTCTGGTATCAAACTAAGTGAAGTTGGTGACTCTCCATTGGTGGACAACTCTTTGTATAGACACCTAGTTGGGATTTTGTTGTATCTTACTCATTATAGACCTGATTTATAATATGATATAGATGTTTTATATATACATATGCATCCACCTCATTATATCTATTGGAATTCATCTAAGAGGATCCTTCACTATGTGCAAGGAACCAAACATTTTAGGGTGCACTATGTTTCTGGTTCTCCACTAGAACTAGTGGGATTTTCTAATTCTGATTGGGTCGACGATCCCAATGATAGGAAGTACAATTAAGGTTATGTATGATTTATATAAAAAGGTACAATATTCTATTAAATCATAAACAAAACATCATATCCCTTTCTTCATCTGAGATCGAGTACATAGGAGCAGTGAATGCATCTACACAATGCGTGTGGTTGCAAGGCATTCTTCGGGAACTTGGAGTTGCATTTGATTCACCCACAGTAATTTTGTGTGGCAATAAAAGTGCAATAAATATTCCCATAAATAAATTGTAGAGATAGAGGACCAAAAACATTGAGATACACATGCACTACATTCGGAGCTTGGTGCATGATCAGGTGATAGCCTTGTAATATTTCCCATCTGCAAAGCAAACTGCTGACATTTTCACCAAGTGCTTCACAGAGAATACCTTTACCTATCCGAGATCCTTTCTTGGATTGGGTGATACATGGTTATGGATACCATTCAATTTCATATTTTTTGGTTCCATGTCCATTTTTTAGGTGATTTGTTTTTCCCATGCGGTTTTCCTCCTTACCTTGTTTCTACAGACAAATAAAATTTTATGTTGTATGAGGTGACTTGGGCCTTTGTTTCCAAGGCCTCCATGATATTTTTGTTCAAGTAGTACTAATAAAGGATTAAGGGGGGTTGTTAGAGTAATAATACATCCTAGTACCATAGTATTATACCTTAGGCACATTCATTTGATTTCATGTAGTGTTTTCCATGGTTTAGACTTAGGGAAATTAACAATTATGACAATTGAGGCATTTCTGGTTGATCATTCTACACAGTTGAGGCACTTTGGGTTGATGATTTTGAAATATGAGGAACCCACATTTATTATATTCAACAAACATGTGCTCTTCTTCCCCAATTTAATGGATTTGGTCCAACTTGAGGCGCTAATTCTTGGTTTTGGTGGTGTTTGGACTCTCTTGGGAATTTATTGCACTCCTAGAGCCACTCCCACTAACCCATGTGCTCCCCCATGCCTTTCATACATTTATTTATGCTCCATCATTCATTTTCCACATTCACACAAGTATTTGTGACCATCTGGGATGATTAGGAGGCTCATTGGTCCACCTAGGGGGATTTGAGGGTCAAATCTTGAGCTAAAACATGTATGCATCCAGATGGAATCCAAGGCCTCACAATTTTCCCTATTGTAATATATAATTGTTCCAGACATAGTTACATGTTGGAAAGTCGTAATAATATCAGTTATTGACTTCAAGTTTGTATGTAAATTTGAGTCTTTTAGTTATTTTGTGCACGTTTTGTAAACTATATCGAATTGTGAGAGTTTATTTGGCCCCTAGATACAACTATTAATCAATTATCATAGAATACATTGGAATTACCTCTTCTTAGCCATATACAAGCTTGAATGGATTCTTTCCTATCAATCGCTTGCATGTTGTTCTGTAGGCCCATAGTATCACAGGGATTTTCATATCCCAATCATCTTGATGTGTGTTGCATATATTGGTTAGCTCATGTTCCAATAATTTGTTAAATGCTTCAACTATTCCATTCACCCATGGGTGATATGGATTGCTCTTCTTATGATATATTTCATATTCCTCTATCATTGCGCTAATAGTGTAGTTTATAAAGTGTCTCCCTTGGTTTCTCATTAATATCTTGGGACATCTGAACCTAGTAACTACATTGTTGAAGAGGAACCTGGATGTTGTCGCAGCTGTACAATCTATTACTGGTGCTGATTTCTCCCATCATGTCAAATAATCTGTCACTGTGATGATATATCATGCACCCATCCGTTTCACTAGAGGATTGATGGGTCCCATAAAATCCACTGCCCATTTATCAAATGGTTGTAGTGTCACTTGTGGTACTAATGAAATCTCAACTCGTCATTATGCATTCCCCATTATTTGGTAGACATCGCAACTTTTAGCATAATCTGCGAAAGCACTGTGCATTGTTGGAAACCATAACCCAATTCAGAGTATCTTCTTGTAAATTGCATGTCCTCCATAATCTCCTCCTGCAATTCCAGCATGCACCTCAACCAATATTCTATCCTTCTCATGTGGTAGGACATACCAACAAAAAATTTCATCTGGTCCCATTTTGTATAACTGTCCTGCAATTAGCTGAAAATGTATAGCTTTTACAACTAGTTTTTTCTTCTAAATCACAGTGAATTCCTCTGGTGCATTTCTTGTTGTAAAAAATTGGATAATTTGCACGTAATGGTCATCGACCATCCCGATCTTGAACAACTGCGCATCAAGTATCCCATCCTCAATGCTACTTGGTTCTTCACATGTCTCAATCCTTGACAAATGATTAGGTCCTGCATTCAATGATCCATGTTTCACAATGATATCAAAGTCAAACCTCTTGGAAAGTAGCAACTATCGACAAATCCCCCCACCAACATAGGCTTGTTCACTAGGTACTTCAATGCTGAATGATCTATAAACATTTTGAAATGTACTTCCAATAGATATTGGTAGAATTTTTGTAGGGCATATACCATTTCCAAGCCTTGTCTTTTCGTTGTTGTGTAGTTCCTTTCCGTAGTGGACAACTTCTATCTTGTGAATGCAATTGGGTGCTCAATCAATCCTTCCCCTAGCTGCGCCAAAATTACGCCTAATGCGACTGATGAATCATCAACATGGATGTGAAACTCCTTCATCTAATCTGGAAAGACTAGTATTGGTTCTTTAACCATCTTTTGTTTGAGAATATCGCTACTTTTTTTACATTCATCTTTGCACTCAAACTTTGCATGTTTCTTCAATAGTTTCTACATTGGTGCTGTAATTGTGGTGTAGGCCCTTATAAACTTGTGGTAATATTTTGTGCGACCCAACATTGCCCTTAACTGCTTTAGTGTCATTGGTGCTAGAAGGTCGACAATTATCAAGATCTTGGTAGAATAAACTAACATACCTTGTAGACAATATGTCCTAAAAAAATCCCAAATGAAGCACAAAATATACACTTCTTCATATTTAGTGAAATCTGGTGTTGTGAACATATTTCCAACATCAACTGAAGGTTCACAATGTGGTATTTTATCGTCACATATATAGTCCAATAATCCATGTTGACCACCAAGAATTTTTGAATGAATTCCTTAAATGCAGCAAAAAATATCCTTGAGAACATCGCAGGGGAGTTCTTGAGACCAAACGACATCAATGTGTACTAAAAACAACCCCACTCTTTTACAAAAGAGTTCTTGTGTCAATCTTCCTTCACAATTTTGATCCGGTGGTAACTTGAAAAGTCGTTCGTGAATGAGTAGATTTCTTATCCCCCAACTTCTTCCAATACTTCGTCAGTGAATGGTGTTGGGAATGAATCATGAAGACACACATAATTTAAATTTTGGAGGTCAACAACGATCCGTATTTGTCCCATATTTTTTTCTTGAACAACCATTGGAATGATCCATTCTGACTCTTACACAGGTTCGATGATGCCATCATCCAACATCCTGTCGAGCTAAACCTTGACCCATTCCTTGTATTGCAAATTCAATCGATAAGGACATTGATTTATTGGTTTCACATCCATCTTTAGAGGAATTCTCATTTCTCCCAGGTCTCCTAAAATCCTTTTCATCTTTGTGAACTTTGTTGGAAACAAATATTGGAACTCATGCAGTAGATCAATGATATTCACCATAGTTTCCTCATCCTTGTAATCTCCTACATTGGTGAACTTTGGGTCCTCTGTCATCCCGATATTGAATTTTCGTGTCTTAAGTGGTTGTTGGACTTTATCATTTGATTTTTTGGTGCTGCGATATCCCAACTACCTTCTTATTCTATGATGTTGATATTTCATGGATCATCCCCATCGTCTAGTTCACCTGTCACATTGTAGCATTCTATCATCAACTGTGATAATGGTATCTCCTGCGATCCCATTGGTAATGTCACTTGAACTATCTCCAACACAATGTTGTGGATGTGCTGTAGTGCGTTAGGTATATCTGGATCCACACTTGAAAAGCTAAAAGTATGAGTTAAGCTGATTGTAAATTATTCTCACATCATGATCTCCCTTCGTAAATATGCTGAGACATACCATCTCCTTGGTATTTCATCCAACGTATGAAAAAACGCATGTACCCATTCCTTGTCGGGATTCAACACCCTTTCATTTTGGCATGTGACCAAATGATCATTGGGATCATTCCTTCCATCATATTTATTTTTTAGGTATTGCTCTGTTTCTCCAAATTGAACTTCCATTTGTCCATGATATATTTTCTAGTCTTCTATCAAGCTCTTATGCGTCGCCCACCATCTCGTCGTAGTAGCTTTTAGTGCTTCCTCCAACGCCAATAGTCATCGAGGTTCTGATACTTTGTACTTAAATTCGTCAATAAACCAAACCAAGTTAGGTAGTCCTTTGTATGTCAGAAGTTTGACAAATTTAGTTGTGACCTAGCGTAGTGGTTGGGTGATTTGCCCACATTTCTCGATGAATGATTTTTCCAGTTCTCCAGTGCATCGTTAGAGTTCGATGATGTAGAGATAGAATTTCTCCAACATATATCCCCTTTTTCGGTGGGAAAGATGTATTATTTAGAGATATTATAGGCATTATCCCATCCTCCCACATTGTCATCTTTCATGGGTTCAACACATCTTCGTCCTTCATTGGGATCTAAAGGTGCAATGAATAGCATGTCATTATTCTCGGAATTCATTACTCCCTTCTTAAAGTTGATAACTACTAGATGGTCGTTTTCCCAACCAATCCCCAACAACGCAGGATACGAGCTACTGTCATCAACTATCTCAATGACATTGAAATAGTCATATGTATTTAGTCCTTCGACCTCAACAAGCAACCGGGGTACTCTACCAATTGGTGACACTCTGGATTGATTCGCTAGTCGCAATTGTATAGGAGACCAAATCAACTGTGGTTTCACCATCTTTTCCCATGTATTCTTTGTTAATATGTTTACATCTGATCCTAGATCCAAGATGATTGATTCGACATCATAATCTCTGATCTGGGCATTCATCCTCATTTGCCTTCCTGTTTTCTTCTTGCACAAAAAATTCACATTATGGTATTGGTGTCCTTTTTAGTGTCGGTACAAAAGGCTCGCTATTTTAGCTAATGCATTGGGATATTTGGCTAAGGACAGACAACTTTCTAGAAAATTTTGCAATGTACTAGCCTTCTTTGATGCTCCAGAAACAACTATTGAATCAAATGTTGGTGGCATCTCATAGATAGGTGATTTACCAATGTTTTGGTTCAATATATATCTTGTGTTGAATAAATTTTCCTTTTATGCATCAACATCAGATTGTACCTTTTTACGAGCTTCCAGTCAGATGTTTGGTAGTGTTCCATCATCTCTCGTCGTTTCTCCTCATCAAGTTATCACTCCAACATCAACTGATTTTGTTCTAGGTTCCGTTGATATCTTTCCGAAAGTTGGTGCTTGATTTTGGTTCTGGGTTTGGTTTGCATTCTAGTTCGGTTACGGTTGTGGTTGGTTCTTGGCTTGCCACTTTATAATCAACTATGGATAGAATTCAACAGTATGGGTCTAAAACACTACAATAGGTACATTGATACTATAGATTCAGACAGTCTCATTGGTAATGCCCCAATACTCCACAATTATAACATGTTACTGGTCCTCTACCTTGTCATGCAAAACCTCCGCGACCGAATCCCCCTCGGAATACTCTTTGTGTCCTATACTATGGTTGGTTGAATGGTTGAGTGTACTGTGGCTAGTGTTGATTATACTGCATCTGGTTGTACTGCGGTTTATACTGAGTGAATTGTGGTTGATGTGGAGTGAATCACTGCTGCACAAATTGTGGTTGCTAATGTGGGTGTGGTCTATCTACTAGTTGGTGTTCTTCCCCTTTCATAAAATATGTATCCATAGTTCTCCCTTGGATAAAGTTATATGCTCTGCAATCCTTTTCTTCATGGCCAATCGATCGACAAAAGTTACAAAAGAGATTTGTTGGATTCAACATGACCTTATGAAGGTACCCACATTCCTCTAAACGATGTCCTTTAGTTTGAAAAATACAACACCATGGAAGTCCACCATAACCTAGTGGATTTGGATCACCAACCTACAAGTAGTCACAAAAATCTGGACATTGATCTTTATAATTCCCTTCTGTGTGACATTGACTACACCATACTTCTTCATAGAATTCTTTTCCTTTATTGATATCTTGTAACAGAATTATAAGGTTTGCTAATCGTGATTGGATTTGGTTCATGCCGACTCTTGTTTATCCAACTAGAGAAGCTTCCAACTTCATCACAATATCTAGGGCCTCTGTATGTGATGCAATCTTCTATTGCATTGATGGCATGTGGATGTGTGGCACTAAGGATGTGATAAACCACTCTTTATGTTACACATCGCTCATTCCAAAGATGACTTTATCCATCAATGTTTTGAACCTATTATCAAAATACCATACATATTCATTCATATATTCCTTGATCTCCTTTAACTAAGCAATGTCCCGTGACTCGAATTTGGGATTTTTGAATTCTTCAATTAGTCCAGTCCTGATCTGCGTTAGGGTCTTCTGTTGATTCCCTGCCAGTACCTGTACAAAATTCATGTACCAATATGATGCGTGACCTTGAAAAGTTGTCTCCAGTTGTCCTTTCTTGATTTATTCATCTTAGACTTTCTTCACAGTCCATACTACCTCATAGAGAAACCAATACTACTCGGGATCCTCAGTCCCATTGCCTTGGAAAAAGGGTAGCTTCACGTCATCTCCCACCATTTTGGGCCTTCTTACATTACTTGCAGATCCACTTCTATCAGTACTATGATAACACAAAGGACAATCTTATGATGATTGCACATTTCTTCCTCCTGAATTTGGCGTAGGTATGTTGTTTCTTTGGGTTGGTCCTTCCTCGGGCTCGGTGGTAGCCTTTTCATTTCCTGTGTCATTGTAGGGTCACTTGGTCCCTTGTGGTATCCTCTCATAGTTTCTTGTTCCATTTGCACTAGGACTCTCCTCAGTCCTCTGCCTCTTCTCTTACCAGAACCTCACCCCACTTTGTAAGAGACCACACTCTTCCTTGATTTCCATCACAGTCTCATCGTAGCTTCCATCCATCTACCCTATATAATTCCATCCAACCCTCTTTTTCATGGTACCCACAACCTCTGCACACCGGATCTTTACTTGTCAGATTTCATCTTCATTATACCCTTTTCACAGATGAGTATCTTATTCCACAATTGTAACAACATTAGGAATCTCCCCCTTGGTCCATGGAAGAATTCTCTTTCTGTTTTTCTATAGGAATTAACTGTGTCACCATCAAACTCAGTGATATATTCTTCCAAAATGTCATTGATCAACACTTTGAAAACCCTTGAAGCTTAGGTTTTTACTCTTTTCAGTTGCTGGATCAGTTCAGGGGTCCACTGATTAGGTTCACCTCCTTGAAAGTTCCTCTTTTGGAATGTGATTTGCGCCAAACACTCATATAGAATAACTGGAAACTCAAAGAAAAATATTTCGTGAATATTAGAGTAGATATATCTCCCCAACCACTCTTCTATTGACAATATGGAGTTCGCGTTTTGTTCTGCTTCAAATTCTTGGGCCCTCTGATTGAACTAGCCTAGGATCTATGGCTTCGTTGGATGCCACAACATATACTCTTATTCTTTGTACTAAGGCCCTGACAACAGAACCATTTGTTGACACACACTTATGTCAATAGGGGTTCACTCCGAATTGTCAACATCTACCGACACGATCTCCCTAAACATCGGCCTAGATAGGTTTTATCCTATCCAGCAACACCTACGAAGCATATGTTGTCTCACCCAATATGTCTAAGGGAGAGTTGCAGGAACCACGTTTCCACAGAAGGATGAGGACTTGCACACTACTACTGTTTTGTCACAAAATTTTCTCAGATATCCAACTGTTTTTTATATCTATCATACATCAAATATACTTATGTCCATTCGCATTAAACATAAATACAACATTAACATGATCAAGTTGATATAACATACACATAAATAAAAGAAAATTCGACAACATAGAAAAGCTTCGCATCATTCAAACATAGGAAACATCACAGATCACATCATTTGCAGATCAAAACAAAGAGACAATTTCCTTCATCACCACCCTTCATATATTAACTTCGAGAATCAAAATACATCTCTTGGTTGAAATCCTCAGACCAAAAACGCATTCCAGAAACAAGAGATTCATCCTTATTTCGTAGATCAATAGACTCAATCAATTCATTATGTGATCCTTCATCTACTTCATTTTCTATTAACTCTACTTCTAAATCTATTTATAGGCTTGTGTCTTTACAACATTTTCCACATAAGCCTACTTCCTAACAACTTAGTATCAAAATTATAACTACTTGCGACCAACCCGACCATGCTTGTTGGTAACTTTCTCTTGCGCAGTCCATCTTGCCACTTGTCGATCTCTTCTTTGTTGCACCTTATGCAACTAAGCCTTCTACCAACATAATCTGACAAATAAACAATTTTTTTCGGAAACCCAACCTTTTTCTTATGTCGAAGTATTGTACATATGTCAAAGTTTTTATGGTGTCTAAGGAAAGGTAGCTTCCTATTGAGGTCTTGTTTTGTCACAATTAGTTAAGGTGCTAGTCCACATACTTGTGTCAAGGTCAATCACCGAACTATCAAAGTTAGTAAATGTCAAGGTTTGACACTCTCGTAATCAATTCTTATTGAAATTGGCATTTCGTTAAATTTGTGATTAATGCACATTAATGACTTATTTTGAGGAAAAATTAGTGGTGAAGTAATTGGGAGCCTATCATAAATGCTAAAAAATATTCAAGTGTGTGAACAGATTAGCCGCCACTCTCATAATCATTTCAAGGATTTGGTCGTATTCATTGAACATTTGATTGGACAGGATAGGTGCATGTGGCAATCAATTCCAAAAGCATGCTTCCTACCAATTTGAAACTCATTGTGTTGAGATGTTGAAGAATGTTGAGCAAGCTAGAGTTTTTGCAGTCGTCTGAAGCCAAGTTCGCACAATGAATTGTGAAAATTGAGATTGATATTTCCAGCACCAGTGAATTCCAAGAATATACTACAGAGGTGGGCCTTCAACAATCCGTGCCAATTTTCGAAGAATATACATACGTTCTCTCATCTCAAATTCCATTCAATCCACTAAGGAAGAAGAGAAATACAAACCACCAAGGGACTCTAGAGGAATGCAAGAAGGGTGGATGTGATCCTAAGGCCTCCAAATTTGGGTATGTGGTAATTCTATCCGGGTACATTCTGCTAAGGAAAATGGATGCACCCTGTGTACAAATCATGAAGAATGATTAGTATCCACTAATGACACCCCCTATTTCATAGGATATTCATGTTCAGGGTGATATATTTCCCACCATTCATAAATTGTCTTATGCAGATCATGATTTGTACAAGTATCCTAAGTTCCACACAAAGAACTAAATGAACATGATTTGTTCGACACCAGGTGTGCCATTGGAGATAGAGCCTATAGAATGGGCTCTAGGTTTGCAGAGCCCAATAATTATGTTTTTGATGCATTTACCACACTTTGGACGCACCACAGAGGTCAATGCATGTGTTAAGAAATTGGTCATTTGTTTCCATGGAGGTTGTTTATGGCTAGATATGAAACTATCTGTTGATGTTGATTCAATTTCTTAGGTTACAGGGATGCTCAAGGATGGGGTGGACCCTGCACAGTTATTTTTTGGTAAAGAGAAGGATAAGGTCTTAGCTACTAGAATGAAGGAAAAATATAATATATCGAAGAACAAGAGGGGGTTTGACATAGCCTCCATCAACAACCAGGCTATCCGATTTGCAGCGAAGGCCATGAAAATTAAGTCTTGATAAAAATGATGCTGAATTAACTAATTGATTCAATCATTGATACAAGTGAGTAGTGTTTTTCAAGGGTGAAAATGAATTGTGATACATTTTTTATGCAGGAGCATCCTTCTCTCCATTCAAATTCCAAACTAAATGTTTGATCAGGATTAAAAAGGATCTTAAGTTCTGAATTGATGGTATTTGAACCATCACATTTTAATTAAACCTATGTTTTATTGATTCTAGAGGATGATGAGTCAGTTGAGTGAGTCATTGGATTAAGTAACGATTCATGAAAAAATCCCTCAATTAAGGGCAATGAGTCATAGGATAAGATTTAGATTTGTTAGTTGATTTTGAGGATTTGAACTAGAATGGTTCATGAATCCAATTATATATATATGTAATCATATGAGGCATAGATAGTAGTAGACAGGGTAAAAGAGAAGAATAGATAGAGGTAGGAAAAGTATCCAGAAAAGAGTAAATATGGCTCAACAAGGCCAAACAAAGTTGTATCAAGCCAAGGAGATTTGAACGCAGGTTCTGAGACAAGTTTGAATGTAGAGTTTTATTGTGTGAATGGAAAATCCTATTTTGGCGAGATCCCCGTGTAAATTCTTCTATGTTGAATGTGTGATTTCAAAAAATAAATGTTTGTTAAATATCTGTAAATGATTGAAACCCTGTGTGTGGATTAGGGATTATGAGAGAGAGGAAATAGAAGTTGATTGGTCGAGTCTCTGATAAATCAAATGAGAGAGTTAAATGAATAATCCATTTTGGATTATTAGGAATGATTAATGTGGATGTAGATTTGTTGCAGGTTCAGGGTCTACAGATATCGATCACTATAAGGATCGATGGAGATGGAGATTCAAGTATATGCATGGCTTGAATGATTGAAGGAAATCATGGAAGGTGAAATCCGTAGCTGAAAGTTGATTCTACAAAGATGTTCCAAGTTAAACCTTGCTTAAAATATTGGCCAAAAAACTTAGATTGGACGGTGGGGAATTGATCATGACAAAATATCGACAGTCGAAGTTCATTTTCATAGAGAGAAGACATATCTGCCTAAGTTAGACCAAGATCTGCACTAGGAGAAAGATCAACGGTTGAGAGTGAAGCTGAAGTAAATTGATGGAAGATAATAGTTAAAGTGTAGGAAACACAACTTTAAAAGTAAAGTGGGACAAAGTTCTGACTTTCATGATCCGAGGTGGAAAGAGAAGTACGAAAGATGGAAGCCAAAAGCCAGGAAGTAGAGAAAATCCAAGTTTCGAAAGTCGAATTTCTGAGTTCCGGTTTTTGAACCGAAAAGGCACAGGCAGAAGGAGAAGGGCAGAGGAAGAAGTGTGGAAAGACAAATTTCGAAAGTTGATAAGCCAAGTTCCACATTCGAAAGTGTGGGTGTGGAAGTGCAGATTTGGAAGTGTGCACTTTCCAAATCCCGAAAGCTTAAGAAGTGATCTTTCGAGTTCCGCATTCCGAAGTGCAGAGGTGGAAGTGTGGAAACAAAGGGGAAAAATATGAAAGACATGTGCAGAAACCAAGGATTTAAAGGAGGGAAGAAGGTTTGAAAAAAATATTTCATTGTCTAGAAGGGTTTAAAGTCCCTCCATTTCTGAAGTTCATGTGTTTGATCTCAGAATTGGAAAAAGCATGCTAAAAGTAGACGGCTTGGCATTATTTTGGTATTAGAGTAGAAGAACAAGCAGTCTGCGTAATAGGTAAATCTATTTCTGATTTAAATTCATTTTAAATGGAGAACTAACAATTGTAATTGAGAGGGTTAGTCATGAGCGAGTATTGAGAATTGATGGTAGACAGAAGATGTGTGGTTTAAATTGATGTTAGCCATAGGAGAATGCATATGATCAGCTGATGGACACAGTTAGAAAATTTGTCCATTAGAAGGAAGATAAGATCAGGAAGAGGATCTTTGAAGGTATGAGATTATCATTTTATGATAATTCTAGTTTTTATGATTAATGATAGATTGCAGGTTACAGTAGAAAAACTGAGAGAGTTGTGCTCAAGAAAAATTATGTTCTTGATGGAGAAGAAGATCATTTGAAGATAATAGCGGATATTTTAGCCAACTGTACACGTGAAATAGTTTGAAGGTATGGTCTGATTGATATTTATATTTTGACTTTGGTTATGTGAATTATTAGCAACAAAGAACAAAGAAGTTATTGAGGAAAAGGAAGCAGTGGAAGAACCTAAGAAATCCAACAAGGGTTGGAAAAGAGAGGACTAGTGTATATTCTAAAAAGAGGAGTGGACTTGTAGAATCCAAAAAGAGCAAAGGAGATGGTCAAATGGTTCTAGTAAGAGTACCAGAGATACCAAAAGCACAAGCTCAAGGAGAGATAACTTGTTGAGGTATTGTTATAGCGGATTTCACCACTCCAGGTGAATCACACTTTGTATGGCCTTCCCCTGTCCCGCTGCAGACTCTTTAGATCCCATGGACCATATTTTATCCTTTGATGTTACCTTGATCATCCCTAAAAACTATATAAAAGATTATATACGTAGATTTTTCCCCGATAACCGTGTACATACATGGGTTTGACTCCTATAACCGCGTACATCGGGATGTGTGCATAAATCCAAATCCTTTTGGAGTTTTCCTTGACTTGGATCCAACTCATTCGACTCCTGGCCTTCCATATGCCTTGAGATCTCTCGGATTCGACCCTTCATTATCCCTTGTGAAGCTATATAAGGAACCCCTTGGTACATTGAAGGCATATAGAGAGATAGAAGCAACGAAACTATAGTCCATTGTTGCTAGAACTATACTTGAGTCTGCATCCCTTTGTCCCTTTGGAGCACTGTTGTGTTCTTCCCAAGCTTGCCTTTGCTAGTGAGCTTGCTATCAAGAGATGGAGGATTGAGGTGGTGGAGGACCAAGTGGGGGATTCAGTTTCTCTGATTCACAGACGTGCCGTTAGAGGTTGTATCTATATTGTAATCTATGATTTATATTAATAAGAACTATATTTCCTTGTCCAATGATGTGTATTTGATTGAATATTGTATCCATTGGAATATGTCAAATGATTTTACATTATTGATTATATATGCTAGAATAGATCTAACACCATGATATATAGTATGCTTGTATTGTTTACTTGTTGTTGAGGAAGTCTTATATCAATTCAAGCTGAAGATTGGAAAGCTCAACGGGGATCTACTTCAACCGTCTGGAATAAGGTACGAGGTCTGATCCTTTAGTGTTAGACATTTTATTTCTATTGCATATTGGGAAAGATTGATTTCTGGAGTCAAAGATGTCTGTTGTGGTACCCCAAGCCATAGGAATTTCTCTCCGTAACAGAATTGGCGACTCCGCTGGGGAGTTCCTAGTAGTTGTCCTTTGGGGGTGATTTTTCTTGGCATTCAATGTATTTGAATTGCTCTTTCTCTCTTGTTTCTGTGTCGGGTCTGGGGGCATGTATGCCTGGTAGAGTCTGATTGGAGTGAAGTTGGTCTCAGCCTATCTGTTTGCCTTGTTTTATGCACCTTTTCTTCCTGTATGTGGGTTTTTGATTTACAGTCGCGTATACACGCAATTCCCTCTGGGATTTCCGCATATACATGCGGGTTTACTGCGAATAGTCACGTATACCTTGGATTTTTCCCCTTTTGTGGAAGTTAATTGGTTGCTGGGTGAATGCTATTAGTTGTTGAGTCTCCTTTGGCACTGCCTGAGTCTGTTTTGACCTCTGGTTCTGACTGGAAACGTTTTTTTGTAGAGATTACAATTTTTTTTTTAAGGAAAGTTCTTTTCATGGCATTTTTGATTTTTTGTTTGAGATTAGTGCATTAGAATTCTTTTACCTTAGTGCTTGGCTTGAATGCTGTCTATGTGTGCTTGCAGAGTCTAAGGGTGGTAGAATCATTCTTTTTCTTTTTGCATCTCTTATATTTTCAAAAAATCCAAAAACATTTGCTTATCATAATGCATTACATTTTGCACTTTGCATTGTACTTGCACTAGATCTAGATTTGCTTTGGAGTACTAGTTAGGACTTCATATAGGAAATTTGCATTCATCATTTGAAGAAAAATTATGCATTTCACGTAGTACGCATACCCTGTTTACATGGACACAATGCATTTGCATTGATTATTACGGTGTGCATTTTACTTCTTGTTGCGTCATAACACCACTAGTTGCACGACCATATCCTATTTTTGAGTAATAAATCCAACTAAAATCAACGCTAATTAAAATGAATTACACTCTTTTCTTTTCTAGGGTGCACCAACAAGCTTAGGTTTTAGGATCTTGGAATGGTTCATTGTAAGTTAATTCTCCAAGATCACTAAACAACAACATTTAGGTGCATGTCCAGGGAGTGTGTGAAATCCTTGGTATAACCATCGTTCTCAGGATCCTCCTCTCAAACGGGAGTCAAGCACAAGGCAGTGTGAGCGGTTATTGATTGGGATGACCCCTAGTCATAACTGAGTAGCACCGACGATATTGCCAGGATTGTATTTGTATCTGGGGGCTCTTTCGATATTTTTGGGCTTTGCTACCCTGCCCATACGGTCAATCCCGCCTGCGAATGTCCACCTGAGCTTTGATTATATTGAGGTGACCTTAGTGACCTTACCTAGGATATCGAGGGGGTACTTGTAGAGGTTATTTTGCATGTGTCTCAGCCAGGTTGGGGTTGGACAGCACAGTCGCTATACGCGTTGAAGCTGAGGGCCACAATAATTGGTTCCATACCTCCGCTTGTGGTGTCAAGGGGTTCTCAGGCCTCTCCTAGGCGAGACATACCGGCCACATTCGGGAGCTCACTTATCCAGCCTTTGTTTGCTTGCATTTGGCTTTAGATTTGATTAGTGATTGATTTGTGCATGCTAGTTGGCCTAGGGTCTACGTAAATAGAGAGTCTTTGATTTTTGTTGATTCATTGTGGATTCGAGTGCGGTTCTGTGCCGTTCTTGTCGGTTAGCAGGACTTTCGCCTTCCACTTCTCCTCCTCCTTTGGGAGAGAGACCTAGACAGTCCGGGCAAACTATGTCACACACTGATTCACACACCATGGAGGATCATTCAGAGACTATTCCTGAGCCACCTCCTCCTGTTCGTATTGACGATGGGGAACTTACTCCTACATACGATCCTTCACTTGACCTAGCTGAGTTTGGTCCCGTGATTTCCCAGATAGGATCTTTGCATGATAGACCTACTCACCCTAGGGCTGATTCCCCGTTGACACGTTACCGGTATGGAATGCCGGATGATGCCGAGACTCACTTTCCACCCGCCAGTACTAGCTACAGTAGTTATGCTATGACTGGTTTTCCTATGCACGATTTGACATTTCATGTCGAATCCGACTCCGAGCCTAGCACTATGCCTGGGGGCAATCCCATTCCTTACCTTGCAGAGAGGTTTGGGAGTACTAGTCACATTGCACCTTCCATCCCAGTGGTGGAAGCTCCATCTTATCCCCCTCCTAGGTCTAGGGCTAGCGATCCGATTAGGATACCAGGTCCGAGATGAGTGACGATAGACACGAGTACATATCTTATTACGGAGATTCCTTCGTCCTCGGTTCCGAGTTCTTCAAATGTACATCCTCCACCTTACCCACGTGGTCCTTCGAGCCAATATATGGCTACGAGTTAGGTCCGTACTGCGGTTACTAGGCCGATTGTGTCTCAAGTTTATATACCACCCGTTGCTTCGGGAGGCTATATCCACCCCTCTAGTGGTCAGCTTGTTACATTCGGGGCATATATACCTACTTCGGGTATGTATGTTCCTCCTCCCAGAGCTTATCTTCCTACCTATGGAGTGTCCCATGGGACATCACATGCGATGACCTATGGACCTTATTACGGTCCGCAGTATGGACAGGTTTCTTCACCTTATGGAGGTGGGTATCAACAACCTGCTTACTCTCCTAATTATGGCTTTGTAGCTCCTACTAGTCAAGGTCCACCTTACTATGGTACTTCCACGTCACCTTATACAGGTCAGATAGGAGGAGGACACTATGGCCAAGGCTATGGTGGTGCTCAAACCTATGTGAACCAGGGAGTGGTCCATCGACCTCATCATGCTAAGCTCCCTTTCCTCATGACGCTTAACCTTCCTGACTTATCGAGACTTACGAACGATCCCGTGGCTCATGACCCGGCTTGGCCGGCTGTCCCTACCAAGCTTCCTTCGGACATACCTAAGTTTGAAGGCAAACCAGGAGAGGATCCGAGTGAACACGTTACCACGTTTCACCTTTGGTGCTCTTCGAATTCGTTACATCAGGAATCGGTCTGCTTGCGACTATTTCAACGCACCCTCACAAGGCCTGCGGTGAAATGGTATATAGAGTTACCAAAGGGAGCCTTTACCTTGTTCGACGATCTAGTGATGAATTTTCTTAATCACTTCCAGCTACCCATGCTCTATGACGTTGGTACTGAACTCTTGTCGACATTTCGGCAAGATAAAGCCACCCATATTTCTAATCATATTCAGGAGTGGCGTAGACGGAAGAGATTAATTAAAGCCTTTATACTGCCGGAGTTCCTTCTTGAGTGGTTCCTCAAGTATTTATTTCCATATATCGCGAAGGATGTTTCCACATACGGAGTGCAGAATGAGGAACAAGCAATCTTTAGGGCGCAGGAACTGGAGTTGATTTATGCTCAGTCCGGTTTGTTGTATGAGATTATTCCCAACACTCCTCGTTCTAGTTTTGATCCCAAGGTCAAACCTGGACCACATGCCGATGGCATTGTGGGTTTTGCAAGTGTGAAACCTACAGATTCGGTTGCAAAACAAGTTAGTCAATTGTCGCTCAACCAATCTGCCTCGGGACAAGCTACGGCTTCGTCTCAACCTGCCCAAACGGAAAGTGTGCTTTCTATACAATCGTCGGACCAGAAGGGTGACCAGCAACCTGGACGAAATAAGAAAAAGGGTAAGAATAATAATCGAAAGGATGGGAATAAGAATGAGAATGCTTCCAATCATGACAAGAACAGTCAGAATGTTGGTGGGGACAAGCAAGCGAAACGTAAGGTTAAGTTCCCTTGCAAGCTATGTAAGGATGATCACCTCACTTACTTGTGCCCTAGAATTGATGAAGCTTCGAGACTCTTAGCACAAGGCCCAGCTGTGCTAACGAACCCTTTACCGCATAACCAGAATATGAACTCGAAGTCCTAGGAGCAATCTAGTGAGAATGATCCACCAGAGGCTAGTGCTCGTGGGTGCATTAACATGGTCCGTGCTGCCAAGGTTGTGACTCATGCGAAATATTATGGATCATCACAACCCAGCCCATGCAAAGAACCTGATCCACCAGGAACTCCTTTGCGCATTGAGAAACTTGCAGACAAACCTGAAGCTGCACCTCGCATTCCTAAGGGGGTACTTAAGCGCTCGGGGCATAATCCAAATGCCCGAGCTGCCCAGAATTATTCAGTTGTCCAGAACTTGGGCCATACTCCTTGTGTGATGTCTGCATTGGAAGTGCTTCAGAGTTGTCCTTCGCAAAGGAAGGCTTTGCTTTCTGCTCTTGGTGTGAACGGAGATGATTCTTCCTCTGTGATCAAATTTGAAACCGTAGGTCATCAGACTCGCTTTCCCTACTATGTGTCGCTTTTGGTACATGTAGAATGTCTTAATATGATCGTCAAGCACACTATGATTAACGAGGGCGCTGCTGCATCTGTGATGTCTTTGTCTTGTTGGAAGGGTCTTGGTTCTCCTGAGCTGTCGAAATCAGCGACTATGTTAACTGCTTTTTATGGGAGATCTTTTAGGCCGCACGAAATCATTCCTTCCCTTAAAGTCCATTTGGGAGAGAAGACCGTTGCGATAGAGGTTGAGGTGGTTGATGCGCCCCTCGACTACAATCTCTTGCTGGGTCGAAACTGGATGTATAGTAGGCAAGCCATTGCTTCTTCCGTGTTTCGCGTTGTATGCTTTCCACATAACGGGAAGATTGTAACGATTGATCAAATGGAATTCAAGAATTCCCCTGTTACTGCATCTTTGGGAAATTTGGTTCCGGTCGTTGAACACTCTCAGCCGGCAACTGGGAGTTTGGGTGTAGGCATGTATCCATCCCTTATGGGGAGATTTAGTTGTCCTGCGTCGGTCCTCATGATAGGATCTAGTTTTGATAAGGATTCGTCTTCTATGACCTCAGTGTCTTTTCGCACGACTCATATGGAAGATCCTTGGATTCTTCCTACACTGAGTATTTCGCGTGAGCCTGTCGAGACCAACGTGCTGCTTCCTGCAACCATGATAGCTTATCAAGCCAATCTTATGGATGTTGCGGAGCCTTGTTCTTCCTCTTCGCGGACAGAAGAGGAAGACCCCTATGTGCTTCTTGCATGGGCAGTACAGTCTTCTCATGCCCACGACTTCCTGGATACGGTTTTCCCTTTCGATGAAGCGATCATTGAGGCTATGTCGGGTGTTGAGCCGCCTTGGGAGGAACTTCATCATAGATCATATTTCCTTCCACCGCTTGACCGTTTGGAGCATGAGGATTATAGGGAGATTCTTAGTCAGAGAGTTGGTAGTCCCATGATTCCATTAAACTCTCCTGGTCAGATGGCCGATGGGAACATGGCAAACATATCTTCCACGATTTCTATCAACATCTCTCGAAATTCTGGCACCATTGAGAATGTTTATATTGGGGCGGATTGTTCCCAGGCTGAGATTCTCGAGTATACCAAGCTATTCAAGGAATTCCATGATATTTTTGCTTGGTCTTATGATGAGATGCCAGGTATTGGCCCTCGGATTGTTGAACATGAGATTAAGACTTACCCCAATGCTAAGCCTATCCGACAATGTTTACGCGCTGTGAATCCTAGGAAAGCACCCGCCATTAAGGCAGAGATAGAGAAGCTGTTGAAAGCCAGTTTCATCTATCCCATTCCCTTGACGGAGTGGGTTTCAAACCCCGTTCCGGTGGATAAGAAGCAGGGATCGATCGGAATATGTACTGATTTCCGTGATTTAAATCGTGCCTGTCCTAATGATAACTTCCCCACACCATTTATAGATCAGATTTTGGATGAGTGTGCAGGTAGCGAGGTGTTCTCCTTTATGGGCGGCTTTTCCAGGTATAATCAGATCCAGATTAAACCTGAGGACCAACACAAGACTGCATTTATTTGTCCTTGGGGAACGTTTGCATATCGGAAGATGCCTTTCGGCCTTAAAAACGATGAAGCTACATTTCAGCGGGAAATGACCTTGATTTTCCACGATCTCAAGTCTATTATTGAAGTATTTTTGGATGACCTCGCTGCTCATTCTCGTATGATAATGCGTCATTCCTATCACTTGATATTGGTGTTCGAAAGGTGCGGGCACTATTCGGTTCGATTAAATCCTCATAAGTGTGTCTTTTGCATGAAGTCAGGTCGTTTATTAGGATTCATCATTTCAAAGGAGGGCATAAGAGTCGATCCCTTAAAGGTTGAAGCAATACTTCAGTTGTCTCCCCTGAACAATATTCGTCATCTTCAGTGTTTGCAAGGTATGGCAAACTTCTTACGAAGATTTGTGGTCAATTTTTCCAATTTGACTAGAGACTTCATGCGTCTCTTGAAGAAGGATACTCCCTTTGAATGGGATGAGTGAGCCCAGGAGTGCTTCGATGCTCTTAAGAGAGCCCTAGCATCGGCCCCGGTGATTAGTCCTCTGGATTATAGCCGTGATTTCCTATTATATGTGGCCGCATCTTTAGAGACGATTGGTATGGTATTGGTTCAGGAGGATGAGGAGATCCAGGAGCATGTCATATATTATCTGAGCTGAAACCTTATTGACACAGAGATTCGTTATTCTCATGTAGAGAAGCTTGCTTTAGCGACTGTACATGCGGTTCAACGTTTGAGACATTATATTCTCCTTTGCCAGACCTCGGTTGTGGCCCATGTCAATTCGTTTCAGTTTGTCCTCACACGAAGGATGATTGGGGGAAAGTATAATAAATGGATTGTCATCCTGCAAGAATTTGATCTCGAATTTGTTTCGGCAAAGTCGAAGAAATCGTTGATTTTTGCAGAGCTTATATTGGATTTTCCGGGTGAGGCTGAGGAGTCGGTTTATGAAGATACGTTTGTTGATGAACACATCTTCTTAATCGCAATGTCTAACCCATGCTATGGAGATATCATAGTATATCTGCAAACACAGAGGACCCCTACTCACCTCTCGCGAGATGAACAACGATGATTATGTCACGTCTCTAAGAACTACCTTATAGTGGACAATACTTTGTACCGCCGTGGGGTAGATTCCATTTTACGACATTGTTTAACCCATGAGGAGGCTGAGGTTGTGTTGAATTATTGCCACAGAGGGGCGTGTGGTGGTCATTTATCTAGGCTTTCTACAGCTCAAAATATTTTGAGAGCGGGCTATTTTTGGCCGTCGATCTTTAAAGATTGTGTTGATGCGGTCAAGAGGTGCCACCCTTGCCAGGTGTTTACACGAAATATGCACTCGAAGCCTGCCCTGTTACATCCCATTATCACCGCCAGTCCCTTCACCAAGTGGGGGCTCGATTTTATGGATTGCATCCCAGCTTCAGCTGGTGGGGCACATCATATTATAGTGGCTGTAGATTATTTCACGAAATGGGCTGAGGCAATGCCTATAGTAAAATCCAACGGTGAGACAGCCACTCACTTTGTATTCAACCAAATCATTACTCAGTTCGGGATTCCGAGAGAGCTTGTCACTGACCATGGCTCGCACTTTCAGAACCGTATGATGGAAGAGTTGGCATCCAAGTTAGGGTATAAGCAAGAGCACTCCTATTCTTATTACCCCCAAGTGAATGGACAGGTTGAAGCAGTGAATAAGTCACTTAAGTCCATTCTCCAACGAACCATCGCACAGAGCAAGACGAATTGGAATATTATGTCATACCCTGCTATGTGGGCATATCGAACCACGGTTAAGACTGCCACTGGTTTTTCTCCATATCAGCTTGTGCATGGAGTGGAGTCGATATTGCCAGTTGAATGCGAGATTCCTTCGTTGAAGCTAGCTGTGGAACTCTTACCAGACACTTCACCTTTGGAGGATCGTTTAGTCCACCTTGAGCAAGTTCATGAGCAGCGTCGAGATGCCTTGGTGGCTCTAGAGGTTAATAAACGTCGCGTTAAGGTCCAATACAACAAGTCTGTCCATCCAAGAGTGTTTAGTGAAGGAGACTTGGTCCTTTTGTGGGATCAATCGAAAGAACCCTTGGGGGCAGGGAAATTTAATCCTATGTGGCGTGGTCCTTACGTGGTCAAGCGTGTCTTAGAGAAGGGTGCCTATGAGTTAGTCGATTACGAGGGAACAGCTTTGGCGGAGCCTAGAAATGGGCTCTATCTCAAAAAATACTATGCATGATATTTAGCCAAGTCTACTTGTTGTATACTATTGTACAACTTTGCATAGTTAGGTCTTTTTTATCGTGATCGGGTTTGTGATTAGTTTCCATTTCTTGTGGCATATGTCAATGGAATCTTCCACCTACATAGGATTCACGGATGGTGCAAGCCATCACACTCAACACTCAGCCTCTCTTGCTTGGGTGATTTATACTCCTATCGGTCAGGTACTGTCTTCAGGAGGTGTATGTCTATGGCCATCTTCCAACAATGTTGCTGAATATAGTGCCATTATCAAGCTTCTATGCGATGCCATTTCACATGGCATTCTATCTCTTGAGGTACGTCTTGATTCGGAATTAGTAGTGTCACAGCTCAATGGTTTGTACAATGTTAGAGATCATACGTTATTGAGAAGATTCTTATGTGTGAGATTGTTAGAACGACAATTTGACAGTATTACATATATACACATTCCAAGAAATGATAATCAAGTTGTTGACTCATATGCTAACTACGTGTTAGATTGGCATTTGTTTCATTCATAATAAATTAATCACAAACATTTTTACACATGTAAATAAATAAACCGATCACCATAAAACTTTTTATATATATAAAAAATGTGGTAATACATAGTGTCATATACAAAAGTGGAGCTTTCAAAGCTTCCGTCACATAATACACGGTCATACAAAACATATATACTCCCAGGTGTCTAATCCTGTGGAGGGGGAGGGTTGTGATCATGATACGTCACTACGGCTCTAGCTAGCCGTCGGAATAAACGCACCCATGCACGTGGTACACCCACCACCTGTCGCTGCATGGCCTAAGGCAAGTCCTCGACTTGCACCATGGGAACCCTGTGAGTCAGTCGCACGAAGTTGGTATGAATGCCCTGGAGCGTTTGCTCCGCATCCGCACCTGTGATGTCATCCCCTATTCCCCTCCGTCTATGACATGGGTATCCCTCTGGTCACCGTGGTCCTACATATGCACATGAATGGTAGATGTCACTATGTGTCGTCACGCAAAAACATGTCTTTTTGATTTCACATAATCAAGAAAATACAAAAAAATGAAATAACTCAATTTTTTTTTAAAAAGAGTGAGAGTCGAGATTCAGTACCTATCTCTCCGTATGCCGATCCTGGTGGCAATGGCATGTCCAGGTCCCCTCAGAAATCTATCCCTCCATAGGGGTAGTCATCTATGGCAACAATCTGTCATCACCACCATGGAAAGAAGTCAGCTGGATATGGGTTGGCCACCCTACCACCCCCCAGTCTGCGCATAGCATCTGCCCAACGTCGTTGGGCCGGATCTCGAACCCCGTGGAGAGGAACATCCACTCTAGGGTTCAATCCTGGAACACGCTCAAAGAAAAATGTGCTCAATATGCTGCTGAACCCGAAGTTCCATATCCTACCTGCCTTACACTCATTGAGCTAGTGTTTCATGTTGCTCAGTAGTGTAGTACTCCAGTCATATATGGTCGGTCTCATACACTCCACCGCATAGTACATCAGTGGCTGCAAGGCCTGATGTAGTGAGGCTAAGCCTGCTATCCTGCCCAGCGTCAATAGTATGGCCTTTAGGCCTAGCACCTGTATAGCATTGGTAGGGACTTGACTCCCCACCTTCTCAATATCTGGGTAGCAGTACACAGCTACGTACTCATCGATAGTAAGCCCACCACCTGGCCCACCTCGGGAATGAAGGTTCACCACCTCCCCTCGTCTAGATAGACCTGTGATGAAGTATATGTCTTCCACCTCTAAAGTGAGAGACATCCCATCTATCTTGAAAGACTCTGAGTCTGGATCCTAATAGTTTACCAGCATCTCTAGCAGTCTTGGTTTGGCCCTCAAGCCACCAAGGCACCAAAACTTGTAGAGTCCGCATCTTCTTAGAGCTTGTTGAGCCATTACGTCAGCCCTTACAGCTTCCTCTACTTCACCATGCTCGCGCTCTCTCCATTCTAGCACCATCCTGCATGAGAAATTACCCAATTGTCCATTAGATTATTGTAAATCCACTTGCGCGGCGTCATACGCGACTGTTTTACAAACAACCGCGTATGTACGCAGTTTCTAGCCCCTTTTCCGTGTATAGCCAGCCCTATACACGGAAAAAGCTTCAATACCCACGTGGGCCGCAACGCTCATGTAGAATTGGCCTGAACTACCTCATTTTACCATGAAAATCAACAAAAATTATATTGAAATCCATGAGAAGAGCATGAGTAACTACCTGGAAGAAACAGTTGTGAATTCCGTCTGCTGGATCTCCTGGAATTTGCAGTTGAATATCAGAACTCCAATGGGTAAAAGTTTCAAATGATTTATATTTTTTACTATTTATAGAAAATTTGTCAAATATTTGAAAATTTTTACCCCCTTTCCTATAGTTTTGACAGTTTCTAACCATTTTGGACCGTTTCTGACATAATTTGTGATGTAGAAGACCGTTTTCAGTGCCGTTTCATCCTTTGGATTGACCCATTTGTACTGATCTTAGGTATAACGTCTATACTAGCATATAGGTTAGGTTCACCACCGTTTTCATTTTGCATGACCTTATGACCATGTCACCATGACCCTAGGTACGAACCCACTCTATTATGTCACAGAACCTTCTTGCTGCTATAGAAGTGGCATGATGTGAGTGGTAGAGCTTCACCTTACATGGGTACCCTAGTTAGCGCCTTATTTGCATTTGGTGCCCATGCCGACGTTTTCTCCTTTAGGGTGTGGGAGTCCGCTGTATAGTATTGCCATGACATTTAGCAAGAGCCTCATACTCCTCTTGATCTTATGCTGGCCCGTTTCCCCCCGGACTCCCCTTATGTCAAGTTGTGAATGCATTATCATGAGCTTTTCCTACCTTATTGATCTTTATGCCGGCTCCCCTGACATTGCGTTTCAGCCATATAGCCCAAGCTTGTCTCATGTCTAGCCATGCAGAGCCATTTTTATACCCTTCGCAACTTGATTCCCTTTTTACCGGGAGGGGATTTTCCCCCGAGTGTCGATATCCTACACATATATCGTTGCATTGAGCATAGGTATGTTCCACTGCTTGGAACTAGTTTGTTTTCCCTCATGACACTCGTCTCCTCCTATTTTGTAACTATAAAGCTAGTTTATTCTTTTTTCAAGCTTTTCAAATAACTGAAAAAGTCCAAAAAAAAATCAAAAAACCAAAAATCTAGACAAGGAAAGATGTTATCTTTGGCAGCTGTCGAGTTGTGTCTCCTTCGAACAAAGCACTGTATATCACATCCATTGGTTGGGTTATAGTTTGACTTAGGAGCTGTACTCGTTTATCTGAGTTTATCTCCACCGACTGGTTAAGCTTCCAGTCCCTATGGAGCCTCTGTTGATTCCTCCTGTGTCACAGAGATGTCCCAGTTTGTATATCGAGTCTATGTTGCCTTCATTCAGTCACCATACGCCATTATGCTCTTGTTCGAAGGAAGTTGAAACCTGTTTCGGCCATTCCTCAGTTATCTTGACTTTGCATGTCGGCCATTCTCGGTACAGTTACTGGTTCATGCAGTTTATGATCGAGTCCTTCCACACTAGACAGCTTTGCTGAGTACCTCGTGTTGGATGATGGGGGATGCCTTAATGCCCTCCTTCCAGCAGATTTCATCCCATCGACTTCAGATCATTTATTCTGGGATTGGAATCTAGAGTCATTTTGAGTGCCTTGACACTTGCAGTCATCAGTGGCAGGTTCTCTCACCATCGACAGTTTCTTGGGAATACATCAATGTCCCCTGATCGATGGTTTCTCTCAAGTGTTCGACCTCAACACATCTATTCACACTTGTTAGTTTGCACTCTAGTACCTTGATTCCCATTATCATCATCGGTGGGTAATCTCGCATCTGTTAACGGTATACATCAATGACTGGTAATCAGACGATGGACTACTATGTTCGACCTCGACACCTCTATTCGCATAGTAGGACATGTACTCGTAGCGGTTTGTGTAGAAGACCTTCCAGACTGGTGGCATCTCTTATATGCTACCTCCTTGATCGTGTCAGTATTCATGAGATTTCAGCTCTCGTGACTTGATTCCAGTGTAAGTCAG